>JANHMN010000001.1:11399508-11423286 GCA_030674055.1 Rhabdomys pumilio
CTGGCTAGCCAGTGAACCCAGGGATGCACCTATCTCCACTTCCCTAATGCTGAGATAACAAGCACGCACCATTCTTCCTAATAGGGTTCTGGGGATTGAACTTGAGTCCTCTGGATTACAAGGCAAGCACTTAACCAATCTACAGAGCTGTTGCCTCAGCCAACTACCAAACAAATCTGAACTGTAAGTTCACTGAAGTGGGAAATGTGACATCTGAGTTCTTTTCTTCTTGTTTCTTTGATTCATTTTTATTTTTCTCACATATTACTCTTCCCCAACCAGCCTGAAGAGCAATATGTAGCAGGCTGAGAACGACTCTCTCACAACAGAGTAATATCCTAATTACCCTCCTCTTAGTAAGGGCTCCTTTTGACAGGTGTCAACTTGACTTAAGTGGTTGGCTGCTGGGTTTTTTTTTTCCCTTTATGTTTCTTTTTCCTCATTGTCATGTCTTGAAGTGGGGTTAAATGCTGACATCCCTTTGTGCTTAACTAGAGATAACTATCAAAGAAATGCATAAATTACAGTTCCAGTTACACTGAGCCTAGCAGACTCATCTGCCTGTAAAGATGAGACAAATAATGGAGCCAACCTGGACTGTATTTTCTGAGCAGAGTTGTGAAGCTTGGCCTATTAAGCCTCGTGTTCATCTCAGTTCCTTTCTGCTTTCTCAGGTACTTGGACAAGTAGAATATTTCACTTAGTTATTCTGACTTCTCACCTATTTTATACTAGTTACAGAATTTCTGTTTATCAGAGAAAATATTCACTCACCATCTACAAAAACACAAAATAATTTTTTAGACCGTAAGTTATTTTCAAAGAAAATCTCAGATTAGCAAGAGAACTTGTGGTGTATACAGGCTTGTGAATGAGAGGAGAGCTGTCTAACAGCATTCGCTCCAAATCTGATACATAGACTGCCTGATTGTCATCTTGCTTGTCAATCCTTTACAGAAAATCACCTAAACAAGCAAACAAGCAGGCAGCCACTGCAAATATCCCTTCCACCTCTTTGACCAACAGCTATGAATGACAAAATATGCCCAGCTCTCTTTCTAGGGATTTTTTCTTGCTGCTTATTGGCTGAGAATGTAATTTCATGGTAGAATGTTAGAAAATGACCCCTTGTAATGATAGAATTTACATAAATAAATGCTGATCGCACAAAACAGATAATATGCTGTGGATATCATCACAATAAGTTGTCTCCTCCTGACATAGACTCTGATTTGGAAGCACACAATTATGCAAATCAAACTAATGCCAGTTGCTCATTACTGTCATGGTGGTAAAGGCAAAAACATATCCTCTATAGACAGCTCGAGGCTGGGCCACAGGCCAAGATGTTTGGTTTTGCTGACAGAGTAACTGAGTCAACAAAAATAGGGTATCATAGTAATACATCAGAGAGGCCCACATCAAGGCAAACCTGAAGCTTAATGGAGCGTGGATTCTGTCTGTTTGTGGAGTGTCCTTTCTTGGTATTGAGTTGTAGTGTGTAGGCATCTACACTGCACATTCTATACAAACAGAAGCAATTTTGTTTAGAGCTACAATGCTACACAACTCTATTAGCTTTGCCTAAAACATGATGTGACATTTAATAATACTTAAACAATGTCAACAGTCAGGTCTAAGCACTTTATCAAGTATTTTAGACTAGCTGCTACCACTGGATCTAAGTCTGTCCTGAATGCTCACCATGACACTGGAGCTAGTTTCAAACAACAAAGTATTTATTTACCACATAAACCTCTTTTTTCTCTCTCTTTTGTAAAACTAGAATTGCTGTTTCTGAGAAAATAGTTATCCCTAGGAGGAAGCTAATGAATCTGGGCTTCATACTGATGACTCCAAGTGCCAATGACACAATGAAGCGATGGTTAACATCCGTTTTTTTCCTCTTCTCTGTGGTGGACTAATTCTGTGAATAGCCTTCAGTCTTCCCCTGTCATGGCATCTGTGCCTTTTCTGTGAACCAACTGTTTACACCAAGCAGTGTGTCCTTTGTCCCTTCCTTCTGAGTTCAGTCAATGGCTTGCTTACTCAGTGGTCATATCTATGGAACAAAAGCAGAATTATAGCTGAGTCCTTGCAGGTTTCCGTGTCTATTTAGGCTGGGTGGCCTCTACTTAGGAAAGACATTTCTGGCTTTTTATGTGAGTGGGTCAGACACATGAAGAAGAATTGAAATGTCCCATTGAAACATTAAGACTAATCTAGGAGATTACGCAACAACTAGCCCTTCTCTGGCAACTGAAGAGGTTCAGCTGACATCAACCTAAGTCACTCCTGCCATCCAGAAGTTCTCAATGTTTTATGCCCGTTTTGTCCTGTATACTAAGCAGTCTTATCGTGTGAATGGGTGAATAGAGAATTGTCAACAAAGGTTAAAGAGATTGAAAAAATGCAAAAGAGGGGTTAGAGGGATGTCTCAGCAGATAATGGCATCTTTTACCCTTGCAGAGGGTCTGGGTTCAGTTCCCAGAACTCACATGGAAATTTATAAAAATTTAGGAACATCATTTCCAAGGGATCCAGCACCCTCTTCTGGCCTCCAGGTATGCATGCAGGACACTTACATATACACGAATGAAACATTGCTATATGTAAAGTAAAATAAATAAATACCTCCTTTATAAATTCCAGGAAAATATATTCTATGAATAACAGAAAAGTGTATTCTTGTGATTACAAGGTAAAATGCAAACCTGTAGGGAGCACAAACAACACCAAAAAGAGACAACTTTCAAACTCACTGGAATGACTAGAATTAAAGATACATAACATAAGGTACAATCAATACTAGGGGAACTGACAAGGCCAGGAGAGCGGCAGGCACAGTAGCCACCTTGCAAAAGTCTCTAACCATCTCTCAAAATGTTAAACAGCATTTCTCCTCTTAGACATTTACCCCAGAGAAATACAAACTAAATTCCATGCAAACACTTGAAATGAATGTCCATATGGTTGTTACTAAAATGTCCCAGAAAAGTAAATCATTCAAATATTGACTAACTGATGAATGCATAAATAAAATATCATCATACATTTAGGTATTATTGAACAATAGAGAAGAACTGGGAAATGATGTATGTCACAATAGAAAGATCTTGAAGACATAGTCTAAGTGAAAGAAACTGGTCACCACAGACAATACCGCATGATGGTATTTATATAAAATATGCAAAATATGAGCCAATGAAGAAAATTAGACTGATAATTCACTCGATCTGGAAGAAGGGTAAAGAGCATGAGTAGAAAAGAATATTTTAGTTAATACATATGTAACATTAGATTGTTAAAATGGCTTACAGCTCCTGAAATAATAACTCATTTTATTTCCATCATTAAATAGGTATATATATATATATATATATATATATATATATATATATATATGAATTGTATCTCAATAAAGATATTAAAACATGTCTTCATCACTCTACTTCCCCCCTCTCTTCTCTCCCTCCTTTTTCACACCTTAGGTTTCACAGGCATGTTGGTTAATAGAGCTTTTTAAGGGCAAACAAGACCTCTCAACATGGCTTCTTTGAGGTTAATTTACCGCACTTTATATATTAAATAGTAAAACACAGGAAGATTTGCAGTTTGTTCCCAGGTTCTGATGTTCACAGAGGACCAGCTCTATCTTTGTCTCTTTCTTCCTGTTACACTCAGGCCCCATTTAGTCATCCTAACATCTATCTGTGTAAAGGAAATGGTACCACTGGTTATACCATAGTTTGCAAGTCATGACCAACTTCAATGGGTAAATTTCAGCAATGTCAGGGGATCCGAGGGCTGTTCCTGATTTTTTTGCTACTGTTTCTTCTCCAGCAGCAGGAATGAAAATAAATTTGTGTTGTCATATGACATTGAGTAGCTATAGACTCTATTACCCAGTCTCTTCTGGCATTCTTTCCCTTGAGTATACCTTCTACTCAGGTCTTTAGTGTTTTTACCTACGTTACCTCTTTTCATAAAATTGGGTCACTTGCTTTTGGTTTTACCTTCCTCCAGTTCACTCTTTGAGCTAGCTGAATGTCATAACTATGAAGGGAATACCTTTTTTCTCACATACTCTTACATACAAAATGCACATTGACTTTCTGTTGTTATAGGGAGATCCCAGTCCTCGATTAACAAAGCAGTTTTCATTCCTATTCTCTCAAGAGAGAAGAATCAAAGAGGAGTGCAGTTATAAACAAGCAGTCAAAGTTCTTTCTTATTTGTTTCGGGATTTTTTGTGTTTTGTTGAGTTAGGGTTTTTTTTGGGGGGGTTGTTTGTTTGCTTGCTTGTTTTGATTTGATTTTTGCAAGCACACTGTTACAGCAGACCCCAGTTACTGCTTGGCCTGATATTTCTACCATGCTCCTCAGTGAGGCGGCCCTCTTCCCAGGCTATATGGAGATTTCCTTGGAAGTCCTTCGAAACCACAATGCATCCTGCTATAATTAAATGTATGAGGTGGAAGAATGTGGAAGAGGGGTTAAATATTCAAAGTTGCTCTAAAGAAACATCAAATGCCAGCTGCACATGTCTGATCGCAAGGGGGGCCTTCTGAGAAGAGTGGGGAAAAGTAGAGACCAGCTCCTAATTTATTCCGAGCTCCCAGTGGACAACCTTGTCAGCTGGCACACAACCTAGGAGGCTGGTGGTGCAGATGGTTGAGCTTCTAGTGGAACTTAGCATAAATGTTTGGCAGTTTATTTTCCTCTCTCAAAATGGTGAGTGATAAATGGCCGAGGTGATCAACTCCAGAGGGAACTTAGGGTTTCCAACCAACCCGAAGCGCCTTTCCTCCTTCCCATTGCCCACTGGGGGACTGCAAGGATTCCCCCCTTGACTTTGAACCACCTCTTGGTTTTACAGTCCACTTGCCTGTGGTTTAGAATCCAAGTGTGTCAGCGTTCCAATTTACTGCCTTGGAGTAGCAGCAAATGTGTTTTGTTCTCTCCTTCCAAAAGTAAAGATGGTATTTGAAAATCACTCTCTCCCTGAGGGAACCACTCGCTCCTAACAACCTGACAAGCCATGAGGACCTCAAAATTAAGAAACATGTCCAGAAATGTGAGTTTGTACAGAAAGGACGAGAAAACCACCCAGACACGTAATGAGTCAGTTATGTGCCTGGCTTCTGTCAGGAAGAATGTGTGTCTGGATTTTTAGCCTCATAATAGACATGTACAGCTAACTGACTTTTATCTTGCCTCTGTCATATTGATCTATCAGTGAATCCATAACAGAAGATAGAAGCCTGGAACAGTAAAAAGTAATAACCATTGAGATGGATAGCCCGAGCAAAAATGTAGTTTCATGGGGACACTTAGTGCGAAGAACTGTAGATTCATGTCAAGGGGGCATAAGTATCCCCTTCAAAGCCAACTGTTAAAAACACCTAGTGCACAGTTGACCTGCCTTCAGAATATGATATGTTTCTGTATTGATTTTTCTGAGGTTCAAAACAAGAGGAAATAGCCAAGTGAAAGTTTCTTTGCAGAGCACTAAAAGTAATTTACCTTCTTCCTCTGATTTCTGCCTCAGATTTTGTTTTATGGTTCAAAGTACAAGTGCTTATTTTAAAAAATTCATTTCTGACTTATGGTAGAAATCAGCGCCACGGACCTAGAAAGTGTGAAGCGTGAGATGAGCCAGGACATGGAGCAGATCAACCCCCTCCCCACTGCATCAGTGGAGTTAGCAGCTAGTCATTATGAGGTGACGTGTGTCCTTTAAGTACAGGCCTCAGATGGCCAGAGTTTTCCTCTTATTAGCGTATGCTGGCAAATTGTAGAATATGCAAAATGTTCCTCATGATGGCTTTGGATTCTCCTGGGGACAGCTTATGACATTTCTTTTTATCTACACACCCTTACATAAGAACATTAACAACCATATTTTTAAATGGATTTTTGAGACAGAAGCAAAAACATTTGCTTTCCGTTTCAAACTAGTGTTGCTTTTACATCAGTCTTGTGTGTTAAGAACAGAAGAAAGCATCATGTTGACAATCTACAATTCTTATTTATTAATTAGTTTGCATCCCAACACTGTTCTCCTTTCCAGTCACCCCTCACAGATCCCTTCCTCCATCCCCTTCTCTTCTAAGAGGATTCTCCCCGCAAAATATCTCCCTATCCTGGTGCATCAAGTCTCTGAAGGATTAGGTGCATCATCTCCCACTGAGGCCAGGCAAGGCAGCCCTGTTGGGGAGTGGATACCACAGTCAGGCTACAGCGTTAGGGGAGAGGCTCCCCTTCAGTTATTCTGGAACCCACATGGAGACTGAGCTGCACAGGAAAGCACCAATCTCTGACACAATTAGTGATGCTGTTTGGTGCTTGCAGACAAGAGCCTAGCATAACTGTCCTCTGAGAGGCTCGGCCCAGCAGCTGACTGAAATAGATGCAAATACCCACAGCCAAACATTGGATGGAGATCAGGACCCTTATGGAAAAGTTGGGAGAAGATGGAAAGCTTGACGGAGATAGGAACCCCATAGGAAGACCAACAGAGTCAACCTAACAGGATCTCTGGGAGCTCTCAAAGAGTGAGCCACCAACCGAAGAGTATACATGGGCACTATGTGTGTGTGTGTGTGTGTGTGTGTTGTATATATATTCTAAAATTCTTAACTAAGCCTCTTCCTTTCTCCCAAATATCATGTGCTTTATTATTATGAGCTTGATGTAGTGTGTGGAAATATGAGAAGCTAACTTCAGTGTATTCAGTGTCTAAATCTGGTATATAGTCTTCATACACCTTAATTTTTATGGCTGTAACAAAGAATGTTTTAATCAAGGCACAAAGGGTAAACAAAGAGAATGGAACCGTTTTTGCCAAAGCCCCTCCCTAACCTCAGGCTGGAGTTAAAAATGGAGGGAAAGTTTAAAGTGTTGATGAACTCTGTGTCTGAAGAGTCAACTGCCCAGCTAGACCTGTGGCCAATGGTAAAAGAATGAACTCTCACCAATTCCTTCATTCTTTTGTTGCACCCATCGCCACTTGTCCACCACCACTCCCAGCAGGGCCTCTCATTGGTTGAACCCCAAAGAGAGACAGAGAAAATAATTCCAGGTTCACAATCCCTAAAGATGCTCTAGAACAGAGGAAGGAACTGAATTCCTCATGATCTAAAAGAACAGCTTTCATCGGGATTTTATAAGAGAATATACCATTGTAGATTCATTTTGTGCATATAAAATTAATATTAAAATTACGGCTCTTTAATTACAGAAAATAAAAGACAAAACAGGGGGTTTGCTGGTGAAATGCCCATGCAAAGTGAGGTTGAAGGTGAGCCATGGCTCAACTTGTGAAGTGTAAACAGCTCCTGCTGAGGACCTGAGTCTGGTTCCCCGCACCTATGACCTACTCATACTCGTACTCATACTCATACTCATACTCATACTCAGCCGTTCACAATGGCTCACAACCCACTGTAACTTTTGGGTCAGAAGATACAGTCCCTTCTTTTGGCTTCTGCAGGCAGCTTTACGCATGGGGAAATGCCCCTCCCAAGGATACAGTTAAAATAAAAAGTACATTTTAAAATAAGAATATACAGCATTTATCATATTTATGGTGTATTGATTTTGTTAAGAATTTTTCTTATTTTCAGTATACAAATTCAGAATAGTGATATCTGTAAGCATCATAGAACGTGTTGCTCAAGATTCCAATGATAATAAAATAAGGAAAATTAGAGAGAAAGAGAAAGAGAGAGAGAGAGAACACTATATTAAGGGCAGTAAAAAACATTCCCAGGAGGAGAAAGGGATAATCTCATCTTTAAATCCTCCATTATCCTTGTCCATTTTGTTTTTTTGCTCAGATTTTAGAAATATGTTATATCCTTCATTATAAAAATAGAAAAGTAGGATTTTCTTTCAAGGCATTTGATAGCAAAGTACATTTTAAAATAATGTGTTATAACTATAAAAAAAATTCAGTTACATTTTTTCCAAAACAGGATGAAAACATTTATGAACCATAGACTATATTTTTTAAAAACCATACCATAAAAGAGGCTATTTATTGTAAGCACCTAAATCTGTTATATAATAGATACAAGCTATGTTATTTTTGTGTTGTGATTTCTTTTTCATAAATGTTTTTACTGTGGCTTCTGTAATCAACTGGTCTAGGTTGAAAAATTATAACATCACTTAAAATATGCAAATTTATATATTTTCATTCAGAAAATGATACCATTGGCTGGAAAAATGTGCATTCAATGCAGAGTTCAGTTGTCATGTTACACATATTGATAGTGTCTTAAAAATATAAGATACTTCTACACTTAGGCAAATTATTTATTTATCCATTATTGTCTATCTGTAGATCCAAATTTTAAATAATTCAAGTGTAAAAAGTTATCTACTAACAGAATGTTCTCTTCAAATTTTCAGTCACTGGAGAAATATTTAAGGTTCTTCTAATCCATAAGGGTGCTTAATACATATCCAGATAAAGTGATGTGTTACCCACCTTTGCTTGCCTTTACTGCTTGCTTGATTTTTTCTTTATTAATATTTATTATTATTATTTATTATTATTATTATTATTATTATTATTATTATTATTATTGCCATCACTTCATCTCATAAAAGGCAACTTTTTAAAGTTTTACTGTTTCATAACAGACTCAAATGACTAGAATTGTTCTGTTTTTAAAATTACAGAGAAGGATAAAAGTCTATCTGATGACATCTTTCAAGGTCTGTTGGCATTTTAGTTCCATTAGAACATGACTTTGACATAATCAACAAGTTGCTTTGTGAGGCATGACACTTAGAGCAGAAAGCACATATGTAGAGGAGTCATTTCAATGTATGGCCACATGCACACATGCGTATACACAGGCATACACATACACACCTACTAAACTGAAACAGGACTGAGGTTATGGACTGATATTTGGCCTGGTGGTTAAGAACACTGATTGATCCTCCAGAGATCTCAGAGTTAGCTGTCAGTGTCCCTATGGTACCAAAGCCTTCTGTAACTTCAGTTCCAGGGAAGCCTAATGATTTCTTCTGGCCTCTGCAGCCATGGAATGCAGGTGATGCACACACACTTAGACACACATACACACACACACACACACACACACACACAGAGAGAGAGAGAGAGAGAGAGAGAGAGAGAGAGAGAGAGAGAGAGAGAGAGAAAGAGAGAGAGAGAGAGAAACACACACAAAATAAATTAATAATTTTATTGTGATGATAAAGGATAGGATTACAATTAGGAAATCATTTGAATCTGTTTCTAACCCTTTTCTAGCTATGTTTTCCTCATTAATTTATTTGTTTATTCACTTTACATCCAGACCACAGCCCCCTCCTGGTCCCCCCCTCCTCACACAGTCCCTCTCCCTCTCCCTATTGTCTCTCTTTTTCCTCTGAGTGAGTAGAACTCCACTTGGGTATCTCCCTAACCTGACAAATCAAATCTCTTCAGGTCTAGTGTCATCCTTTCTCACTGAGGCCAGACAAGGTAGCCAAGTCAAGGGAATGGATTCCACAGACAGAAAACAGCTTTAGAGACAGCCCCCATTCCAATTGCTGGGGGACTCACATGAAGACCAAGCCACATATCTACTGCATATGTGCAGGGGCCTAGATCCAGCCAGTGTATGCTCTTTGGTTGGACGTTCAGTCTCTGGGAGCTCCCAAGGATCCATATTAGTTGATTCTGTTGGTCGTGCTGTGGAGATCCTATTCCTTTCTAGCTTATGGTCTTGAACTTCTATCTTTTCCTACCAACCACTTGTATTGTTACTGTGGAACCCATTTTGTCCACCACATCTTATATATTTGTGATTCTTTGACTTTTCTTTGTAACAACAGCCATTAGTCTCCTGAACACTTTGTCTCAATTTTATTTATTATTCCAATTTGGTAATTTGCCTCTTTTCTGAATCTCAGAGATGCTACTTTCTCCTTGCTGCTCTTCTCCATTCCGACCTGAGCTCCTGCCTGGCTCTGTACCCATCAATCAACATGTTGATAACTTGTAAGCCAGTGAAATCCCATTGTTTGAGGGTGTTTTGTTTTTTTGTTGTTTTACAACTAGGTCAAAACTCTTTGGAGACTCTGTATAGCTACTTGTTAATGTTGCACTTCCAAAATCTTTGTCCCATGTGGTACACAGCAGATTTTGAGAGAGTTTTATGAATGAATGAATCCTGGGCTCTCTCAGCCAAACAGGTGACTCCCAGCCTCACTAAGTCTTTTATCATTCCATAAATTAAATAAGGAAACATAAAACACAGAGGATCATGCGGCATGCATGAATAAACAAGAGGAACGGTGGAGCAGAAATCAAGTTCAAAGCTGTCTCACTTCAGCTGTCTGTTTCCTTTTCCCTCCTGCTCCTTCCACAGCTGGGGCTCCAGGCCCACTTCTCAAGGAAAGACTGCCCATCCCACAGGGCTGAGGAGAAGAGTCAGAGACCCCATGTGGTTAATAAATGGAGAATGCAACAGCAGCCTCTGCTGTCTACACTTTTAAGGGGAAAAATGCAGTTAAGTAATAGAGGGCAGGTGACTCCTGTTTAATTACCTAGGTCCCCCTCCCTTACCCTAAACTAAAGTTACCTCTAGAGCCAGCAGCTGTATGAACCTCCTTTAAGCTGATGTCCTATGCAAGCGTCATGAGCACAGTTGCTCCCCTGGTGATCTCATAGGCTGAATTGACAATGAATGGATAGTCCCAGTGGATAAACGAAAAGAACAAGAGCAAGGGGTTGAGAAGCCAATAATTCTAAGTGCCATCAGCCTACCATTTAGAGAAACAACAAAACAGGCAGAGTAAAGTTCAATTGCCCTCTCATTAGCCCCAATTAACAGAGTGAAGGCTGTTTGTGTGTAACGGAAGACACCTTATTGTTTATTGTGGGCTTTCAGCAATTGAGAGATGAAGAATACCAGTTATATAGTTAACAGGATAGCAAACAATTTATCCAGAAACAAATATCTACAGTTTCAGTCTGTTTTATGGAGCAAATAATGAGTTTAGAGAAGTTATTTCAGTTTAAGAAGAACTCCAGCAAACACACAGCATTCAGAGTTACCTAAATTAATAAAATCTAACGTACATATTGGAAATTAGTACAGACAGTATTGTTGCAAAATAATATCAGTATTTCTATATACTTCTGACTACTTCACTGCTAGCAGCCTTGACTAGAGTCAGGTGATGTTCAAACAAGGGTCCTTTGGGACACTTCAGTCAGCACTGTACACTAGTGTGCCTTGCTTTCATTCTCATTAGATAGCCAGCAGTAGCTTTCACCTGATTTTCAGTCATTTTTTTTTTATCTCTTTTAACCAAATTTCCAGTCAACTCACATGGGCTGGCCTTGAGTATCACTTTCTCCGCTGAATTCTTTCTTTCCTAACCGACATTTTGTGGTTAAACAGATGAATTCCAGATGTGAGAAGAATTGTTCACATTCATAAGGAATGAGGTTCTGACTCATTAAGGGAAAGATACCATTGCTTTCTGGCTCTGAATGCCGAGATTGCATTTCCTAGACATGAGAGGGAATAGTGAAATTTAACAAAAGCCATAAGGAATACTTCCTGGGTCACCAAGAAGGTCA
The DNA here is from genome assembly GCA_030674055.1 of Rhabdomys pumilio. Classification (NCBI taxonomy): domain Eukaryota; kingdom Metazoa; phylum Chordata; class Mammalia; order Rodentia; family Muridae; genus Rhabdomys; species Rhabdomys pumilio. Next base: position 11,411,123 of record JANHMN010000001.1, read on the forward strand.
TAGCATGAGTATACCATTTGATCTCCTGCTGGGGTCCATATGGCTTCTTTGTGTGCAGTCCCATGGGTATCTTCCACATCACACCTTCCCAGAAGCTTAGGTAGACCACCGTTGGCACCTGTATTATCTCACTGATCTAATCCAGAAGAAGGCGGCAATAGAATCTTAGTTTAAAGTATTGAACTAAGACAAAGACCCACGAGGAGGGAGGAAAGATGTGTGCATGCCCAGCACCCACCAGGAAGTGATTAGGGTGTCCCAGCAAGCAGAGAGGGCTGAAGAAGGCAGGAGAGGAACAATAGGTCTCCACATGCTGCTGCAGTGTCTACTCTGGTAAAGATGTGAGAGGTCTGGGCCTTCTCTCTTCAACAAGTCATTCAGAGTTCAGTCTCTGTCATGTGCTCTCCAGCTTCGTAGGCCTCACGAAGGTTAGTCTTGCTCAGAGTTCTGCAGCCAGCTGTTCATTTCTCACTTGTGGGCAAACTGAAGTTACCCTGTAGAGTTCCCTGGTTGGGAAACAAACTTCTTTCTTTTTTTTTTTTTATATTAGTTTCTTAATAAAATTCAATGTTGTAAAAATGAGAAGAAATTGGGGAAAGAAGTACCACTTAAAACAGAACAGCATCAAAGCCAAGAGTGTGCTTTTAACTAGCTGCCACTTCCCCTTCTTACCCCTGTTTTGAGGAATTAGGCAAACAACCACCACAGCGAACCGATGAATACACTCACCAAAACATCCACCAACTCGGCATGACAAGTTGGTGTCATGTTAGTGAAAGTGTGCTCAGACAGAAGGTCGCACACCAGAGCCAGACCACCACATGACCGAATGCGTACTTTCTTAAGTCCAACCTGATAATTAACGTTATGTAATTAAAAGTAAGTGCCTTAATAATGGTTTAGACTCACTGTATTTCTCTGTATTCTGAATCCCATAGTCTCATTTATATTCACTATGACAAGACTATCAGATAGACCTCTGCTGAAACTAGGGGCAGGGCCCAAAAGTACTCACAGGGAAATGAATTGTGAGAATTCATCCCCACACAGCCAAAATGGGAGAAAGAGCAATGTCCAGTGCCTCAGAGGATGGTTCCAGTGAAGGACACTAAGGACTTGGTGGAACGCTCAAACACACTGGTCCACTCTCGATGCTTTATGTGAATGTGAGGATCTCCATTAATCAGACAATGAATAACTTAGGTATCCTGCTCATTCCCATAGGCCATGTCGCCATGTCACAGATTTTTTTTCCCTACTTTAGAATCTACTGGATTGTTAGGAAACTGATCTCTGAGGCTTGGAACTGCATTGTGGGAAATCAGCATCTTAGGCTTTGTTCTTTTACGGGCCCCTGCTGCACCCCAAGGGCAGGTGCTTTGCATTAGGCTGCCCAAGGCCAGCAGGGCCTGCCTTTATTACACCTGGGTAAATAACACTCACTGTTGTCATCATACTTTCCACACTTTCAGAAAATGTCACTAGCCACATATCAGCAGGGTTCTTTGTCTAATTCCTACAGCTAAGGTGGCAAGAAGGTTATTAGAAGTAATAGCAAATTTAAACTTTTATTAGCAGTAAACTGCAAAAGCTAATGGTGATGCCAACACTAGATAAAATCATTGTCACAGTTAATTCTGAACTCCTTATTTCAAGCTTAATAATAGGAAACTCAATGGAAAGGATATTACACGCCCCATATCACTCATGAGTGCCGCAGGCCTGAGTAACTTGTTATTTTGCTCATGAGTGAAATAAAATGCAGATTATTCTGCCTGCTATCAGGAGCATTGTTTTAATTGAGGATGTATGCATGGAGATGAGGGGGAGATCCGAGGAGCTTCTCATTTTTGTAAATGTTTTAAGAACATTCTCCTTTTTATCTGTGACTCTGTGATTCACCTTTGTGCATGTGTGTGTGTGTGTGTGTGTGTGTGTGTGTGTGTGTGTGAGAGAGAGAGAGAGAGAGAGAGAGAGAGAGAGAGAGAGAGAGAGCTTTTAAAATTATTCTTGCCTAAGATGCAGAAAAAGAACATAAGCCAAGGAGAAAAGATTGTAGTTGTGGATACTTTTCTCATCTATTTCTGTAAAATTTCTTCCTCAGTCAGCATTCTAGTCCCTGTATCTCCAGTCACTCTGTCAACAAAGGCAAACAATGGAGTATTTGGGTTGCCCTGCCTGTCTCATTCCCATTGTGTATATCCCACACTTACACAGACTCACACACACAATCCCACACTCACATACACACAGATACACTAATACCCACACTCATACACACACACACACATTACCAATCAATAATAAAAAAAAATACAAGATTCATTCTTCCATGTTTTACATTGACAAGAAAATGGGTGTTGCCAGGATTCAAGATTATACCTGATTTTGTGTGTGTATGTGTTTTTTTTTTAAGTGTGCAATTCTTTCTTTTCAGAAGAGTTGAAGCTATTTCTGATCTTCTGCTGTAAATCATCCAGATGTGCCCTGGGAGCTATGTGTGCATGTGCATTCCTGTTTTAAGAGAGCCTTCTGTGGGCTTAACAGGGATGTCTGGGATTCCACAGGTCAAACTTCAGCCTGGTGTGGTGTGTGTGTGTGTGTGTGTGTGTGTGTGTGTGTGTGTGTGTGTGTACGCACATGTACATGAGCACATAGGGAATCATTTTTATTCACATTGATTGAAGTTGAAATTATAATATATCTACAACCAAACTCACTGTTTTGTCTTTAACTTTCAGTGTTCTGTTTGAAATATTTTTCTGATGATCCTCTATATGGACAAAGCTACGAATGGTTCGATGTCTAAGCAATTAGTAATTCAAGCCAATCTGACTTCCACTGAGAAGGGAGAGTTACAGTACTAAAGGTTGCAGCCTGCCTAACAAAGGGTTTACATAAATTAAGGGAGCAGAAAGGGTGGATGAAAGCACTTAGATCTCTGCTCTCTTTTTCTAGTTGGAAAAACAGAAAAAGAAATCTGAGGTTAAAATTCTCATTTTTTGTGAACTGAATTCTTACCAGCACACTAAATTAGCTACTTGCTTCCCGTGCTGACTGGCTCAGTCAATGCTGCTCACCCAGGGCAATGGGTCTCACTTTCCACTGTCCCCTCAATGTTACTCCTGTGTCAGACTCCAGTGTGCAGGCAGCAACATTACATGGCGTTTTCTATTATCCATAGCCATAAATTGATTGAGAAGTGTGTATGTTCTCAATAAGATGCTGCCATTAGGAATAAGTCCCATTCACTTTCAAGAAAAACGAAACATTGTGTTCCTAAATTACAAACAAACAATCCTAAATTCCACATATTATGATTACCGGGAAGAAGAAGAGGCAGAGCTCTGAGTATGTAAACACATGCAACTGTGCACGATTGCCGCAGACATTGACACATGCTCTACCTAACTCCATTTCTTTCCTGTTCCGACACTCCATTCTTATGGTTTTGAGAACAAACATTGCATTGTGCCACTTGAAATCCTTTTTGTCGTTGTTGCTGCTGTTTATTAAAAGACAAGCTGTCAGCCAGTTAAACATGGATTTAGTATTCCATCCATTTGGTTGTTGAGTTTGGTTTTCCTTTGTGTGTTTAGCCCCCCTCCCTAATTTAGAAAGTCACCAGTGCTTTCCAATAGATATTTTTAATGAATCATTATACCTAATTTTACATGGATGCATAGATTTCTGGCTGCTTCTATCTGGAGTCTTTTGGGACCTATAGAGTTTTTAATGGTTGTGAAAATTGTCCTGTTCTGTAGATTATACAACTATCTTCTAAAGTATCTTTCCATTTACTTGACTTTAAAACTGTGTTGTGCAAATATTGAAAAGTGTTGATGATCATGCTAACACAGGTAACTGACATTTCGAACTTAGATGATACTAATTTATGAAATTTGTTCATAGCTAAATATTGTACCTTCAAGCTTTTATAAAAGTTTATTTTACTCTGTCATGTTACTAAATTTGACTGTGTTGTTTGTTCAAAGGTGAGTCTATAGAAACTTGTTTACTATGTGGTAAGAATCACTTGGTGGTTATACATCTCTCTCTCTCTCTCTCTCTCTCTCTCTCTCTCTCTCTCTTCCCCCTCTCTTCCCAACACCGTGTATGTATGTGTGTGTGTATGTGTGTGTGTATGTGTGTGTATGTGTGTGTGTATGTGTGTATATGGGTGTGTGTATGTGTGTGTGTGTGTGTGTGTGTGTGTGTGTGTATGTGTGTGTGTTGTCTACAACATCACAGCTCTGCCACAGAGAACTATCAATGAATAAAGGAATTCTAAATCTGTATCCTTGGACTTTATGTTATAGTTTGGAGATATAGTGCAAACACATCCAGACTATTGGTTCATGATGAGCTCTCTGGAGAAAACAAAGCAGACAAGAGAGGGATTAGGAAAACCCTCATTGAAAGAACAAACTTTGGGCATAAAAGATGAAGAAGCACATCACAGAGCTGAAGACAGAGGCAATCTTCCAGGCAGGGACACCCAATGGCTAAAGGTCCCAGGGGGATGATTTCCACAGGGTTTGAAGAACATCAGGAGGTTGATGAAGACCAAGCAAAGAAGACTTGTGTAATAGTCAGGGAGGTGAGAATGAGCTGGTTAGTGTGTGGTAAGGGATTTGGGGATTCACTGAATGGTTCTTTTCTTGTGTTAAATTGGCATTCAATGAGGAAGAGTGACATGATTTCAGAATGATCAAGATGATGAAGGCCTGGCTCACCAGTGGAGGCAGAAAAAAGGAGGTAAATTTTAGATGCAGCTGGCAGCTAAAGGGATTGCCAAAAAAGGATAAAAACTGTGTGAAAGAAAGACTTAAAATCTAAGAAATAGCAGGCAGGACTGCCATTTTCTAGATAAAGACAGATTTTATGGATGTAATTTGGCAAGGCAAGTACCAGGAGCTGGGACATTAGGTATCATGAGAAAAAGTTAAGGGTGTAATCGCATACAGCACTCTGTAGGTCAAAGAAATTGTCCCTAGAATGTCTTTGCGCTGTGGCAGTTTTGAGGTCATGAGTACAAACACAAAAGAGAAGTCCACAGCCTGAGTTCTGAAACATTTGCTACAGCGTGATCAGGGAGATGGCACATTAAAAAGAGGCTTAAAATACATGCCTGATAAAGAACATTCAGGAAAGTACTGTGTTGCTAAAGCAAGGGAAAAAAGAAGAAATTTGTGTTAGACTTTACCACTGTAACCAGATCCCTTAGCAGAAGAAACTTAAGACATTAAATGTAGTTTAATTTGTTCTTTCAAATATTTCAACTCATGGTTCACAGTGCCATTGATTCTGAGCCCATAGTGAAGCAGAACATTGTAGTGACAAGAGCAAATTCTACCAGTTACCCAGCTCATGGAAAACAGGAAGTAGGGCAGTTAAGTGACAAGAGGGTACATGGCAAGGTGGAGCCTCAGAAGTGTAGTCTGGTCAGTGACACACTTCCTCTGACCAGCGTCATCATCCACCATTCACCCTCCCAATACAAATCTATTCAAAATTTTAATCAGTTCAATAAACCATTCGTTGTGTCAGATCCTCAGAATGCCAGAAAATTCACACCAACGCACACACATGCACACGCACACACATACACACACACATACACACACACTGGGTGGGGAGGGAAAGAAAGAGTGTGAGAAAGAAAGAAGGAAAGAAAGAAAGGAAGAAAGAAAGAGCTCTAAATTGTTAAATATCTCTCAATTCAACCATGTTGATAAGATTAGCAGGCAGAGAGTGAAAAAAATGAATTGAAATAGCAAAAGACATATATTTACATTAAACAAAAACTACTTGTTCACTCACAAACATTATTACACTATAGCTTCATATATATTATGTCTGGCACACACACATACATACATATGTATTCATATGTTATGTATATATACAATATATAAAATATAAATATAATATACATTTATATATTATACTGAGTATAATCAGGTATATAAGATAATTTATATAAGTCTATTTTTAAAGTTTCATTTTGAACTCATCTGTCTGAGTAAATATGATGCAAATAATACTCACTTCTTCAAAACACATTTTGGAGTTTAATTTTATTATGAGTATTAAGAAACTGAAAACCTAGCTAACTACTCATTGTTAATGAAGCCATAGTTTTTCAAAAGAGAATCTACAACCACTTCTTCACTGAACCAGCTTAATTTTCCTAACAATAATCCATAAATATTTGTCCTTATTCCCCTAGAGGGGTGTAGTCCTCATTCCTTATCACAGAAGCTTCTCTTTTCAATAGATAGAGACCATTACAAAAAACATGGCCAATCAAAACGAACAGTTCCAGAGTCCAGGTCCAATGGATATATCTACAAAACACTCTTTCACCTAAGGCTCAGAGAACATTTCCAAAAAGAAGAGGAAAGATTATAAAATCAAGGAAATTTGTGAGATAGTAATAACAGAAGGTAACCCATAAAGTCTCACCAACTGCCCTAATGTGAGCTGATCAATGGGCATGCCAAGTGGATGGGTTAAAAACCCGTAAGTCCTCCACCCTACATGAAGAACTATAGACTGTGCCCCGCGCAATCGTCTTGCCGGCAAGAACTCATGCGGGCACCAGGATCCTTCTGCAGCAAGCGTTTACTGCGATGAAAGGAGGAAGAGAGAGAGACCCAAGATGGCACTGCTTTATATACACCCTAGGGTGGCATGGGCATATCTGATTGGCTGCTTGCTCAAAACCCCGTATGATGCCCTGGGCTGAGCGGTGACTTGGCACGCTTTCACCACTTGCACATGCGCAATTTACTTGTTTACCCACGGCAGCGTAGGGCGCCAGCGCCATCTTGTAATGGCAAATGCTGTCACTGCTCGCTGCGGCTCTCTACAATAGACAACTATAGAAAGCTGGGAGTAAGAGGAGGGTCTTTCTCAGAGAAGAGTAAAACAATTGTTCATTCAGGCCTAACAGTCAGTCCAGAAAACATACAGATAGCATTGTATGGACTTAACAGGATATATATGTAAAGGGACATGCAATAGCAATTAATGAGATAGAAGGCTGTGAATTTGAAGGAATGGGAGAATTTGGAAGGAAGAAAAGGAGAGAGAGAAGATATTGTAATTATGTTATAATTTCATTTTTTTTAATAGAACATAGTCCAACTTGGGATTGGGTAACATAGAAAGTGACAAAATATTTAGTATATCACCACTGTTGATACTGGTGACTTCAAAAGTACAGAATTAGAGCTGTCAGAGAAGAGAAGATAAATTCACCTGCTTCCTGGCTTTTACCACATCACATCCCACAAGTCTTTGTGTATAACTGTAAAAGAGCCATGACCATGTCAGAACTGAGAGCCAACATAAACATCTTGTTGGTATAACTTACCCATTCACTGGTACTGTGTTACTACCAACAGATCCAGACTAAGAGAGTTGAAGCCAAACTTCATCATTCAAGAAATGATAACTTTTCACATTAAAATATATATATATATAGTGTAATTTCCATTCATAACTTTAAATGTTCTTTAAAAAGTAGGTATTTATCATATTCTTTGTGTTTTTTCATGTGTGTATGTGTATATATCATTTGCTTTCAGTTATTGTATAGGTATTAAAGCACTGCATTAAAACTTTTTCAAGTTCATATTTCATCACTTCCTTGTATTTGATTTAGTTAGTTAGTGTAGATTTCCTGATACTAATTTGTTTATCTCTAGATTCAGTCCATGGCATGATTACTGAGAACGTAAGCATTGAAACATTTAGAAGATGCATTCCACTTTATTATTAGGACTTTATTTAGTGTTTGTATTTTTGTGTATTTTGTAATTTGATCCAAAGCTTCCCATAAAGTGGTGTCAGCCATTCCATGCTGTGAAATAAATATCCAAGGAAGGTACCTTAAGCAAAAATGATTCATTTTTTTCAGCTGGCTCTGTTTCATGGTCATGAGGCAGAGGAAAAACATAAAGGGATGGGAGATGAAGAGGAAGAGTCTATAGAAAAATAGACCATTTAAAGCACATGACTTACTTCCCCGAACCAAGCCTTATCTCTGAGTAGTTCATGCACGGATAGATGAGTTTGTTGATGAATCAAATGCTGAAATTGAAACTCACATGGCCTGATTACATCTAGAGCCATGTATCATACATGTATCGTGTATCCTGTATATTTAAATACTATGATAGACGAACAACCCTTTAATACTTCAAAAAGTCTTTAGATAATATTTAAAATTGGAATAATAACTGATACCAATTTTATCCAAGAAAATGTTTATGTTTTGCTTTTTCCAGAATTTATTTCTTTATTCACTTTACCTTCCAATTGTAGCCTCCTCCCTCCTCTCCTCTCATTCTACCTTACAAATTCTTCTCTCCATTACCATTCCCCTTCTCTGAGGAGAAGTAGAAGCCCTCCCTTGAGTATCACTCTATCCTGGGACATCTAGCCCCAGCAGGACTAAGCATATTTTCTCCAATCAAAGCTAAACCAGGCACTACAGGGGTTGTCTAATGACAGGCAATAGAATCAGAGGCAGCTCCTGTTGCAATTGTTAGGTGACCCACATGAAGACTAAACTATAAATCTGTTACAAATGTGTAGGCTTCTCAGTCTCTGTGAGTTCCCATGGACTCAGGATAGTTGACTCTGAAGGTCTTCTTGTGGTGTCCTTGATCCCTGCTTTGAGCTCGCTCAATTCTATTCCTCACTCTTTCACAGGACTCCCCTAGTTCTGCCTGATGTTTAGCTATGGGATTCTGCATCTGTTTCCAAATGCTACTGGATAAAGCTTCTCAGGAGACAGTTATGCTAGGTTCCTGTCTGTAAGCACAGCAGAATAGCATTAATGTTATGAATTGGCTCTCTCCCATAGGATGGGTCTCAAGTTGGGCCAGTCATTGGTTGATTGCTCTTTCAGTTTTTGCTCCATCATTATCCCTGAGCATCTTGTAGGTGAGACAAATTATGTGACAGTACAAGCTGGTGAGGATATAGAGCAAGTGGAACATTTCTCCATTGCCAGTGGGAGTACAAACTCATACAACCATGCTGGAGATCAATTTAGTGGTTTTACAGAAAATTGGGAATAATTCTACTTCAAGACCCAGCTATATCACTCCTGAGCATATCCTCAAAAAATGCTCCACTATACAATAGGAACCCAAGGTAATAAGGAGCCCAAGAGAGCATGTGTGAGTCTCACTATGAGGGGGACACAAAATAGTCATCAGAGGTGGATGAAGAGAGGGAACTGGATAGGAGAGGGAGTGAGGAGCTCTATGGGAATTGTGGTCATGTGTGGGGAGAGAGGGAGCAGGAAAAGGCTGGGAATGAGACTGAAAATCTTTGGGGAAAATCTTAAGAATTACTGGAGACCTGGGATTGGGGAAGCAACAGGGACCTAGCTGAGCAGAAGATAGAGATTGAAGTGGCCACCTCCTTTGCTATACAGGACTTCCGGAAGGAGAGGGACATCAATCTAACAACAGAACTTTCTACCCAAAATCTGTCCTACCTATAAGATATGCAAGATGTTTATAGTGCATGTAAATTTTTATCTGTGTGGTAATATGGAAGGGACTGGGGGGATAAAGTATAAAGAAATAATTTGGCAATGATCCCACTTGTTTTAGTGCCTGATTGAATCTAATTGAATAACTAGAACCCAGGCTGAGCAATTAGGCAGTCCAGAATTTTAGGTCCCTCCCTTTCTGAATGCCAATGGACACATCACTTTTATGCTGTAGGCACAGAGAATCTTCTTCCCACAAGTGCTCAGCTTGTTCAGTTATTTGTAGCATGTTTTCAGTGGAAAATGAAGCAGACATGGATGGAGCCCACAGAGACCCACAGAACAGCTCCTGCCTAGCTGGTCCCTCGGTGATTTGTACTCCCAGGCCATTCACTCAGGCTTTTCTCAAACAACACATTCACAACCACTTTTAAATGTTTTAACCATAAAACCTTAAGTTCTATGGAGCTCCAAGCCTCAAACTCTTACTGTGCGATACTGTGCCAGACATACTCACGTGCTTGATGAAGTGATGAATGAAAGCCCAAAATTATCTTGGTTTAAAAAATATTTAACATTGGGAAGAGGTGTAGCTGGGTAGGAATGCCTTCCAAGTTACAACTATAACAATTCCTTTGACTCTATGAAATTAAACATCACCTACCACACAAACAAATGAGTAGACTAAAAGCATTCTAGAAGCAATGGAATTTATAGTACTAAACGGTAGTGAATTGATCAGATACAAATGTATAGCAAGCATATGAATCAGAAAATATTATGAGATTATAAATCTAGTTGTTCAGGGAAATTTAAGTAATTTGTACACTATCAATTTAGGGAAATAGTTTAGTCACAGGTTCCTGTTTATTTTACTGTTGACTCTAATTTGTTGCCTGAGTGTTATTCATTCATAGCAACAACAATGAAAACTAATACACACACACACACACACACACACACACACACACATACCAAGAAGTAACAAGGTAGGGTGTTTCCTTCTTCTAACACCACATGACAGGGTGATTTCCCCACAAGTTTCACAAGCTTCTTTAGAGAAAAAGCAAATGAAGACTCTCCCCCTGTGAACAATCCGGAAATTCTTTGCTTAAAACAAAGTGACTTCAGGCAAGAAGTGAAAATGCCTAACAGGGTGGATAAAGGAACATTAGAAAATGGGACAAATGGGCAAATCTGGCTTACAGGCAGACTATCCCTGAGGGTCTCATGTCTCCAATTCTTTTCCATGCTGCTTGTGTTGTAGCTAAACCCAACAGCTAACTGTGTGTCAACAAGATCTGACTGGAGTGGAAGGGATGAAAAAGTCGTTGTAGATAGATACCGATGATAAATAACAGAGAAATAATGGGTAGGTCTGTAGCTAAGTAGATAGATAACAGATAGAAGATAGATGATAGATGATAGATAGATGATAGATAGATAGATAGATAGATAGATAGATAGATAATTAGATGATAAATATATAAACTGATATAGAATTGATAGACACAGTTAGAAATATACATGTGGATAAAAATACAGAAGATATAGAGAAGGAGGAATTATTATTCCTCCTAGGTTCTACACTCTCGTGAATACATTCCAAGACCATGGGAGGTCAGCATTATCATCCTTATTTACAAATGATACACCAGAGATATGAAATATTCCTCATAGACACTAAAAGCTTTTATGATACCTGGAGTAGTGGCATTTGTTTCATTGCTGTTACTCTTTTTCATTATTTTTTTCTCCAGCCATGCTTGATAGTCTGCTGTTACTCAATTGTGCCAGGTAAACTTACAAGAACTTCGTATGTACAGTCCCACCTGCCTTTGTTTTTCCTTCCCTCTTTCCCTGAATCTCTGTGTGTCATTCATTCTGTCAGATCTTCTGATCAAATAGCACCTGCCTTTACTTTATTGATGGGTCTGTATCTTATCCCTCTATTGTCTTTTATAGTTCTTGAAATGGCTTTCTATGCATCTCTCTTTCTCCACTATTAACCCTCAACACATACTGTAAAGGGATATTTTCCCCCCGCTACATTTGCAATAAAACCCGGTGATTGGGCAGTATGAGAGGTAGGCAGAGTGAGGAGTGGGGAGGAGAGAAGGAGAGGTGAGGAAGAGGAGGAGGAGGAGGAGGAGGACAAGAAGAAGGAAGAGGAAGAGGAGGAGGAGGAGGAGGAGGGGGGAGATGGAGATGGATGTACGCATGTCTCTAGTAGTCTAAGGTTGTTACAATATCTAGGTTAGATAATTGGGTAATAATCCTATTTGTGTGAGCATCTTGATAATTGAGCATTTCCAAATACATAAAAGCACTGAGTAATCTTTAAGCATTAATAGTCTTCATTCTACTGCCAAGATGGCAGGTATTGTTTGGGGCTCTGCAGAGCTTTGTGGGGACAGCGTGGTGGATTGGCAGAGCTATCGGCCATGCTGACATCTCATGGGTGCCAAGGCCAGAGCTTCTAGCTAGCCGGAGCTGTGGTCAGAGCCGGAGCAGCTGAACATATCGGCTGGAGCAAAGCACAGCCGCCCCTCCGATTAGATAGCCTGCCCACACTGCGGATTTTCTAAATATTACCTGTTACACACACACACACACACACACACACACACACACACACACACACACA
>JANHMN010000001.1:11423296-11438687 GCA_030674055.1 Rhabdomys pumilio
ACACACACACACACACACACACACACACACACACACACACACACACACTACAAAGGAGCCTGAAAAAAAGCTTGAATATGATTTGTTTTTGGCAATAATGCAAAATATATACATCTTTGAATGAGTTGATAAATGGTGTCCTGGTTTGCTTTTGTATTGCTATAGTAAACAACACAACCAACAGCAACTTGGACAGAAACACAGCACAAAAGAAACCTGGAGGCAGAAATAGAAACAATGGCTGTCGAGGACTGTTTCTTACTGGCTTGTTCACCATTCTTTGCTCATTTCTGCTGTTTTATACAACCTAGGCCCACCTGATATGGGAAGTACTACCCACAGTGCCACACATCAATCATCAACCATGAAAATGCTCTGCAGACTTGTTTACAGACCAACCTGATAGATGCAGTTCTTCAACTGACATTCCCGATTCAGAGATGATTCTAGATTCTGTCAAGCTGACAAAAATGTAACCAATATAAATGAAGAAGTAGATCAAGGATCAATGGATGGATGGGTAGATGGATGGATGGATGGATGGATGGATGGATGGATGGATGGATAGAAGGATGGATGGATGGATGGATGGATAGAAGGATGGATGGATGGATGGATGGATGGATGGATGGATGGATGGGTAGATGGATGGATGAATGGATCCAATTGATCAGTTGGTCTCTTCGCATAATCTGGAATCAGTCAACATCCCAAGAGAAAGATTTAAAGCCCCTATGAACTAGGACCTCACAAAATTAGATACTAATTTGGTTAGTACATGTTAGGTCAAAAACTAAAATTAGAAATACCGATAATTTACACATTCCTAATATGTGTAGAATTAGTCTACTATCATACAAATCATATTTATTTATTTTTTTATTGTGCCAACAGATTTTAATCTAGCAGAAAAAAGGAACACATTCATTTATTTTTCTTTATTCTATATGCTAATACATTTTCTACAAGAAACTTTGTTTCAATATTCTGTGTTCGATAATAAATGGTAAAACCCCTGCTCCTCCAGATTAAATATATTATAAAATATTTAAAGTGACATTTATTGTATCAATTTTTAAATAAAGCTAGAGAAAGCTGTTAATATAACTTAATCATCCAAAGCCTTGTTCTTTTCCCCTTTCCAACATATTTCTCTGATAATATATTGTGCCAACTACTGCTAAGATATCAGAGCATAGCATAATGCCTACATGACTAAAATAAAGTTTTACAGAATGAACGGGGTGTTGTAAATGTCTAATGTTTCATATGAATTTCAGCTGAGTGCTTGATATATCATGGCATGTTGCCTGCCAGAGAGATCTCAAGTGCTAGGAAAAAGAAAGTCAGGGGAGCCTCATTTTTGATAAGAGTTGCTTTATTAATAATCATGGGACAGTTATCAATCTCTGGCAGCTCTAAGTGCTTAGAAAGATCAGAGAAAGTTCATTTCTGGTCCAATTATTAACCGTACATCAGCAGTGGAATACAATTGGATCTGCCTACCTAGCTTAATATTACACACTTTCAATATATGTGAAATTAGTCTATTAGCATCTAAATCATGTTTATTTACTTCGACATACCAACAAATGCTGACACAGACTGGTCTGTGCACTTAATTTACCAATATCCAAACTCTGCGATGAGGCTGACTTTCTTTTATTGAAATCTTATTCCTATAGAAAAGAAAGATCTGAGAAATTATACCCAGTTTTAAAAAATAATGCAGCAATCACAAATATGAAAAGCTTCTAAAACCTGTTGCCATGGGTGGATCTTGAGTCAACTAAAGAAGGGAGTCATCTTAGACTGGAGTCTCAATGGGGTACTGTCTCAATCAGGTTGACATGGGGAGTGCTGTGCAGAATTGGCTTGTTTAAGCTAACTGAGGTGAGAAGACCCACACATTCTGGGTGCCACCATTTTCTAGGTAATCGTGGACTATATAGGAGTAGAAAAGGTGAGCTGAGCACTGCTGGCATGTGCACATTAACCCACTGCCCTGTGCTCCCTGTGCTCTCGATTGTGGACGTAGCATGCTGGCTGCTGCCATCTCTTATCTCCTTGAGTCCCTCATGACGATGGGCAGACTGTAACTTGCAACTGTGAGCCAAATGAGCCTTTTCTCCAATAAGTTGTTTTTGTTCGGTTTTATTAATTTTTTTTATCACAACAACAAGAAATGAAACCAAGGTGCCTATATCATTTCCTATCTTATATTTTATTTAATTTTAAAATGGAGTATTTCTGTTCAAATAAATATAATGGATAACCTTACCATGTAGGATAAAGCCTCTTCATTTCTCTCTTGCTAGCCCTTGCCTTAGAAATATCATATTATACCTTTCCAACTGACTGTAAATCATCTTTACAGTCTTAAAAGGTGATCTCAGTTGGTTGTGACTTTGTCGTGAATATTATTTAGAAGACAATTATTAGAAACTAAAGTAATAACGATGATTAAGCAATAACTCAATGTATCTACACTCCATTTCAGGAATGGAAAATCAGGTATGAAACTTGATGGTTTGTGTTAATTCAAAGTAGAAAAATAACAAATATTAATATTACTTGAGTTCTATATGAAATCTGCTGGGCATAGGGTGCTTCTCAGTGATTCAGCCTTGGGAGGTAAGGGCAGGTGGATCAATTTTATATTGAGTTTGAGTCTAGTTGCGTCATGTAAGATCCTGTCTCAAAGAAAAAAATTTTAAGCTACTTTCATTTAGTACTTGTTCAGAAGCTATCTCCATGTTCAGTATCTGCCAGTGCAAAAAAAAAAAAAAAAAAATTCAAGCAGGAATTTGGGAAACTAGGAGAAATAGGACATTTTATGGTCTGGCAAATACATTAAACTCAATTATTTTTTTTCATGGTTGCTAGTAACTTCACTCTAAAGAGTCCCAAAGTATGTCGTTAGCTCAAATAATCTAAGATTTTTAAAGCATATGTTCATCAGTCTCATTGTAGAATTTTAATACGTACGTAAAATGTATTTTTAACCACATTCACTTCCTATTATCCTCTCGTGTTTCTCTCCCATTCCTGTTGATCTCCTTTTCGACTGCGCCCCACCCCCATTGTTCACCCTCACCCCCACTTAGATTCTAATAAGCATATGTTTCTAATTTGGCTAATTAAGTAATATTTATGTTTGAGAAAGGTCATGTGGTTTCCAAAACTAGCTATTTGGAAAAGCTCTAAGAAGGTTATTACTGTGGAGTTAATAATTCATCTCTCCTCATCACCTGCCTTCAACCTATACGATCTCTAAGGAGTCCTGCTGCTAGTACTACAGGGCACTCCATGTAAAATTTGTAGAATCGACTCCAGAGGACAAGGTGAATTCCTGGGTCTCCTCTGTTTCAAACATTATATACTCAGAATCTTTGCATTTTCATGTGACAGAGAAAGCGAAAACCATCCTAAGATTTACCTAGCTTTTCTCTATCAGGGCTTCTTAAAATGAAGTCACATGCTGCTGTTACACCTCAAATTAGAGACTTATGTTCCCCTGCCCGGTTAAAAGACCCTTGACCTTACAAGAGAATACAAGCTCAGACTCGGCGCAAGTCTGCCGTCAACAGCATGTTAGGTTTTAAAGAAATCTCAGTTGATTTTGCAGCTGGATATTTTTTTTTTCTCCTTTGGTGTGTTTCAGGGCCACTGCTGGTTTTCATTCATCTCCCTTCTCTGGGTTGCAGGTGACATTTTGGGGCTAGAAACATAATGTGTCAGAAGATAGCTGCAGCTTCCCACTGTGTTAGTTATTGTTTCCTTTGTCAGGAGGTGAGCGAGCACAAACATTTTCCAATTGCTCGGATTTTCAGACAGGTTTAGATCTACTGAGCCATCACTGATGCTCACGCCTGTGCCGTTAAGAAACACTGATAGAGATTTCAGAGTGAAGGCCTGACTCTAGTCCCATACAAATACAGCTACTATCAGTTAATGACTCTCTCTCTCTCTCTCTCTCTCTCTCTCTCTCTCTCTCTCTCTCTCTCTCTCTCTGTGTGTGTGTGTGTGTCTTCCCCTCTCTGTCTCTCTTTTCCCTCCCTCCACCCCAAAGAAGCAGAGATTCCATGTCCTCTCCTTGGTTTACCCCTGCTCAATACAAAAGAAATAAATGGAATGCTTCCCATCCGGGTTCAAAACACACCAGCTTACCTTTCTTTTCTCCTTCAGGCAAAACATTATCGTGATCAACAGAATGTGTCTCTCGGGACTCAGGCGTGCAGTCCTTTCTTGGATAAAATCCCCCTTAGAGTCAGAATTAAGTCCTTAGTGAAAACTTAAATTACATTTTAAGATTCATTATAATATCATAAGGTCTAGCGAGGTTTTGCCAAAGGCGTTGAATGATTCATGATAAACTTGAAAACCTCAGTCGTCTCTTCCCAGGGTGTCTTCAATTATTTCTTTGACAAACTCTACCCTTAATTCCTTGTTAAACTGAAGCAATAAGAAGTTTAGGGCCTTTATATTCTTGCTCAAACTTTTTTTCTTTTTAACTTTGCATATCTGCAAGTAAAATTCCATTGATTGGATCTTTCTAAATGTACCTCTTATAAAATTATGGCTCAATATTATCTTACTCTTACAGAATTTTGTAGGACTTATAAATGTAAATTCTCTATAATATCATTTTAGCTATGAAAATCATATCATTAAAAATTGCTCAAATTTATTTTACATCAGTCTGAACAGTTAGTTAAGTTAGAAAATAAGTCTTGATGAAATTTCATCCTGCTTTCAATTTGATTTCCAGGCCACTTAGGATATGGATTCACGTCACCAGCAATAGAGAAAATTGAATGGATGAAATGAGAAACACTGGGGAGTTGGGAAGTCTGCGTTTGTCCCTCATCTGGAGAAACTGAGTCCTGGAACAGACCTGAAGTCTAGCATTTCAAAAATAGCAGTATGTGTTCTATTTCTATGAAAGCTATGGAATCAAATGTGAGTTTAAATATTAGGCATTCTTGGTGATTAGACATACCTAATGGACACATCTGTTCAGTGAATATGTCTGCTACATATTCACTGCCTGAGTATGGCAACATTCGTGAAAGCCTTAAGTATGAACAATCAGTATCAATCAAACAATCAATAGACAAAGGTGACGTGGAAATTTCTGGTTTTGTTAGAGACTCAGTTGTGTCATGTGATACTTTTGTCTGGAAACTGTCTTATGTGAGGATATTTTTGCTGAGGCAGACACATGGAAGGATTTTTTTTTTTACTGAAAACAGACATGTGGTAGTTTTCTGGAGGCAGCCTGGAAAGGGGACATGTGATATTTTGCTAGAGCAGATGCTTGAGAGGGCATGTGATGTTTGGAAAAAGTATAAATATAACCCAACAGACAACAAATGATGTTGGATGGTATTGGTACACCTTGGCGTCCTTTGCCAGTCAACATAGGGCTTTGCTGATGCTGGTCTTCACTGATGACACTGGGTGGTATTGGTACACCTTACCACTCTTTGTTGGTCACAAAGAAAGAGAGAAAAATGCACCAAATACCTTCTGGTGGTGTTCTGGCAGCTTCTTGCTTCCATAGATTGAGGCTGATTGCAGAGCCTTGTGTTTTCTTCTGAATTCACCTACCATTGCTGATTCATGAATGATGTTTCACGCGGATTGTGTGACAACATAGATTGGATTTGATCCAAAAAACTATTTCTAAACAGGTCCACATCCTCCTTTGCTCTATTAATCTTTCCTTTCTACTGCCTCTGGTAGAGAGTGGGCTATAAAGGAAGTTAAAACATTTAAGAGCCCTTATTAAAAGGAGAGAGAGAGAGAGAGAGAGAGAGAGAGAGAGAGAGAGAGAGAGAGGGAGAGGGAGAGAGAGAGAGACAGAGACAGAGACAGAGACAGAGACAGAGACAGAGAGAATAAGAAACAAATAGCTAACAGATGATGGATACATATCAGACACACAGATTGCTAAGAGATAGATGATAGATGACAATTAGGCAAACTCTAGACTGATACTGAGATGGTAAATACTGTAATTAGTATTCATCTAACGTAACTAACCCGAAAAATCATCTTTGCTCCTGCCTCAGTCCAATCCATACTGTAATAACAAAATATCAGAGACTAGGTAATACAAAATTAATTTCTCAGGTCTGAAAGTTAGTTAGTCCAATATCAAGACACTGGCTTCTGGCAAGGTACCTTTGGTTATATTGTCCCATGAAATAAAGTGATATAAGAGAGAGCAATAGGGAGGGAAGACTGAATTCATGCTTAATAATGAATTATGTCATCTCCCATGACACTAAGCACAGTGAGGACATCTATTCCTTTGAAAGAAAGGATTTCTCCTTATTTGGACCCATCCTATAAGACTACTGGTTGGAAAGTCAGTTCCCAATACTTGCTTTTCATAGACACACTAACGCAATAGCAACTCAGTTTATTCTCTAATCTACCTTCAAGTAGCACACGCAGCTTACAAATAAGTTTTCATGGTCCATGTTATAATTTGATTGTGATTGTTTTTTTTTTTTTTAAAAAAAAAGGCACATAGTCAACCAGATATATTCCCTTAATTGGGTAGGTGTGGAGTCTTAGAGGCTAAATGAATATAGGTGTCCCTACAAATGAATCTTGAGAGTTTGATTTGAGGCTCTACAAGGGGAGTGAAGCTATTCAAATATCTTCCTATATTGGAAAAATGTGGGAGGTCTGTATGTGTGTGTGTGTGTGTGTGTGTGTGTGTGTGTGTGTGTGTGTGTGTTGTGTCTATTTAGAGAAAGAGAGGGAGATGGAAGGGGAAGTAGAACTGAAGAAAGTACACATGGTGCTAGTTGAAAAGAAGGAAATGGAACAAAGTGAAATAATAGGAAGATAATAATGATCAAAATGCCTTGTGTACATATGCAAAACATCATGATAAAATTTATTGTTGCGTATAATGGATATATAGTGCTGAAAACATTTATAACCATCTTAAAATAATTTCTGACCTAGTATCTCAGGTAGCTGCTTATCTTTTCCAATGTCATCTCAGCTATCTCAGCTCTAGCCCTTTAATGGCTCCAGACAAAGGGTCACCTTGTTCCTAAAGGCTTGCTCTGTCGCTCCAACATGATGTAGCTCGTCTCACAGAGTTAGGAAAGATAAAAGAGCTACCAGCTCTCAAACACACACGCTGTGTAGAGCTCCACGCTGAGCATGTAGTAAGCTGTGCATTGTTCTATAATTACTTGTAACCTCAGTTCATTTAGTATTTCAGGTAGTTGTTCATGAAGGTAGAATTATGTCTTTACCTTTTGCCCTGTTCTTTTAAAAGTAGAAAGAACTAGAGAAAAAAATTAATTGAATATCTTAAAATACAACAGAAAAAAATATTAGCAGGAATGAAGACTCGGGAACATCTAGAGCAATATTAAAAACCATGATTGTATCATTCCAGTAAAGAACACTATTTTGTCTATATTATGTCATCAGATTTATGAATTTGTAGAGAAAGGGAACTGAAACACAGCAGCACAAAGCATGCTACAGTCACAAAGGTTATTCCCTTGTCTCTTGGCATATCAAACTGCATGAAGAAACACAAAAGTAAATAAAAATGATCATTCAACCAGCAATAAAAAACATAATAAAATATTTGCATCAGTTGGGCATGCTGAAACATGCCTCTCATCCCTGAAGTGGGGGAAAGGGTGGTGCAGGCAGGAGGATGAGGGGTTCAAAGCTATCTCAGCTTCAGAGGGATCTCATTGTCAACCTGGGCTGCAGGAGACTCAAATATCTACAGCAACAAATATATATGATCTGATGTATTCATATATGTTTATGATGTATTGATATATGATCATGATATATTCATATAAAAAGACGTTTCAAAACTAGAAAATCTTCTCTAAGATTTTATTATTTTCTGTAGTACAAGAATCTTTTAATATATTTAAGAAAGGAGACATTTGGTGAGTTACAATGTTGAGTTCATTAAAGAAATTTAACAAGATGCCAACTCCAAATCTTTGTGCTTTTGTGGTCATAAACTGTCACTTTTAGGAAAGATATCCCTTTATATGCTTTAGTTGGTTACAATTAATTAAGCAGAAATATTAGCACGCATATGAGAGGAAAAATATAAAGTATTTCTTACAGAATGATTTTTTTGTGACATGTATATCAAAAAGGTACTTTATTTTACAGATTAGATTAGCAATGCTTACAGTTTCTGAGATGTTCTTGCTCTCCAAATATTACAGTCAAGAAACTGTGAGCTCCTAGCCAAAGCTGTTAACTGTTTTTCTCAGTGCTGTACAGTTGTTTTCATGACTGGGGACTGACAGAAGCAGACTCCTCCCCACAGAAAAAAGTTGAAACTGAATCCAACTATGTTTCAAAATAGAGACAAACCTTCATTCAAACTTGATGGTTTCAATATGGGAACTCATAAAGAAAAAAAAATAAAAAAAAAATCACATGGTAATAAAGCAAGATGAATGCTTTGGTACAAGCAAAAGGGTGAGAAAAAAATCAAAACAGAAAATGGAAGAGAGAAAAGAAGAAAAGGTGTATAGGAGAGATCTCAGCTTGCCGTCTGAATACACAAGCAAGCGTTTAGAATGAACTCTATATTTTCATTACATGTGAAATTGACTGATCTATTCGAAGTCAGGGATCTCCTCCATAGAAAGACTACCAGGCACAATTACTCAAGATTGTCCTGAGTTCTGCTTTCCCTCTGACAGCTTGTCCCTACACCCTTTACTCCCCACTGTGAGTGGAGATGACATTAACCCTTTCAGCTTCAGTATCATTAAGGAAGTCCCTGGGGTGTTTCATCTCTGTCCACAATTCAGCTCCTGGAAGAATCTGGATCAATATATTTTATGCCCGTGAAATTTGAAAAACAAAGAATGTGTTTTGTTGTAAGGAAATGAAGTCTATATTTCTCATTATCCTTCTACAGACAGAGAAGATCCCCTCTCTGAACCCACTGGGGCAATCCAATTACAAAGTCATTAGATGCCATTGTAAGGTGATGGCAGGGTGGATTCCTGTTTTCATAACAAGCCTGTTCTGTGTTCATCCAAAACATATATTCTGGCCTCTTGCAGTCAGTTTACAAGGTTTCTAATTAAGCTCCAGAGAGAATTACAGAGTTCAGTGAGCTGAGTCGCTCTGCTACAGCTGACAGAAGAGACACTCTATTTTATCAGAAAGGTAACCACTTTCCTTTCATTTTCTCTACCACACACGCTATCTCTTCCTCCTGTCACGACATTTTTTCATAGGTTTTTATTTCAAAGGATTACCTTAAGATTACTGTCAACACCAGCCAGAGGGACATCTCCATGTAGAATATAGTAGGTGATTTCGCCTTCTTAAAAATAAAGCTTGCTATAGACAATACAATATCATATACTATTTCTAAAATAATTGCCCTAGGTGAGAGCAAAAAGACATGTTTACAACCATGGTTTAGCTTAAATTTTAAGGAAAAGAAAATATTTGTGAGTAACAAAAGCACAATATTTGCCAGCTTGATTTTTAAGTCAAAATTGTAGCTTTTAAGTTGTTTCAGACACTCCTCTGGTTTCTATTGCCCGATGTCCCATCTGCAGGCAAAACAGAACATACCGGATCACAATTCATAACTTGGCGAGAAAGCATTGTGAAGAACATAAAGATACTTCGTTTCTTATGCAAGGGGTTGGGGCGGGGGGACGGACACTTTAGTTATTATTCAGCTCAAGTAAATGCTCATAACCATGGAATTAAATATTTCTGAAGGGCTCATTCCTGGGCTCTCTGGGTTGAATTAGACTCCTCTCAGAGCTATACTTCATGTCACCCACATGTCTGAGGAACTGGTGCCTCCTGCTCTGCTGTGCATTTTTTCCAGACATGCCGGATGTCTATGCAATAAGCTCTCTGGAACTTCAAAGAGGCACAGAGCATTCTGTGCTTTCTCTTCCCACCATTCCGAGTAAACACCATTAGTAACCAGACCACTTCTCTGCCAGAAGTCCTGATGGCTTGACTTGAGTCTGTTAATTGTTCACGCTCGCTCTTGGCCTTTATTATTCTTGGTGGAACAAGTTACCAGCACATGTGCTCACTACAGGACTATAGGCATCCTAGGAAACACAGGCACTTCCCCCGATCACTTAATGCTCAATGCTACAGGCTCCATCCCTGTCAAGAAATTTAAAAACATATCCAGATTCTGCCATGTATCTGGCATTAGGATGAAGGTGGTGAGGTACGGTAAGTGAATATGAAGATGAAGGCCAGGTATGCGCTTCACAGACAGTGCTCTTTACAGTCGCTTAGCGCGTACCGTTCCTGGGTTTAATCCCCAGCATGTGCCTCACCCTCGGGAAAACCAGAAAGCAGAATATCTAGATCTCTGCACTCCCACTGAACTTAAATGATGTTGCAGAACTGCAGGAGTTAAACCCATCAATAAACAATCTTTAAATGATTTTAGATTATAATAAGCCATGAAGATAAGAAAGTCCAGGATAAGATGGGAAATTCTGGCTTGGGGGGGTTGGGGATCACAGATGGAAAGCTCATGAGAGCCCTTTCTAGGCAGATGGCATCTGAGCGGAAACCTGAAGGGGTGGGAAAAAGAATCTGAACAGTCTAAATACCAGACAAAAAGGTTTTCAACACAGAGGAAACAAGAACAAAGCCCCGGGGTGCAAGAGTTTCTGTGGGAAGTCTCGTAGGATGGAGGTGCAAGCAGTCACAAGCTGGTGAAAACTGCCAAGCACACACAGTTCTTTGCCTGTGAATGTTCCCAAGAGTTGTTCCCTATTTCTTTGAAGCAGATTGATGATTTTTTTTTCAATAATTCTCCACTTAATGGAACTTCGTGGGTACAAATTCAATTTTTTTTTTTTTGGAAAATTTATTTGAAAGTCTGTTTAACTTCCCTTCTAGCGAACTCTGTGGGGATAAAAGTACAACTCTTATAAGACTCCCATGAGGATTACCTAATGTGTTGGTTATTCTGCATTTTTTTTTGTTTGACTATATTTAGAAACACCTAGGATATTCATATCTGGGTGGAGCTGAAAGGGCACTTCTTAATAAGATTAACTGATTGGGGACACCCACTCTAAACTTGAGTGGCAGAATCTCAGACTAAACGACAAGAAAAAAAGAGGGAGCCTTCTGAATTCCTGACTCAAGATCCTTGTCTTAAATAAACCAGATTTAGTTTACAGCAGCAATGTTTTTATATGCAGCCATGCACAGGTGAATTCCTACATGCTACACATAGCGCCATCCTTCCTGGTAGCAGGTGAGCAGATTGTCTCTCCCATATGGGGTTCTAATTGTCTGATATGATTCCCTCTGTTCTATCTTGGAAAGAGATTCTGATTCTGGAATAGAACATCAGTCTTATAGCCCTAATGTCACTATGATACCTGACGCAATATAGCTTCATATATATGTATTATATATATGAATACACATACACACACACACACACACACACACACACACACACACACACACACACACACATATATATATATATATATATATATATATATATATATATATATATTATAATTTTAAGACTATCCTGGAGCCATTATCAGAATTTTACACTCTCCCCTACCTTACTGAGTTGGACTAACAATTAGCCTCATACAATCCCTTGACAAGATCTTTGTGTGGTAGCGTAGCTATGTGGATCCCAGCACAAATGTAAGAAAGCAGATATAGGATACTTAGTAGTTTGGAATCTTTATAATTACCCACATTATTGACACATTTTTATTAACACTGGGCTGACTTACTGATGAGAATGCATGAAGATGGGAAGTGCTGGTATGACATCTGGAAAATCACAGAATTTGAAGGCTTGAGGAATATAAAATTGTTCCTTCTCATAACAAACCCAGTATGATTTATAATCCATAATTGCTATCTAAACTGTCATCTCCAAAACATCTGGAACTGTAAAGATATACAACTTAAATTTATTCTTGTGCAGATACTGTGCCTCAACAGCACAGAGTAATTGGATGCTGACTCCTCCTACTTAACCTTTCCTCCAGTATCAGTGGCACTTAGAATTACTCCCATAATCTCAGTGGTTAAGAAAGACTTTGGCTAGTAACTAAACATTTGGAACTTGTCTTAGGAAAGAAACAGATCAATCAGGTTACCAGTCCTGCAGAAATTAGAAAGACATTTGTAGCCTGAGGGTGGGGTGGGGCAAGTATGATATCCGGTATCCTATCATGGTTGGATGAAGAATTCATACCTATGAACAAATGCATATTGAGCAAAGGCCAAGGTGACCTCATGCATGCTACCTCTTACAGTTCCTGTCCCAGAGGAATCTTCAATAAGTAGCTAAATCACACTATTACCAATCAACAACTCCTATTTGTCAGTGACAGTTTCCCCAAACTCACAGTATTGAAGTGATAATTAATAGATGTTTCTCACAAAGACGTTTTATGCCTGGAACCACATGGCCTGCGTGCTACGCAGTCTTTAACCCTCATATGTCTTAGTAAGAGAGTCAGTGATTATGAATATATATATATATATATATATATATATATATATATATATATAATGAATATAAAATTGATCACAGGTAGAAGGATTTCAAATACACTGGAAACACTCCACATTGAGCTGGATCGCTATATTTTCAAACCTCTCTTCTGCTACTTCCATACATTTATCAATAAGTAGGTTTAGAAACTTTGTCCCTCTGATGTTCGTTTCTTCAGGCTGCTTATCCATGTCTGAACCAGTTTATGTAGAAGTTCAGGAGCTTCCAGAATTCTTCAGAATAAGATCTGTCAGCTAAACTCAATATGATTAGAAACAGGACGATGTACTTCACCTGTGGGTGTGCCGGCTCTTTGTGAACTCAAGGTCTGTGCTTACAAACATCAGAATTCTGCTACATCCTACCTCATATTATCCTATTAAAAATATATCTTCTGGGACTGGAATTATAACTGCTTCTGCATGTATTTCTCACATGAAAGACCTTCCACAGTGGCCAGGCAACTAAACCCTGTTTACAGCACTTGCAATTTGAGATGTCTGATATTTAAGGGAGTTTGCTACCAAATAGTTTCTAGCTTCTGATATCTCAAAACTTGTTTCTCTGCTGCAACCCCAGATTCCGATGGGTGGACTCTAACTTACATCCATAACATCACCCTGGCAACCTCACAAAGGGCAATAGACATGCTATGCAAGGCTTTTGACTCAGGACAAACCATAGTATACCAGAAGATGACACCCCTGCCCCGTGCAAACTGGGTATATAACTCAGCTCTATATCAACAAAATACGCAAAGTTGTAAGAAAAAGAGGAAAGGGCAAAAGAAGAAAAGGTAAGAGAGGATCTGGGCAGAGAGAAGATAAGTATATGAGGGGAAAAATGAGTGGAGGTAGCCAGGTGAGAGAGTCCTGGAAGGGAAGAATGAAGAAGGGGAGAATAAAGGATAGGAAGAAAGGGGAAGGGAAAGCTTAGGGAAGGAGAGAGGCGGGAGCGGAAGGCAGAGGAGGGAAACACACACATGTACACACACACATACACACACATACAGAGAAAGAAAGGGAGGGAAAGAGAGGACAGAGAGACAGAGAGACAGAGAGACAGAGAGAGAGGCTCTCCTCTCATTTTCTCCTAAGTTGTGTTACAAGGGTGGAGCCGCTCAGCCACTGAGCTTGGCTTCGACTTTGTTACCATGGCTACCTTCATTGCACCAATCACTGGGAATTCCTGGAGTAGTTTGCTCTGGATACACCTTTTGCTTAATTTAGGTTTTGTTTTAGAAATTTTTTCTCACAGTATTTTTTTCCTCAACTTCAGCTTATGCCTTCATGATCTTTATCCGAGGTGGGACTGGGAGGTGTTCCTCCATACTACGGTCTCTCAATTGCTTACTCCATGGTGCATTGGTGGTGAAGTGAAGAGTTTTCTTCTTTTGACCCAGGATTATGTCTGTGTGCTGTTTCTCCATTCTGAGAACGAAGCTTTCTTGGGGCTCTGTGCACTCTCATGGTAGCCAAGTGCCCTTTATTTCTGAAGGAACATAAAAGGACTTGGGGTGGAGAGAATGTTCTGATTCTGAATTGTATCGTCTCAGAGTTCTGGCCTATAGTGTCCTTCCTTCTCTCTTCCCAGGTAAAAGTCTTCTGTCTCCACTTCTTCAGTTAGGTTTTACCTCACATCCCTGCCAGCATAGGGATGCAGCTGCTCTGTGATGATCCACTGCTATTGCTTAATGCAGAGCTCCTTAGAGAAACAGCCTCTGCCCTTCGCCTAAATGGACTGACAGAGAAATGCCCACTTTCCTCAGTGTTTTGCCCTCATGCTAACAGGGTTGACCTATAATTTCCTTGGAGTTTATGACTTTTACTTCATTACCAAGAAACATGAAGGTGCTCCATTAGAAAAGGTTCATTTAGTTCTCTTCTTTTCCAGCAAATAACTCTTCTGAGCATGTGTGTGCATGTGTGAGTCTACATGTTCTTGTGTGTATGCGTGTGTAATATGTGTGTGTATGTACATGTTCATATGTGTATGTGTACATGTTACTTGGTATGTGTGTACATGTCTGTTTATGTATTTACGTGTTTCTGTGTGTGTGTGTGTGTGTGTGTGTGTGTGTGTGTGTATGTATACATTGTTAATGTCTCTATGTGTGTATGAATGTACAAGTGTGTATGGAAGTCAGAGATAGATTTCAGGCGCCTTCCACTATTTGTTACCAAGTTATTTTAGAGGGTTTCTCAGTAAACCCAGAAAACACTGTTTTGGTGAGTCCTGCTGGCCAGCAAGTTCTAGGGATTAGCTTATAACCATGGGGACTCTTTCAGTGCTGCAGATTTAGGTGCATGAAGGGTCTAATTTTTTACATGGATGCTGAGGATCCAAACTCAAGTCCCTACACTTACTGAGCAAGCACTTTACCCCACTGAGCCATCTCCCCAGCCCCATAAGCATACTTTTAAATCAAAGAATAAAGCAAAACAAAACCTGAGAAAGTATAGATTTTACTCATATCTGAACTCTGGAGGATTCGCCTCTGTTAGTTTAACTTGTAGTTGGCCTTTAGAGTTGTGTTAAAATTTGCCTGTTTTTCAGTACCTGCTATTATTAGCAGTCACCTTGTTCTTCCAAAAATCATTCAAAGGTGAAATGGTTTGTTTGTCTCCTCTTTCTTGGGAGGGAGTTTTGCAGCCTTTGAAAGTCAGTTCGTGTGATTAGAAGTTTCATCTCTTGATCTTTAAAAAAGTGATTTTGTAGATTTCGTTTGCTTTCAGTCAGCAGAAAATGACAGTTCCTGGCAGCCCTCTATGTTCTTAGCAGAGAGAGAGAGAGAGAGAGAGAGAGAGAGAGAGAGAGAGA
>JANHMN010000001.1:11450785-11477905 GCA_030674055.1 Rhabdomys pumilio
TTCTTCTTCTTCTTCTTCTTCTTCTTCTTCTTCTTCTTCTTCTTCTTTTTCTCCTTCTTCTTCTTCTTCTTCTTCTTCTTCTTCTTCTTCTTCTTCTTCTTCATCTTTCTTCTTCTTCTTCCTCCTCCTCCTCTTTCTCTTCCTCTTCTTCTTAAAATTTCTGTGTCTTGAATGTCCTGTATACACGCATGTGTAGACATGCACTTTTATGTGTGAGAGCATGCCTGAGTGTGAGTCATTCATACAAGTGCACATGCACTCAAGCTTGCATGTTCTATGGAGGCCATATGGAGGGTCTTCCTTAATCAGTCCCTATCATACTTATTAAGACAAGGTCTCTCACTTGAACTCACAGCTCACTTTTTGGCTATTCCAACTAACTAGCTTACTCTGGGGAGTCCCTTATCTCTGTCCCTGGAGTGCTGAGACTGCAAGCCAACTGCCATACCTGCTCAGCAATGTGAACGGTAGTCCTCACATAGACAAGGCAAGTAAGCAATCTTCCCAACCTCAAATTCTCCTACAAAGATTTTTTTCAAGATTTACCATCAGCTCCCTTTCCAAGAATATCTCCTTATTCCTTGTCCCACCATATTTATATTGAAATCAGCCTGTCTGCCCATTCCTGGTTCCTGTTGGTGTATCTACTATAAGTTAATCAAATTGAAGGCATTTAGACTTTCAGATTCATTATACGTTTCTGTATAAAGTTGTTCTTTGTACAAGAAAGAAAACTATTTTGGGGGTTTTAATGAAGAACTTATCTTTATGGTTATCTATCTCTCCACTTTAACAGAACCCATTGAATAATGTAGCTATACTTTATTCTTAAGGACTCTAGTGGCAATAAACAAATACTACCCTTAATAAACATTCATAACCATGTGGATATTGCAATTCCAGCATTCAGACTTAAACACTCTGAATCCAATGTTCGCAAATAGTTTTTGCTTGTAGATCTATCTGTAGGTTAGGATCAGATCCAACTTATCTGTTTTTATAAATCAAATTTTATTAGCCTGCTTACTCATTTGCATATCATCTGAGACTACTTGTTGACAGTTGCATAGTTAGAACAAAAATCATATGCTCTACAGACTTGAAAGTATTTCCAAAACTACCATTTGCAGAGACTGTTGCAAATGACTATTGGAGATGAATCTTCTTGGTCATTCCTGGCAGATGAGATCGGTGACCCAGAGCGCCTCATATCTCCTAGCACTTACAAAGTATATAGGTTCCAAACTACCAAGCAAAACTCCCACACATTCTTGCTGGTGATCATTTACTTCAGGATCTGACTCCCCACTTAGCAAATGTCAAACCATTAAAGCAGAGGATAGCAGTTTTGCTGAAAGACCTTTCTACTTCTGCCAGGTAACACCAAAGAGGAAGAACTATTTGAAAACTTTAATTTTATATATACATACATTTTGCTTTGATTGCCACAATGCTGTGGTTGCACCACTGTTATTTGCAGCATGCTGAGACAAAAGGTCTGGATATCTTGGCATGAATTTTGGTGCTACAATACTATTTTAATTAAGTCTTTTTATACCTGGTATAAATACATTCCCTTTTGTACATCTTTTACATGATGTACAAAAACATGACTGTCTCTCTCTCTCTCTCTCTCTCTCTCTCTCTCTCTCTCTCTCCTCTTTCCTCTCTTCTTTCTCCCTAGAAGAAGCTGCAAAGTCATAATTATGTTCCCTTCCCACTGGCAACTAACAAGCCCTTTATTTTTGTGCAGTTGGAACTCAATAAGAATAAATAAAGTCCATTTTCCTCCTTGAGGGGCTATTCTGCCATTCCATCTAGGATTTCACAGTTTGCCAATTCCTAAAGCATCTATTGGTATAAATAGTTTTATGTCCTTAAAAAAGTGGGCCATAGAAAATGAGGTGAGAAGGGAAAACATCTCAAAAGAATATGAAAAGAATCAACATCATCTGTAAGATGCAGCAGCAAACTCACTAGCTTTTAAAAACTTATAATTATCATTGTTGGTTAATTAGTACCATAGATTACCCAGTACTGACATGTAATTTTCTAAAACAAAGAGGTTTTATTGTGTTACATGGTGCTGTGGATTTAGGGACTTTTGATTTTATTTTTACACATTGAAGAACAAAGGGCGAAATTTTTGAAGCATGAAAGGACTTAGATAATGAATTGTGTCCTAAATTTAGAAAATACATCAGACAACACTCAGTGATTCATGGTAGAAATTTGTAATCTCAAAAAAGCAAGTTATTTAGACATTCATTTTTTAATAAGTCAACTTTTCTTGGCTCTAAGTTGAATAAGAACAAAAACATTAATGACCGTTTAGGTAGACCTTCAAAGAGGTCATAATCAGGGTGTATTATTTATGCTTTATGGGAAGAGATAGTTAATATTTGTAATCATTTAGATTGTAACATTAATTTTAGCAACTTTATAGATGCATTTGTCTTTTAATACCCCATAATAATAACAATGACCCAGAGCCTACAGAATCTTCAACATATACTTGCTGAATATTCTGTTTTTCATTTATGAATGCAAATATTTATTGACTAGGCTAGATTGTAGAAGGTACTAACCTCTATGCAGAGATAGGCATGCATTTGGGGATGGAAACCAATATTGACTCAAGGTTCTGCCTTCAAATTTTCTTGTGGGAACCAACTCTGAGTTGGTATGTAGTGGCTTCCTCCCTATCTAGCTTGTGAACAAATGCTTCAGAAGGAAGACAGATATTTGTCTGGGACACTCTTTAAGATTCCTTCCACTAGGAACTTTCTAAAGCATCAGGTATGAAGATCAGAAGGTGAGATTGTCAGACCCAATAAAAAGTACTTTGTAAACAGAGACTTCACTCATCAGTGTGGATGAATTAATGATATTGTGAGGAAGAAAAATGTAGCAAAGGAAACTTTGGATGAACCCAAAATGACACTAGGTCTTAGAAAACCAAGAAGAAAGTGCAGCAAGTCCTTCCCAGCCTGCTGCATCTCAGACGAACTATTCCTTTGAATTTTATTCCATGTAGAATACCACACACAGAGATGAACTCATGGAATTTGCATTCAATAATGGATAACTTTTTGACATTTATTTGAAGTTTCCCTTCAGGGAAAATGCCCCAACTAGTTCTTTGGAGTTACTTCATAATTAAGCAGGCCCTGGTGTGTATCACATGACTAAGGTCATCTATTGGATAGCCTCTTGAACCTTTTTAAATCTCAAGCTTTGGGGCAATTTAATATTTCTTTTAAAAAAACAGAGTCTGTGAAAGAGAGCTAGTATTCACATGAACAAAACGGGTCCTTCCATGACAAGAGGTCCACTGTGTCCAGGAAACAGGCTTAGTGGCAACTCATTATCATTACCTAAGTGTTAGTGGGTTGGCTGCGACCTAGTGGGCATTTCACCAAGTCAATAGATCCAGCAATGAGGTAAACAGAAAGTGCATGGTGAAAGACAGCCAAAAATATAAATATATAATATGATGAACATTAATAAATCAAATAATTTAATGGAAATCAAGGTGAGTGCTGGTGAGATCGCTCATGGGTAAAATCTGTTTGCTGAATAGTTCCATTACAGGAGCACACATGCAGAAAGGAAACATCTGCCTCCTGCAAGCTGCTCTCTGACCTCCACATGTACAGAGGCCCATATGTAAATAAAGTACAAGAAACCCTCGCTGTCATCCTCGTCATACAATAAACTCAGAAGATGGCAGTCCCTTCATTCTCCAACTGCTGCCTAAAAGCACAGAAGGCGGCATTAGGATACTAGCAACACCTGACTTTTTTAAACTTCTCCAACTCTCCATCTTATCTAAAATATAGAAATAACACCATCAGCTTTCTACCTCTAATGAGCGATTAACGCCACAGCCATTGGCTAAGTTCATAAATAAAAGCATCACCTAATAATCCACAGGATTACTTGCTTTCCAGGCTCAGAGATGCCTCAGTGTCACTCTTAGTCATTCAAGGATTCATCAAGCCTCCTTGAATGTATGCTGTTAAGTGTTTTAAGCTCTCCCCTAAGGATCTCCAATCAAACATGATAGAGATCTACAGGAATCGAGAACTAATTGTAACTGTTTACTTTTTTAGAAATATGTTTTCAATATTTTAAAAAAAAAGGTAACTGGTCCATGGAGATCACATCTGAATATGTGCTGGATCCCATCTAAGAAAAACAATTAGAGTTTTCGGACACAATCTACTTGTGGGCTGTGATTAGGATTTGGGTTTTTTTTTCCCTACAACAGGAACTTATCATATAGCTCTAGCTGGCCTAGAACTTGCCTTGTGAACCAGGCAGGCTTTGAACTCACAGAGTTCAGCCTGCTTCTACAGCTTGAGGGCTGGGATTAACACTATGCAACACCAGCACATTTTGGAATGTTTCATGGGAAGACAGGACCTGTCCTTCCGTAAACTTTAAAGGGTTGGACATATGCCTCAAGCATCATGTTTCCATTACAAACTGTTAAGAATTCATAAAATTTACATAAATGTTCAAGTACTCAGATTCGGTGAGCAATTACAAGTCTATTCTGCTGATAACTCTGATGATGTACCAGACATCAGGTACTTCATCTCTAAGTTCCATTACTGAAGAGCCTCTGACTTGAGCCCACAACAATCTTAAGAAGGATCTGTAAATAATCCCACTCAGAACTGTTGAAATGCCAAACTACCTTTGCTATCTCTTATCAAAGAGAATAATCATACTGCATTGTGTCTTCAGTAAATTGTTACTATTAAATGTTGGCATTGAAAATATGAGACTTCTTTCTGAACTTGTTCATACGATTCACTGAGCACTCATTTGGGGCAATAGAAAGAGTAGATAGGTTTTGATTAGTAAACCCTGATCCTTTTCCCTTTCTTTTTGAAACAGGAACTTATGTATCCCTGGATGGCCCCAAACTTGCCATGCAGAAACCATGGTGATCTTGAACTTTTCCTTCAACTTCTGCTTTCCCAATGTTTTAGGGTTTCAGATGTACATCACCAAGCCTAGTTTGTGTAGTTTGGGAGATGAACCCCTGGGACCCATGTGTGCTAAGCAAGCATGCTACCAACCTTGCTATCCCTTTAGTTTATATGTCTGTTTGTTAGTTACAAATATTACTGTCCTCTGGGGCCTAAGTCTTCATCAGCAGATTGGGTATGATGACAGAAACAGCCAGAAAAGCTAAAAACATCATGCTCGTTAACTCTGTCATAAGAAGATACTAAGGATTGTTTGGCCTAAAAGTTAAGTGCTAGTATTTTCTATTCCAACTCTCTTAGAACATTAGAGAACTAGAATTTAGAGGCGCCTCTCCTCCCCTGAAGCCACTCCACACTTCATCATTTAATCTCTTTGGTATGCCACTTGCTACACAGAATAAAACCGATATATTTTACCCTTAGGTTTGTCCTTTAGCAAAGAAGTAAAATAATCAGAACCTGGCGTACTTGTTGCCAACTTCATCTGTGTTCATTTCTCTGCTGATTCCCCAGTGGAAGGAGTAACTCAGAGACAATAAAGGACCATTTTACATCTTCCGCTCAGCAGTGTGAAATAAATTCAAATATGTGTCCCTGGTCCTTATTGAGCATCTATGGTGAGTGTGAGAGCTGAAGGCTAGAGATTCAGAGATGACAGGCATAGTTTATGATCCTAAGCAAACCTGCAGGCTGGGGACTGACAAACGCACAGGATCCAATGAGTCCAAATGTGAGAGGTTGTAATATAGGCACAGATAACATGTACCTGGCTCATAGAAGAAGAAATCAGTCCATGAGCTGGTAGGCAAAGGGGCTG
Source organism: Rhabdomys pumilio (assembly GCA_030674055.1). Lineage (NCBI taxonomy): Eukaryota > Metazoa > Chordata > Mammalia > Rodentia > Muridae > Rhabdomys > Rhabdomys pumilio. The sequence continues at coordinate 11,456,606 of JANHMN010000001.1, forward strand.
GGAGGTACAGGGAAAGCTTCTTGATGCCCAAAGCATTTGAACTGATGTGTTTATTAAGGATTTCAATCATCAAAGAAAAGAAAGGTGGAGGAGACATCATGACCCAAGGCAGGGACACGCTTGCTTTCTACTTATAGCCAAAGCTTCCTATACTCTCAGAGGACATCATCTTACCAATGTATAAATGATCGCCCAGGGTAACAAAGTACGTGTGATCAAGAGAAACACTCTGAGACTAATAATTCATGCGGTGACCTGGATTGACAGCATTGATGTTCTGAAACACCTCTGTCAATTTGAGGAGGGTAAGATCACCTTCTCTATCAAGCAGATACCTCGTCTTGCATGCTAGGATACAGTGACCCATGCACAACAAGCAGTTAGTAAGCAAAGATTCTGGTAATTTGTTACCAACATGGTTCCTTAAAGCTTATTAAATATAGTAGAAACAATTGTCCTGTCTCCTAACTGTTGTCCTGAAAACCCTTCCCTTACAACATCAATTTAGAGCATTGACTTGTAACATCCTGGGAACACCACACAGCTCCAAGTGAGCCGTTCTTATCTGAGAGAAGACAGATTAGACTCCATAGTTTACTGTTACACTGTATTTGCCACATTTTAAAGTCTCTTTTGAGAAACTGAAGAATGTACTATAGCTTAAGTCCTTGGTATTCTTAACTATTCAAAATTCTTTAAGTAAGATACACAATGGAAGTCATGATCTATGTACCACTGCTGATGTCTCACAGCCAGAAAGTATTCTTCACATTATTGACCTCAACAAGGCCACCTCATTTATAATTTTTATTATTCTTTAATCTTTTTTTTACTGTCCAGTTGTTATCCCCCCCATTCTGCCCTCTGGAAATTCCTTATTCCATTCCTCCTCCCCAGTCTCCAAGAAGAGGTCCTCACTCCCTCATCCCCACCCCACCACACCTCCCCGATTCCTGGAGTCTCAAGTCTCTCGAGGGTTAGGTGCATCTTCTTTCACTGAGGCCAGACCAGGCATTTCTTTGCAGTATATGTCAGCTGGTGTATTCTACCTATTTGGTGGCTCAGTGACTGAGAAATCTCCAGGGTCTAGATTAGTTGTTACTGATGTTTTTTCTACAAGGTCGCCCTCCTCCTCAGCTTCTTCCAGTCTTTCCTTAATTCAGCTGGTCACCAGCTTCTGTCCATTGATTGGGTATAAGTATCTGCATCTGGTTCTTTAAGCTGCTTATTGAGTCTCTCAGAGGGCAGCCATGCTAGGCTCCAGTCTGTAAGCACACCGTTGCATCAGTAAATCAGTATCAGGCCTTCTAGCCTCCCCTTGTGATGGATCTCAAAGAAATGCCTACTATAAACAAGGACTATAAGTTACAAAGAGAAAAGATGTGGGCTTCCATAGAATTTAATTCAGAACAGACACTCTTAAAAATCTATTATACCTAAATACGGTGTTTGTATTTGTGTATCATGTGTGTATAATCATTTATTTTCATTTATGAGCTCCATGTTCCATGTGTTGATACATACAAATATACAGATTTGTACCTATCTAGGCATGTAATCCAGGCTGTACACAAGATAAAGAATGAAATCTGTAGCTGTTTAACAACATGTCCGTGAATCATCAGATTGTTCATAATTAACTCTCTAGGGCAGTAAAAGTCAGATGAGAATACGAACATGCAGATGTATTCCCGTCTGATATTTCCTGGGAGATTTACCCATTAATTACACATGAGAGAAGCAGCCAGTCATGATGGACAAGTATCCGATGCTCCTCAGAAACAGAGAGACACCCCAGGGGTACCTCAGTAAGGCTTTACTGGACCAAGAATAATAAACTCACAGACAAAAACCAGATTTTTCAACAATGAGGAGAAAATGAAAGCCTTGAACAGCAGTGGTCATCACCAAGGAAACTGTCATTGAGGAACAAGTTTTCTTTTTTAAAGATGCCAGTGCAGAGCACACTACAGCTCAACCTAGAGATGTGTTTTCTGTCAAATGGAATCATCCTAGGTCTAAGCAGATTACCTGTCGGGAGGCCCTGCAAGAGACGCACTTCGCAACTCTTCTGCCCAGGTGCTAAAGTACAGACTATGCCACCCTGCATTGTTTCCTTGGAAATGCAGGCGTACTGTGGCTTATATAAGCATGGTTGCTAGACACCTGTTATATGAGAACAGCTTGGGGGCCCTGTCATGTCCTCTACACCAGCCTCACTCATTCTAGACACACAGAAGCTTCTAAGCCAGTGGCAGTCATAATTCCCTAAACTCTAACTCAGTATCTTCCTCTCAATAGCTCTTTTCCTCTCAATTAAAAATGCTATACTTAGAAAATGCCATGAACTTTCTCAGACTTTGACACTTATAACTTTGTAGATACCATCTGAGGCAGTCTCGGATGTATGCTGTTTCTTTCTCTTCCTGCATCCTTACATACCTAGCTAAACTTCCCTTTGCATTTCTCCTGGTTTCTTTCTCTTTGATATGTTTCTCTACATATCTCATAAGTGGCCTTACTTTGAACCAAAAATACAAACATAATACTAATAACATCATAGCTGTCTTCAAATGTGTGTGTGTGTGTGTGTGTGTGTGTGTGTGTGTGTGTGTGTTATCATTCTGGTTGCCACCCTGTTACTCTCAGTCCAGCTAAGGTGCTTTAACAAAATACCTCCGGTGGCACATAAACAGCAGAAAATGAGTTCCCTGTCTTCTAGAAGTCAAAGAGCCAAAGATTAACGCATTAGCAGGTTGCTGCTGGGGAGGCCCAGCTTCCAGGTTTGTAGGCAGAACCTTTTCAGTGTTCACTGGGTGAGAATGAGGGATTTCTCGATCGTCTCCACAGGGGTGTGTATCCTACCCATGAACACTTGCTCTCTTGCTAGACTTATATCATTGATGGAAGAGTTCATCTCCTCACTTTGTCACTTTGGTGGCTAGGATGTCAATGCCTAAGTTGGCTGCAACAGGATGGGAACATAACACTGAGACCATAGGAATTGTGGTTTGTCTGTCTGTCTGTTTGTTTGTTTGTTTGTTCATTATATATAAACTCTAAACTCTACTGTTAATTAGACTTAGAAAGCTGGCTTAAATATCTAACTACAGTGTTCAACCACCTATTTACTAGAAGCTTTGGAGAAAATATATGCATGTATTTAATTTTAGTGGGGAATTTTATACTACCCCCAAGGATTCTATCTCCATAAACTCACACATTTCAATTTGTATCACAAAGTTTAACTCCAATTTTTAAATTTTACTTCAGTATTTAATACTTTCTATTTTCGCCAGTTTGTATTTTATGCTAAAGTTATCAGTGATAACTATATCAAAGTAGTCTCATTAAGAAGTAAAACAAAAAACTGACTCAAGTGTAAGAAAAAAAACATGTCAGGGAAACATCTTGTAATTTATAAATATGCATGGAAATACATTTTCAAGAAATACTGCTAAGAGATCAACTCAGTTGTTCAAAAGGAGAGGCTAATTTGAAAGAATCAATAATAATATCAGTAGAAAATTTCATTCTGGCTTTATCTCAACGTGCCACATCCAGACAAATAAATTAGGTCATATCTCAATGTTGTTGTTTAATTTCATTCTGGCTTAGATGATAGACAGGAAATACAGAGAATCCAAGACCTAAGTGCAAGCCAGCTGGATGACATATCATCCCAACGTAACACATAGTTAATATACATTGAATATTCTCTCTGTAACATAAATTCTTACAGTAAGTAATAGGTCCTAGGTAATATTCAGCATATGTACCAAGGATGATTCATATTTTCGGACTCAGTCCTACTAATGAGACAATAGACTTTTGGTCCCCTATTTCAGACAGCTACAGAAGGCTCAACAAACAGGTTTCAACTGGGATGCCAAGTTGTAGTCATTGGTATCAGAGACTCACTGAGCTGTGTTAAGGACTATGACGTGACATGAAAGGTGCAACAGACATGGTGAATTGCTGCTTCAGTGCCCTTCATTCAGAGTTAAAATGCACACTAGCAAGTAAAAGATGCTCACATTGTATACCTGTATACCTCTTCCACCCATGGCAGGGAACTCATGGAATCACTTTTAGGACAGCAAAAGTAAAAGCCCTACTATGATAGCATCCATTACGTCATTAGCTATGCTGGGTGAGAGAGATGCTTTCTGCTATTAAGAAATGCACAGACATTTTCTGTATATGTCTATGCTCTCTGTACTTTTCTAACCACTGTGAAGACTGATACTCTGTCCCTGAAGAAGATGTTACCACCATCCTCTTTGATACAACAAAATGTACTTGGTGGCCAGAGGGTTCATACATTTTCCAAAGAAAGAACACTATGTATGATAATTATTTAAAAGCAAGCAAGCACATATGTACACATGCACACATGCATACATGCATATGCACATACACATGTGGACATATCTACCAATACTTCCCCAAAATATTTTACTTCCAAATTATATATGCATATATTTAATTTTAGTAGGAGGTTTCATGATGATTTGTGTTTAATACTTAAACTTTAAAAATTATCTTACTTATTTCTATGTGTATATGTATGTGTCTACATTAGTGTATACACATATATGTGTGGTGCATGTACCTGTACACAAAGTCAGAAGAGGATCTCAGATTCATTAGATCTGGAGTTGCATCAGGACACTCTGCTTACTATGTGGGTGCTGGGATCTGAATTTTCATCCTCGTGATTGTGCACCAATAACTTTTAATTGCTGAACCACATCTCCAGCCACAGTAGTTAAGATCCAGATAAAATTCTCCCACATGAAAGTGGAAAAATAACTGTACTTTTTGATAGGAATGGAGTCCTGCCTCTACCATTTGCTAATCCCAATGATGTTATATTTTTTCTTATATTTTCAACATACTAAGCAGATTCAACTTCAGAATCAGTACAGGGTTGATCAGATGACATAGAACATACCTTGTGCATCAATTCACATAAAGTTAACGGGCAAGCATCACAACCAGATGACATAGCATATGTCTCATATATCATGTAGTGTTAACAGGCAAGCATCATAATCAGCAGACTATAGAATGTCTCATGTATCATGTACAGTTAACAGCCAAGAATTACAATCACATGACATCATGTAGAGTTAACAGACAAGTGTCACAATCAGATGACATAGAATATATCTCAGGCATTATGTAAGGTTAACAGGCAAGCATCACAATCAGATGATATAGAATATATCTCATGCATCATGTAGAGATAACAGGCAAGTATCACAATCAGATGACACAGAATATGTCTCATGCATCATGTAAAGTTATCAGGCAAGCATCACAATCAGCAGAATGCTGTCCTCTTACTTCTATCCGTTATTCTTTTGCCCTTTGATGTGGTCAGTGCTGTTCAAGTAGATGCCCCATATGCTTAGTTCTCTTTCTGAAAACTTCATCTGAAGTCATTTGTGTGCATTGTGATGCAAGAACAGGCTCAGAGTGTAGAAGAGATGACTTCAGTAAACTGGTAGCTTTGATGAAACTGTCCAGACATGTTTGGTGACATGCAAACTAACAATAATACAAATATTCCTGTTTGGAGACTCATTGCAGTAGTGGGGATTCTAATGCAGGAGCAGTTGAAGTGCAAAGATGTAATCTGCTTAGAAAATTGGATTTATAAGAAAGCTGAACTATTTTAAAGAGAGAAAGAGAGAGGAGAGAGAGAGAGAGAGAGAGAGAGAGAGAGAGAGAGAGAGAGATACAAGTGTCTTGTTCAAAAGATGAGATGAGAAAATAGTTCACTGATTAAGTGATTGTCAAGCAAATGTGAAGACCAGGGTTGAGATCTCTGGGACTCACAACCCTGCCAGGTATACCATCACCTGTAATCCCAGCACTCAAGAGGACAAGAGAGTCTTTGAAGCAATGTGGCCCGTGAGACTATATGCAGTTCACAAGCTCCAAGTTCAGTGGGAGATCTTGTCCCAATAAGTAAAATAAAAATAAAAACACTATTGATAAAGACACTTAAATCAATTTCAGGCCTTCACGCGCATGTAAGCACATGGCCGACCATGTACATCCACATTCACATACGTGCCACACACATGAAAACATACTTACACATGTATGCATACTGTACACACATACACAAGAAAAGAAGGTGGAGGAAGAGAAGAAAGGAGAAGACAGAGATGAAGAAGAAGAGTAGTAGTATTTCGGAAGAAAGGGGGAAAGAAGGCAGCAATGAAGAGGGAGAAGAGGAAGGCAGAAACAGAGCAGGGGAAGAGAGAGGGAGAAGAAGAGGGGAAGAGAGACAAAGGTTGAAGTGAAGGGGAGAAGAGGGAGAAAGGAGTGGAGTGGGGGAGAGAGGGAAAAGAAGAGGAAAAGGGAAGCAGAAGAGGAGGGAAAAGGGGGAGCATGAGGAAGGGGAAAGAGAAGAAAAGGAGAAAGGAAGAGAGAAGGAAAAGAAGAATTAAACCAAACAAATGGTCATGAGAAGTAATTTCAACCATTTATACTTTGTAATTTGTAATCATTTTCAAATTACAAATTAATATTTTAAATACTAGACCATGAGATCAGGGGCAGTCCCACGTACCAGTAAAGATTTGCTGCATCAAAGGTAACTCATATCAAAGTGGACAATGCCTACTCAGGTGCAGAAAGCAAGTGCTACAAAGGCATGGAAACCATATGCCAAAAGTTAAGGACCAGTTAGAATTGCTTTGATATCTAAATCATTGTCCTTTGACTAGATACAAAAGTGTGTTTTATCTTTGAATTAGTATTTTATAAAAACATAAACATGCTACTGGGTTACCATCTCCATGACTGATATGCACTGTGGAAGAACGTCAAGAAGCATCCCAAAAGGCAATGAAAGCAACAAGGTCTAGCCTGTAACACACAGAGTGAATTAATAACTCGGATCATAAGTTGAGAGGTTAATTCAGTCCTGCTATTCTGTTTGTTATATATGCTGTCATCTCATTCAATCAGCAAATAACTGTGGTGTAAAGGTGGTAGGTCTTAGGAAAGCTACAAATGTGGGGCAAAGAGTGTGTACTGAGCATAGCTTGGAGCCATGCACCTGCATTAGGAAATACGCACTGAGGAGGTGAGAGACATCAATGAAATTAGTCACAGTCTCAATATTTTAATCTTCTGGTCCCAGAATGAGGGCAGTCACGGTCATTTTTTAAAAGCCAGACATATCAAACATCTATTCTGTTTGTTATTTATCCTCAGTCTAACTAGAGACAGTAGTAGTAACCTAGAAAGAGTGCTTACATTTACAGACTAAATTCAGAATTTCAAAAGGAATTTTATATCTGTTATTTCTGATGGTGCTCTGTGCATTTCAAGCATGCAAACATGTTATTTAAGGGCTGGGTTTAGAGCAGTTTAGAGCAAGGATTGCTCTTCCAGAGGACCCAGAGTTTGATTCCCAGCATCCATCTGGTAGCTTAAAACTACCTGTAAATTCTGTCCCAAGGGATCTACTGCTCTCATGTGACCTCTGTGGGTACTGCATGCACATAGTGCACAGACAATTCATGCAGGCAAAACAAACACACCCCTAAAAATAAAAGGCTAAAACATATCTTAGTATTACTATGGCATTTAAAAATCATTGTATTACTTCCCAGTCAATTCTTAACTTACTTCTGGCTTGGAAAGTTTTCATATATATATATAAACTCAAAATACAATTCAGTAGTGATATTTTCAGTTTGTCATTGAGAGAGTGCTACAAAATATGTTAACTATTTTTCCTGCAGCAGAACAATGAGTCATGAAGTAAACTGAATTAATCATTTACCTCTCCACCATGTTGACCAGCCACAGATAAAACAACCTGACTTTAATAGAATCCTGACAAGCTCACCACAGCAATCATCACCTGGCTCAGTCATGCCTGGAGGAAGGATTATACATTCACGTGTTGCTATTGTGTTTCCCAGAATTGCCCCCACGTTTCTTTTGCAAGGGTCACATTAACAAATGAGTCAAGATGTCTAAATGCTTATAGGCTGATTTGAAAAATAGCTTATTTCAAATGGAGAAACAATGCTTTACAGATACAGGGCTAGGAAAGCCAATGGAAGTTCGCCACATGGTGGTAAGGCACCTTCTAGGGAAGCGGCAGGATTTACTGAAGAGTAGCAGCATCCAGCATCAGGTACTTTGGACCAAGTGATACAAAAGGTAGGAAATGTCACGACCTTGGTAGAAGGAGGAAGCCATTCCCAGGTTAGAAACCCAGCAGAAAGATGCTACTGTTGTCTCTTGCTGGGCTTGGTCTGTTATATCTGAAGCTTTGTCTATAGCTTATCGTGTGATTTGACTGATAGTTGAAAATATTCCTACAGTTTTTTGGATACTTCAGTTTTTATAGACAAAAGCAGCAGTTCTCAACTTTTCTAATGTTGTGACATTTTAACACAGTTCCTCATGTTATGTGACCCTCCCAAAGATAAAAGTATTTAATTGCTACATATTACTGCAATTTCATTACTGTCATGAATCATAATGAAAGGATCTGATATGTAGGATATACTTGTGACCCCTAAGGCATCATGACCCACAGGGTGAGAACTGCTGGTAAAGTCTGCTATTAAAAATCAAGGAACAAGAGCTTGACTTTTATAGTGGCTGAGAAGGAGTTTGCAACTTTAGAAGACTCAATAATATAATTCTAAATACACAGCTATTTTAAAAATTCTTGTTTCCCAGCCTCCCTTCTCCCAATACATTATATTTTCCCAAAAAAGACCTTGTGGAAGCTTCTACACAAAGAAAATCATATAGGAAAAAATTGTGAGTTCACCAATAAAAACTATAAACAAGGCAAAATATACATGTGCACGCACATGTGCGCATGCACACACACACACACACACACACACACACACACTGATGCGTCTTTTCTCAACTTACAAATTCCCATCTTATGAAAGTTCTTGTCATAGAAGTCTGCTTATCCCCTTGAGAAGATGTCATCCCAAAGTCTTTTTGATTATCTTTACCTGTTTTGTCTTCATAACTGTGAGTTGCTCCCTGATATCCAGGAGCTTACATTCACATTGTTACCAGCTGGTTCCTACAGCCATGTGAATGTGGATACTGTGAGATCAAAATCTTTGTCTACTCAGCTCAGTACCTAGTAGAGATGGACATTGGGTGATATGAGGTTAATGAATGAGTGAGTAAAATGTCTAGTGAAAGTATAAAGTCTCATGTAAATATGCTTTTATTTATCAAATGTAATTATCATCTTGGATACTTACTATTGAATAAACTCACCCTTTCTAATTCTTTCTGAACCCTGGCTGGCTGGTTGAACTCAGCTGTTTGGGCTCAAAAACCCGCTCTAAGCTGATTGATTCAATCTGGCTTCTTTCAGCTTCTCACTGAGTTGTTTGGCCTCAAACGAACTTTGGAAATCTGTTCTAATCTTCTGGCTCCTTATTCTCTGACTTGTTCTATTTTTACCTGCAACGTACCTCTATAAAACTGTCCCAGTAAAACTGTCTCCTCTGTCTCTCTGTCTCTGTCTCTTTCTCTATCTCTCTTTCCCTCTCCCTTTCCCTCTTCCTCTCTTCCTCTCTATCCCTGTTGCTTTCTTAAGCCACCTCTCTTTATTGTCTGTTCTCATGAGAGTTTATCATATTCAATCTCTGATATATTCTGTCAAATCCTTCTCTGATTTATCACCTTGTTTGTCCCCTAATTAGATATCATTTTCAGATTTAGCTGCTTTCTTCTACAAGCTAACTTAAACTACAATTTGGGGGATTAAAGGTGTATAGTAAGAGTGAGTTTTCATGCCAGCCATGGGGATTAAAGGTATGTCATTCCAGCTAGATCACATAGACCTAGAAGGTCTTTGCATGTTATCTTCTGCCAGAGCAGCCATGTTACTGGATTAAAATTACTCTAGTCTCCACTACAGGGTGACTTTCAGACCCAGCAAGAATGAGCTTTTATTTTTAAAAATAAAAAAAAAAAGTTAAACACTCTAATCTTAGGGCATGAGTGTGTTCTCTTTCTTGGAATATTACAAGAAGTTTCCTGTTACTGTGCATGACAATTAATATGAGATGTAATGTGAAACCTCTAAGGCATTAGACAAACACAATCTTTATCTTATCCTTTCTTTTGTATTTATAACTTAATGGACAGCTTTGTAAATGCTAGGTAAGCCCCAAGTACAGGGCTTCTGATGAATATTTTTATTAACAATGAGAATGGACCTTAGACATGTGTATGAGAAGAGAAGGTGAAACGATGGTCACAAGATAGTCTTGGTTTGACGTACAGTAAGATACTGTGCCCAAGTCTTCGTCCAGTACTTATATTATTACTTCTAAGTCGGTACCCACACTGTCGGACAAAGCAGCAAATTCAGGAGCTTCTGCCTTGCTTTCAGGCACTCTGTGATGCATTTGGGGTAGACAATTTATGTGACACACTATGTACAACTTCTGTTCTTTTGACAGAACCTGAAATATTTAAATGAGCAACTATCACCAGCCGCAGAGTTAAAAAAAAAAGTCATGACATTGATCTACATCAGTTCATTTTTTTTCTTCTGTTCTCTCTCTCTCTCTCTCTCTCTCTCTCTCTCTCTCTTTCTCTCTTGTCTCAGTATATAGACTAGACTGGCTTTGTACTCACAGAGATTAGCTTGCCTCTGCTTTTCCAGTGCCCAGTGCTATAATCAAAGGCATGCACCATCCCCAATAAGCTGTTTCATTCTTTACAGACCTCTAAATTACAGTTAGTAGCCCAGCTGAAGCCATGCAACATAATTCAGAGCAATCTCATGGAATGTGACAGGTGGGCCACTCCCCCTATATTGTAAGTGGGGAGATTTATAGTCCTGTTGGCTGCTTTCAGAGTCTGTGGGCATAAATGTAGCTTTATTTAGGACAAAACTATTCCCGGGAGTAGTGTGGTTGTTGCTTATAACTGGGTCCTGTAATGTATGCTGCAAGCAATGGGTCAGAGAGTAAGTACTTTAGCTTTGCCAACCTGAAGGTCCATGGTTTGCATGGCAACCATTCAATTCAGTCATTAGAGTGCAAACATCATGAGATTGAAAGGACTATGGTTCAAATGAAACATCATTTGCACATACAGCCACTGGTCTATTTACTTCACTGCACTGTCAGGATCTGGTTGAGCCAAGACGGTATCACTCCATGAGCTTCTCCTGCATAGAAACTCCTAGTTCTTGCCAAAGACAATTCCTTCCTTCCTTAAGTCAGTTTTATTAAGAGACTTTAAAGTATGATTTTATTCAAGTCAAACAATATCAACCTAATTAATTCAGCACTTCATACACATAATCACTTATAGTATTCACAAAACACCTGTAAAGCTGGTTTTAAGAGATTCATTATTAAGATGGTAAAATGGAAACAGTTTCATTTACTAATTGACATAAAGAATATTTGATGTCAAGCCTTCTACTCCATGGTGATGAAGCTCTCAGTATCTGCTCCTCAGCACTTAAGAGTTGGAAATAGGCTCTTTCTTCAGTAATGTTACCAAATCTTCACAAACAGAAAAAACCAGAGTCTGTTATAAGGAAGGTGTATTTCCAAAATCTTCAGAAAGGTTAAAAGAATGAACATGGATGAACTTCCCTTGATTGTTTAGTTTCAAGGTTATACCCATGTGCAAGAAAAAAGGGTGGACAGCAGCTAACTTTAGCAATTTCTGCCACTGTAGCCAGGCTCCCTCATAACAAGTGGTACCACTGACTGTTCCCTGAATGTCATGTTAAAGTGGAGTGAGACTTCCTTAACTGTAGCATTTATATTTTAACATACTTAGCTGCAAGAGAATATTCTTTGTCTTACTTCTGATGTCTGGATCCCATGCAAATGCATCTAAGTAATATAATCTAGCTGCAAAGGAGTCTGGGAAGTATATATTTTGGACACTTTAAATGGAGACTGAGAAAACTTCTCGTCTTAAGACTAAGGTTTTCCTTTGGATGGCTTGAATGTGTTTCCACCACCACCACCACCACATTTGTCGGGTAAAAAAAAAGACTCCTAGAGACAGGTGGATTTTTAAAAAATTAAACTTAAAAAGACCATTTCCTCATCCCCATCCACATCCCAATCAGCTAAGCCAGAATAATGACTTCATAGTAATTTTTCACAGTACACTTGAGGGAAAGTAATGCATTCATTATCAGAATAAATGTAGTTCATGCATATAAATCTTGCCCTCGGCAAAGCAAATGATCAAAGCCCAAGCCAAAGGGAAAGATGGCATGGCCATGATGCTACGTTCAAGTTCCATGCAGTGGTATGAAAGGAGTGTTCTCTATTGCAGATGAATTTATGTTTCATGGCTAAGACATGATGAGGCATTGGTCTTTAAAGTGGGGCATTGTTGTTAGTATATATTAATTAGATGGATAATTAATTAATTAATTAATTAGATGGAATTGTCCTACAATCTATTTTCAGCTATTGAAAGCATGCTGCACTTGTTCAGGAAAACATTTCAGTAGCGCTAAGAGGAAGAACAGAACTGCCATCCAGTACGAATGGCAATCTGCGAATTCATTTCCAAACCCTTTACTTAGCATAACATGTGTTTTGCTATAAGTAACTCTACTCTCGATCTCAGTTTTCATAGCCTTGAAATGTGGAGGTGACGGCATGGGAGGATTAATGAGAAAATATGTGTGGAATAATTTGCACTTCTTGAAACGCACTGCACTATATATTCAGGAATATTGTTATTTGTGATGAGAGGATGTCAGAGGCATAAATTTGGGTTCTTTGAATTTATTGGCATACAGGAAAACAGAGAATCTAGGTCAATGGAGACCTTTTTCTCAGACAGTTTCTATTACGAATAAGGCACAAAGGAAACTTTCTCAGGGAAACATTGTCAGCTTCCACAATTATTTCAATATGCAACAGTCTTTCAGAAAGGTGTGATTTAAAGCTGGGTGCAGTGTCCTCTTGCAGAGAGGTCTGTAAGTCTCATCTTCCTACATTTTCAAGTTATTCTCTGGCAATAAGCACCACTTGTGCATATTACTAAACAGACTTCAAGGCTGTGAGGAGAATTCATTCTAGGGAATCTTATTTGAATCTGATTTTATCAAATTTCCCATGAACTATAAAAGAAACATCCATAAATTTCAGGTCCGAGGAGATTGCCACTTTTCCTTAAAATTATAGATCTAGATTCAGCCGTGGATGACATCATCCAACAGCGGAAACCACCTTTTTCAAGATGACATTGACAGAACGGAGCCTTCTGTAAGCCAGCTGATTGCTGACAAATAATGTATGCAAATTTCTATAAATCATAAATGCAGCTACAAAAACAGTTATTATTTATTCTGTGTAGCTATTGCTCTATTAAATAATAGAAGTAAAACATTTAAAATATACCAGTCTAAAAGTGCTAAATTACTTTGACTAAATTACTTCTTTCTTTTTCTTCTTTCTTTTCTTCCTTTCTTCCCTTCTTCCTTCTTCCTTTATTTTATCAAATTCTAGAATATGCTTATGTTTCCCAAGAAAGATATAGATGATATCATGTCCTCTTCACAATAGGTATGTGTCTGTTGAGAGTGAATTAGTAACAAATAGAATCTAAAAAGCTGATTTGAATGCTGGATCAGTGGCTATTCTTTCCACCCCAAAATAGTTTTTAAGTGTCATCTTTCTTTCCAAGACGGATTGAACAAAAGGCAATGTCCGTTCTACTCTGTGAAAAGATAGGAGATTTGAAGGGAGCACATACACGGTTGGCACTTGACAATATTTCGCCTTCACAAATACTCGTATTCTATAAGGAAAGATAAAATTAACATTAATCTGCCCAAATGCCAGCTCTGACACTTGTTGATATCACTTAAAAATCCATGTAACATCTGGCAAGATAATTCAGCAGAAAAAAAAAGTATTTGCCTTAAAATTCTGATGACTTGAGTTTAATCTCTAGAATTCTTGATGGAAGGAGAAAAAAAGTAATTTCTAGAAATTGTCTTCTGTCAATAGGAAACTACAAAAGATATTCTGAGATCAAAGGGAAAATGATAGGTGAAAAAGCAGAAAAATGTTACCAGGCAGAGAAATACAGCTTTTTTTTCCCCAAATAAGCTAGGATTCAGAGATAGCATCCAAAACTTCAAGAATAGAAGAAGGCAATTTGCTACTGAAAATGACACTCAAAGTGAAGCAAGGATGAGACTATGCCACCAGGAATAAGAATCTGTGCAGTTGCCATTCTGTCCTGGGAATGGCTGGGTCAAAGATAAGGGGTATCAGCAAACAGATTTCCCCCTTAGATCCATATTAGTAATGGCAAGAGATCCCAAAGTCAGTTATCTCTTATTGTAGGCACAAAGGGCCCATGACCTTCTGATTTACAAACACTGGGTTAGATCAATGTTTTACACTTCAGAAGAAGAAAGCATGAAAATTGTATTTACTGAGCATCAATGTATGAAAGAGAACTCAGGGCAGTAGATGTTCCTGAGTACAACTACAGTTAAAGAAATACGGTCATAATACGTCATCACTGTAATGCAAGGCCACCAACCTGAGGGGCAGCTACAGTTAATAAAGTATCATACTATCAATCCATTTGATAAAGTCTAATAGTTCATTTCTTCCAGATTGTTACCTCTGTTTCCAAGAAGGTAAAAAGGTAAATGCTTTGTAGAGAAGAGAAGAGAAGAGAAGAGAAGAGAAGAGAAGAGAAGAGAAGAGAAGAGAAGAGAAGAGAAGAGAAAGAGGCAGGCTTTGAAGAAAGTGAGTCATCTAGAAAGTGAGAGAGGAGCTTGAAGGGATTATAAGAGCTTTCCTAAAGCTTTCCCCGCTGTTGTTTGGCCGTTGCTTGTCTTTATAAACCAATGAATCTTAAACTGGGATAAGGGCTATGGGAAAGCCTGTGATGTTCTTTGCAATGCTCAGGAGGACACTTACATGATTTGCACATAAAATATTGAATTTCAAAAAAAAATCTTCTTTTGAATTCCCAAGCCATTTGTAGAATGTAGTATAGAACATTAATATGGTAGAGGGGACATATAATAAACACACACACTCAAGATGAAAACTCTCATGGGAGATGGAGAACAATGGCACAGAACTTCAGTGTGTTTGAGGGGAGGTCAGGGAGAGAGAGAGAAAGAGAGAGAGAGAGAGAGAGAGAGAGAGAGAGAGAGAGAGAGAGAGAGAGAGAGAGAGGTAGACACACAGAGAGACAGAGAGAGACAGAGAGGTAATAGAGTGTGCATGAGAATCTCTCCCTCTCTCTCCCTCTCCCTTTTCCTCTCTCTCTCTCTCTCTCTCTCTCTCTCTCTCTCTCTCTCTCTCTCTGTGTGTGTGTGTGTATGACACTTCCAAATATGTTTCCTGACGAGGACAGGATTATAAGTAGGCAGACTGTAATACCTGGGAACAATGCAAGACTTCACTTCTGTACCTCACCTACCTGCCACAAACTAGTTTATTGACAGGTTAGCCAACACCTGCTCTCTGTAACTAAACTGTCAGGTTTCTGAAGAAAAGTCTCCTCTGGAGCAGCAAAATATCCAAAGAGATAACAAAATATATAACAAAAGAGATAACAAAATTATCTGATTATTATTGAGATAATTATACACGAGTCAGAATGAGTGAGTGTATGTTACAATAGAAAGGTAATTCACTAAATGGTTAGGAAAACTCATAAGCTGTGAAAGTTGCTGTCTTAGGTGTTTGTTGGTTGTACAGAAGAGATACATCTTTGTTTATGGATGTTAAAAGGATTCATAGAGAAGGAGTGGTTGGCATAGATAGTAGAAGAAATTTAGAATAAGGTATAACAGAGAATAGATAGCTTTATTATAGCTTTATTCCCACATTTATTTACTTCATTTTAAAGTATTCTTTTATTACTTAAATATTAATGATGTATTTAATTACATCTCTACTAATTAGTAGTTTGCTTCCAATAATTTTCTAAAAAATATTATGTAAGATATTTGTAATTATAATATTAGTTTTTGAGTGTCTCCAAAGTGAAAACATCCTAGAGATAGGATTATGGAGTCAAATTATTCACGTGTGATAACTGGGCACATCTTCTCATAAAAGTCATTGCACTGGCTCCTCCCCTGAAGGCGGTACGCACCTCTGTACTTCTGCAACCTTACTTACCAATGGGGTTTGACAGCAAGCTCTGGAGAAGAAGCAGTGCATGCTGACACTGTAGCAGCTCGTCACAGGTGGGCAAGCAGCTCGTCACAGGTGGGCAATAGCTCGACTGAGTAGAAAGGCTGGGAATCACGTTCTTGTCTCTTTACAGGTTTGGTGACTACTGCCATTAATTGCAGCATTTTGTGGACCCAATCAGGTCGACTCATTGTTTTTCCTACAAAAACAGTTTCCAAGTTGTTTCCTTCACACAGGAGACTGTTAACATAGAACTTCCCCTCTTTGTAAGTTGAAATATGTCTCCTTGAATCAGACTGTACACAGGCACCCTCTTCCAAACTTCCAGGAATCATTTTTTTCTGTACTCTTTCATCCGTACTCAAGTGTGGCTCCTTCACATTTTGTTTTATGAAAACAATTAAATTATATTTTAATCCTCATAGCATATTTCCTAGCAGTCTCAAGATTTTACAAGAGAACCAGTTTTGCTTCCCAGAATGTATTCTGTACCCAACACATACAGTTATCATATCATATTCCTTCTTATAGTAGATAATTAATACCATGATAGGTACATAGACTTGGTGTTTTCTCTTGGAGCTTGTGTTTTTAATTTGATGGAAAATTCTCAGTTAACTTTGTTCAGAGCATGTGGAAAAGAAAGAGAGTTGAATTTAAACCTGTGAAGAACTGCATACATACAAGTTACCGAAGTCAATTTAGGAGCTCCTCAGCGGGTCTCCTGCTCTGCCTTCTACCACACTGACAGAGCTCACAACCCTACAGTCCACATCTGTAATATTTTTTCCTCCCTCCGTGGAGCCAGAAACACTGGGTCGTCTCCAGACCTCTGTCCTTCCTGTCCTTCCAGAGATAATCTTCATTTCGCAGCTCAGAGACTTAGATACTCAGCTGCTTCAGGAACAATTTACAGTAAAAAGACATTTTTTTTCTCTTATTTTTCTGATCATTTTCATAACAGCACAGAAAACGAGTACAATACGGTCACTCTAACCCAGTGTGTTAAAGAGGAATGTTTGAGCATGCTCTCTTTAAGGAGGTATCTCTGATCGTGTTTTATTGTATGGTAATTGATTTAGTAATAACATCTCCTCTTGAGTCAATTTTAAATTTCAACCTTTTCTTAAAACTATGCGTTTTATTGTTACTCTGCATTTGAAAGCATATTCCATTTTCTCTTTAGAAGTTGTTTTTCAACATCTTGTAACTTTATCTTTCTATCATCTTTACTTCAACTAGCATAAAAGGTAAACTGGTATTGATTGTTAAACTTTTAAAAATCAGTGTAATTCACTCCTTTTTGTACAAATCACTTTCTTTTGTTTATAATTTGCATATCATTGTCTATACATTCAACATCCCAATTTTTTTTTAAGCTGTGTTTTCTTGAAATAAGAGTTGTGGGTGTTAGAAAATTAACTCCCTGTGCCGCTATTGTTACACTCACAGTACCATTCTCGCTTCGTTGGGTGCATTTCTAATACCAACTTTTGATTCTCTGGCTAATGCTATATTTTATTTCTGTATTTCATGTACTTTAAAAATCCCATGTGTATATTTTCATTATTTCAATTTCCTTTTTTGTTTATTCTAAAGTGTGTGATTGCTTGACTGTAGAATGTGCACACGCTTGCCCACGGAGGTTGAAAGTGAATTAGTGTTCCAGGCAGTGTAAGTTGCCTAGCGTGGGGCTGGACACTGAAGTCAGGTCTCCTGGAAGGACAGTACTATTTCATAAGTGCTGAGTCTCTCTGACGCTCCTGTTGTTTTCCCTTCTTAAATAATGGCATTACAGCTTAAGAATGTACATTCTTAGAGCCATTTGGATATTTTATTTGCTTTTTTTGTTTCATTTTTATTGAAAAGAGTGGCTAATCCATGGTAAACCTTTTCTAGTCATTTCAATAATAATGCTAGCAAACAACGCAGATTATCATTCTAGCTTACCCAACTCTGTGGATAGTAAACAGAGGTTGGACATTGTATTTTGAAAACTACTGTGCCCGTAGTTTCCACAAAAGGGCAATAAAGTACAACAAAATATTGAAAAAGAAACCGAAGAGTAAGGTTCCTTCTCGGTGCATCTGTGGAAAGTGGAGAGTCGATGACAGCTAGGCTTGCGCTGACTGTGACAGATCTCTCTCGGGGTTCTCTGTAGACACAGCACCTTCAGTGGAGTGTCTGCAAGGATCCCAGTTAAGGCTACAGTTCTTCTCACTACACATACAAATTTCCTATTCCCCTGACTCTGTTCTGCTTTGCCATAGCATTTATCGCAATCCACACTGATAAACGTTTCAGTTGCTTGCTCTATGTGTTGTTAACTATCTACTTTTTCCCTCTATGGTGTGAACTCTACAAACCCAGTTGTATCTGTTTTTCGGATTTTGTTTTGTTTTTGTTTTTGTTTTTGTTTTTGTTTTTGTTTTTTTGGTTTGTTTGTTTGGTTTTTTGTTTTTGTTTTGTTTTTGTTTTTGGTTTTGGTTTTTGTTTTTTTTGTTTTTTGTTTTTGTTTTTGTTTTTTTTTTTGTTGTTGTTGTTGTTGTTGTTGTTGTTTTGCTTCAAGGGTAGAGTCCATTGTTTTAAATACAGGAAGTTAAGTGCTGGAAAAAAAATGAGAGCCTACTTTACAAGACATATAAGACAAAGAAGACTCCAGATCATTTTGGAAACAAATGTGTGCACAACGAATCATTCACCATGAATTTTGAGTGTAATTATAAAATCAAAGTCTTCTACTGGGAGGTGTATTTTCCAACAAGAATTATTTTTATATTTTAAACTTTCCAGAGTATATGTAATTAGAATATATTTTTAAAAATCTTGTTTAGAATGACAAAAACTAATCCTCTGGAAGTTTTAAATATTTCCATAGACTACTAATGTGGCCTTACTACATAAGAAAGTAGCAGGAAACCATTGAATTAAATGCCATGATAAGAGAATGGACTTAGAAATCAGAGATCTGGGTACACAGATGAAGTGGAGTGCCCAACTTATGGAAGATTATACTGCCTGACAAGGGAGGAAGTTCAACTCAGGAAAGACCAGGACAGTGAACAGGAGACAAACTATTGAAAAGAAAGACAAAATAATACCAATTTCCATCATAATTAGCTACTTTCCTGGTAAGACACAGTGACAAAAGTGTCTAACAGGAAAGAGGGACCTATTTTGGTGACAATTTCAGAGGGTTCTAGTCATTGACAAATACAAAGGCTTCATGTAACGGAGGAGGCTCCATCACGGCTGGTTGTAAAATGAAGAATATAAGCCAGAACCAGCCATGATAATCCACAGTGACCTGCTTCTAACTGCCAGGCCTTACCACGCAGTACCACCGTCTGTCCGTCAAAGACTCAAGCACAGGAGTCTGGTAAGAAAATTTCACATCCAAATCATAACCATAACAAACCTTCTGTGAAAAGAGAAAATGTAAACAAAATTGTGGGTGTAGAAACATTGTACACTCACCACAGAAAACACCAGAAATAAGTTTTAAGTCCATTGCTATCTTGAGGGAAAAGCTTTAAATATAAAAGATACTGGAATGAGATCCTCATAAAATCAAGGTCACTTACAAGCAAAAGGAAAACACTCCAATCTAGTAAATGTACAAAGCTCTTAAAGTGACAGGATGGATTCAACCACAAACCACTAGTTTTGTTCTCTAAATGGAACAATAAGGCAACTGCAAATGATGATTTCATCCTAAGTGACCCTACAGATAAAGTTGCCAGAATTCATAGATCACACACAGAGAGAATCGTGAAAAGCCTTTGATGGCCTGGGAGCCTTGGCCTTTGTAAAAAGGGCGATATCCCACATTTACTTTCATTGTAGTCTAAGCACGAATCAACAATGCTGTTTCAACGGAAGATCCACACAAAATAAAGTGGGCCAAGAGCTTATTCAATTGCCCAGAACAGTACGGACTCTGTCTCTATGTCTTTTCTGTCAATAATAATTAGCCCCTTCTGAAAAGGGTGTTGTAGATACACAGTCCAAATGACCCTTTAAGGGAAGATACAATTTGGCTTACAGAAATCCACCATCAACAAATAACCGCTTGTAAAGCTAACCACAACAAAGCCTCACACTTGAAAGTGAGAGTCACAGTAAACTGCACCCCCATCCTAGATTGTGTCTTCTATAAGAAATCACCACACTGCCAATTAACCAATATTTTCTCAGCATGATGTCATCTTTGGGGAGCTAAATACAAAATTAGGAGTCAGAAGTACTTGGTGCTTGTCTCCTCTCAGATCCCTTCCCAGCCTTAATACCTTCTGAAAAAAACTTCAGGAGAGAAAACCCAACCATCCTGTAAGAATCGTTTTCCTGGCTCAGTTTCATATGAGACCAGAAAATAATATAGCATCCGTTTATAAACCAGACAGGGCTTGCCCTACTGTGTCAACACAGAAAAATCAATCCACTAGTCCCAACCCCAAGCAGTGGCCTTTGGGGCTACTTCAGAAATCAATTCTGGAGTAGAATAGAAGGGTCCTGCTCCAAGACCTGAGAACATATGCCTGAATCCCACAGCCTTGGTGTCTGTTCCCCTCAGTAACCTTACTACTTGGGCTCTGAGTGGGGATTCACAGGGGAGAAACCATCCTGGCTAGCACATATTGTCTCTTCATGCTTAATACAAAATAAAAAGTATATTTATTAGTCTCTATTCTTTTTTTTAATTTTTGTAGTCATTTCAGTGTTTTTCTCCTCCTCCTATTTCTGCCAGATGCTGCCTTAGCTCAAATGAAAACGCTCTTAAAATGAATGCCTCTGTCTATTTCAGGATGGAGTCATTCGTTAGACAGAACCTGATCAGTGCTTTGGGTGTGGTGCAGCCACTGCAGAGACTTCATGTCCTAATGTGTTTACGTTACATTAATCCTGATACCTAAATATAGATTCAGGTTGTCATTTTCTGAGTCAAAATCCATCACCAAATTCCTTAGAATTGTAGACTACGTGCAAGCTGATTCTTCATGTCCTCTTCTATTCAACTCAACAACAGAAACAAAACACAATCTTCAGCTAAGACGCACACACACACACACACACACACACACACACACACACACACACACAC
>JANHMN010000001.1:11477915-11504571 GCA_030674055.1 Rhabdomys pumilio
ACACACACACACACACACACACACACACACACACACACACACACACAGGAGAATCATCCATGCAGAATGTATCAGACTCCTTAAGACAGTCACTTTCTCTGGACTGCTCTTACGAGTCATCTCTTACAATCTAAGTGCAATGTGAACAGGATGATACTTTGAAACCATAATTCATTCAGTTTGTGCCATGTAAGGAAGAATTAGTCCATCTCACCACTCCTCTCAGATTGTTTATGATCATGGTTGTTCACATGAAAGAAATGATTGTCTAGATGTCTGCTGATGAGTTTCAAGTTGTCGCCTCCATTGTTTTCACCTGTGGCACACTGGACAGTAGAAAGTAGCCCTCATTGATTCTTCCTGTGCTTGTCTAGTTTGTATGCCACTCTGACGCCCTTCAAAGAATCAGTCCCATAAAGGACCGTCAGGCATTGTGTGGTACTAAAACAGTTAATGCTTCTTCCTTTCCATCTCTTACAGCTGTGGCTGTTCGCTGTCCCCAGGGAAGAAAGCACAATGGTGGAGGTACCCATCACCTGTCACAGGGACTAGTTTCTTTTCTTCTCTCTTTTCTTCTCACCTTCACAGCAGAACAATCTTTCCAATAACGATTTCGTCTGGGGGTTTTAAAACACTGTATTTATCAGTGTAAACCGCAGCCCAAAAATGAAAGAAAGTAAAAAGTGTGTAGTTTTTAGTATTACAAAGATTCATTTCTCTGCTAACTAATTTTTCAGAGTCTAGATTCTGCTCATGATTTAATAATTTTCTCTTTTCCTGTGGACCTTGGAGTCCTTCAAGCAGACCATGTGTCATTTCTCTGCACATACACAACACACACACACACACACACACACACACACACACACACACACATACCTCACATACATACCATTCACATGTATGCACACACTATGGTCTTAGCCTGCTGGCTCATGTCTGGGTTCCACAGCATTCTTCTCTGTGCTTGTAATGAATTGTGACTTCTCAGATGCTTCACAGAGTTATTTCCTCTCATGGATTTCCCACCACTAACCCATACTAGTGTTGACACAGCCTGAGTTCCGACCACACAGCAGCTCATGCACCCTGTCTTGCTTTCACAGTGCAGATTGGGGCTCGTTGCTCTAGTCTAATGGGGCTTCATCCAGCTCTGTCTACTCCCTATTATTTGTGACCTCTGCAGACTCCCCTTCATGCAAGTTTAGAGAATCACGTGAAGTAACAAAAAATCCCAATATATTAGCAAGTCATTTTTACTTTCTCCTTTTCTATACTCCTTCCCTGACTAAAATGGAGAAAAATAATCTAAGAATCATAGATCATTCTGAATTAATACTATAAATTGTTGCCCTACATAGATCTAGAAACACTAAAATATAATTTCAGCCCCATTAATCATACCAAGGTAGTAAGCTTTGCTCTTTATTCTCAACATAAAGCTATTAACCTAACATGCTGAAGACAAATATCTCCTATATACCCCATTTTCCACAAATATTTCTCCTTGCCTTGCTCCTTTCTTCATTGTATGGCGATTTCAGAAGGATCCTATCATATTCCTTCTTGTAAGAAGGACATTACTCTTTAGAGTTGAATGTGGTTTTCTGTCTACAAATTGATATTCTAATGAGAAAGTCTATATAAAACATAAATGAGAAAAAAATCAAGCTTGTCCCCTGACATAAGAAGGTTTGCATTAATAGCAAGATGTCTAATACCAAAAGGCATGGCTGAGGGACAGTACTACCCAGTGATTAGAGAGAGAAGCTCCAACAGAGAATCCAGTATTTGGATGTATTGGTCTGATTCAGAATCCAATGCTCTAATTATTTTGCAATCAGCCTTCTGGATCTATAAATCAAACATACATGGGTTACAACAAGGATGGGCTGGAAGAATGAAACTAGCAGGTGTGCCATCAATCCCTAGACAACACAATAAAACAAACATTTCTGACTCGTTCATGTTGTATCAGGTATTATAATTAATCTAGAGAGAATATAAAGTAAACAGGAGGGTATGCATGGTTTTATGTTAATAGCATAATACTATGTCATTGTATGTAAGGTGCTTGAGCACCATATTTGGGTTCTGCAGGGCTTCTGGAACCCAAAAGAGGTGACTGAGTGTGTCAATAATAAAAGGTAAAGACATCCCTAGATAAAGAACACCTTTACTTTGTCCTGAATGGCAACGGCTCTCAATGGTTTTTTCCTGTATTCTAACAAGTCTTGTCTTGGAGAACAAAAATACAGACCAGAAAGCTCCTGGAAAGCAATGTTGCTACTTAGTGAGAGCGATCATTGCCGTCTTCATGGTGAGATGCTTTCTACCATGCTCATTCAGACACTGATTGGGGTGGGGGAGAGGAAGAAAGGAAATGTTAAGTTGTTAGATTACAGTTAAATAACTGTGTTTCTTGCTATTTACGCTAATAGTTATTCATTATTCAGTCAACTATTTGGTACAACAGATAAATATTCTCCCACTTGTTAGTCCCTGGGGGCTTCCTTAATCCCATCTGAATTTACTTTCTGTGAATTTCCTAGTAATCACAAGTTATAGGTTGGATACATCTTATACTAGGGACACCCATGGTGTAACTGCTTCATTTTTTTCTTTTCATTTCAAAGGAAATGGTCCATCCAAAGTGAAAATCGTTGGTGGGTTGATTTTTTTTTGTGGTAGAGAATATTTTCCTCTTTTCTGGTGCTATTATTGTTGAAGTTGTTTTAATCAGATAGTTATTTCAAACAGAAGCAATCAGGTTCTTTTTTCAATGCCATTTCCTACCCCCCATCCCCGTCCTCTTTATCCACGCTGTTAAGAAAATATCCTTGTTAGTGACGTGATTCATGTACTTTCCTGTGTAGCTAAAGCAGCTGCACAGATCAGTCCATAGGTATCTTTTCAGATGGTCTTCACAAAGGCAAAATAGCATTAGAGATAAAGTGATACCCCAAAGTTTTAGATATTTTCTGAAGTCTAATGTGTCTTCAAGAGACGAAGAATGAATTTACAATTTGGGGAACAGGGAGAAGAAGAAAGAAGACTTTTACATTTCAAGCTCCACACATGAGAGGATCCTGTGCTTCTAAACAGAAAATCTGGTCTCATTTACCCAGGTAGTACATTAAATTCCTGCTGGGACAGAGATGGCTCTAGGTTTCCATGTGAGGGATTCACTTGTCCACATGCTATCATTCAATGGCAGGCATCTGACCATCTATGGAGATCAAAATTCTGGAAATGGCACACAAGATAATAAAATTTGACTGCAAGAAAGATGAATGAAGAAGAGCAGTAACCATGTTTTTCCAACACAACTGTGTAGGTACACATATAAATACACAGTGGTTATTACATCACTTGTGGGTCCCACACAAACTCAAGCCAGACAAATATTCCAGCATGGTGAAGAGAAGGTGTGCATGTAGACTAAGTCTTAGATGAGGAGTCATTGATATTGGATAGCTGCTGGGAAAAAAAAGTTCATTATTATTTTATTATATTATTTCTGGTATGTCAATCACACTCCTGGTAGTCCCTCAATTCCAAGAGTAGCTTGCCATCACAAACTGACTCAGTGTAGAGAGAAAGAGAGAAGGAGAGAGGGGGAGGGAAGAGAGAGACAGAGACAGAGAGAACATGAATTTGGATGAGGATGAATTTGGGAGGACTTCGGGGTAGATATGACCAATATACAGTGTATGAAATTCTCAAGGAATTGGTAAAATTCTCACTTAAAAAGACAGAGAGAGGGAGAGAGAGAGAGAGAGAGAGAGAGAGAGAGAGAGAAGAAGAAGAAGAAGAAGAAGAAGAAGAAGAAGAAGAAGAAGGTTCTAAATTCATTTAAATCTGCATTGTAAAAACTACCATGAGAAAATATCAAATTGATGTCCAAAGTGGTTATACAGGTTTGCACTCTCACCAGAAATGCAGGATTGTTCCCCTTGCTCCATATCTTTGCCAGTACTTACTGTTACTTGAGTTTTTGATCTTAGACATTCTGATGGATATAACATGAAACTTCATAGTTGTTTTGATTTGCATTTCTCTGATGACTAAGGACTTTGAACATTTTTTTAGGTGCTTCTCTACCACTCAAGATTTCTCTGTTGAGAATTCTTTGTTTAGTTCTGTACCCCATTTTTAAATTAGGTAATCTGGGATATTGGTTTCTAACTTCTTGAATTCCTTATAAATTTTGGTTATTAGCCCTCTGTCAGGTACTGGGTTGGTAAAGATCCTTTCTTAATCTGTGGACTGCCAATTTGTCCTATTGACACTATTGACAATGCCCTTTGCCTTGCAGACGCTTTTCAGTTTCATGAGGTCCAACTTATCAATTGTTGATCTTAGAGCCTGAATCATTGGTGTTCTGTTCAGGAAATTCCCTCCTGTACCAATGTGTTAAAGGTATTTCCTACTTTCCCTTCTATGAGATTTTATGTATCTAGTTTTATGTTGAGGTTCGACCCACTTGGACTTGAGGGCAATAAGTGTGGATCTATTTTCATTTTTCTACATGTAGACATCCAGTTAGCCCAGCACCATTTGTTGAAAATGTTTTCATTTTTCATTTTTCCATTGTATGGTTTTGACTTTGTTATCAAAAATCAAGTGTCCATTGGTATGTGGTTTTATTTCTGAATCTTCTATTTTTGAGTCTTCTGAGTCTTTCTTTGGAAATCAATTTGGCATTTTCTTAGAAAACTAAAACTAGTTCTACCTCAAGACCCAGCAATATCATTCCTAGACATATACCCAAAAGATGCTTCAACACCTCACAAAGACCCTTGCTCAACTATGTTTGTAGCAGCTTAATTCAGAAACTAGAAACAACCTAGATGTCCCTCAACTGGAGAATGGAAAAAGAAAATGTGATACATCGATACAGTGGAATAATATTCAGCTATTAAAAACCAAGACATCATGAATTTTGCAGGCAAATGGATGGAACTTGAAAATACCATCCTGAGTGAGACGATTCAGTCTTAAAATGATATGTATGGTATGTACTCACTTATAAGTGGATATTAGCCATAAAATACAGATACCATGTTACACTTCACAGACCCAGAGAAACTAAATAAGAAAGAAGGCCCAAGTGAAAAAGCTTAAATCTCACTTAGAAGGGTGAATAAAATAGTCATAAGAGGCAGATGGAGGGAAGAAACTGGGAGGGAGTGGGAATGGGTGATTCAGTATCAGGTGTAGAGAAGAACAGGAGAGATGTCATAGCCATGAAAATGAAAGGAAATCGTGCAAAGGGCAAGAAGGTGGGGTGGGGGGCATCTCCAGGATGAGACAGAGACCTGGGATATGAGAGGTGCCCAAGAACCAATGGGAGTGACCTTAGCTGTGACTCACTACAATGAGGGTATGGAACTTGAAGAGGCCACCTCCTGTAGCCAGACAGAAATTCCAGTGGAGTGATAGAGACACCAACTCACACACAAAACTTTCTTCTTTTTTTTTTAATTGGATATTTTATTTACATTTCAGATGCCAACCCCTTTCCCCATTTCCCCTCCCTAGAAAACCCCTATCCCGTGCCCACTTTTTCATTTTGCTTTTATACAATTTTTTTAAATGTTAATCAAAGGCTTTATAAGTATGGTAATGCTCAATCAGAAGTGTAACCTAATACCCAACCTAGCTATGTAAACTATCTTTGACTGGTGGAGACCTGTGAACTTCTGCCTCCATGCCCCTCTCTCTTTCTCTCTCTTTTTCTCTCTCATTGCCTAGCTTCTCATCTACTTCATCTTCTCTTCTTACTCCATCTTTTCCTCTCGGTGCTCCTTCCCCCTTAGCTCCTCCTACATATTACCCTTCCTGTTAAAATAAAACTTTTCTCACAAAATACAATTAGAGCATAATTATTCCTATTTGTACCAGTGAGGTAAAAGATAGTCTTAATGCCCAGTCCCTCCTCTTTTTGACTAATCAGAATCTCTGTCATCTCTGTTGACTAAAACACTTAATTTTGGACCTGGCTTTTTCTTGGATTTAGAATGAATGTCAGCTGAAAACCATCCACTCAGATCTTTTCTCTCAAGGTAAATAACCAGGATTGGCTATGAGTCTATAGGTCTTCAACGCCGTCAGAAATCCAGAATGACTAGATTAACTGAAGTTATAGGAAGCACTAAGCATAGCTTCTAAAACTTAGCCAATTTATAGAAACCACTGAATATCTGGACAGCCTCTATACTACCGAACGTTGGAGCATCAAATCTTCAGCCTTCTGGCCCAAACTCATCTGACAGACTTTAGTGCTGCAGAATTATTAAGGGCTGGTTACTCTGTCTAGGCAGATATAATCAGTCGACTATTCTGCAAGTGTGTCCTTTTCTGGACAGTAATTTGTCTGTAGATGGAGAGAGGCAATTCTTGCCTAGTGGCTATCTCACCACAACTGGAGTAACTCCAAGGATGCTCAATTTCTTCTTAGAATCCAAGATAGGAAGCTGTCGGGAGCAGACAGGTCTCTAATCAAGATGAACATTAATATAGAAATATTTGTGATGTCAATTTTATGGATTTCTGACATTTTGAAATCCAACTATCCATGTAAGGTAACTTAGACTGTTGTCTGTTAACTCCTCTCAGCTATTTCTAAATAAAATATAGAAAACACCCTAACAATAAATTCAAAATCATGAATTTGCTATAGTCCCTTAACTCACAGGCTAATCATCCCAAATCAGTTAAAAAAAAAAGTTAAAGAAAAACTGGGTCTAAGCCAAAACTTTCAAACAAAAAATTATCCTGTCTATAAGAAATGCAGGCACTGGAGAGGGAACAGAAACAGAGAGTAGCCAACCACTAACCAGCCCAATTTGAGACCCATCCCATGGGAAAGTACCAGTCCCCAGCTCTGTTAATGAGACTCTGTTGTGCCTGCAGACAGGAACATGGTCTCCTCTGAGAGACTTCACCCAGAAACTGACTCTGACAAATACATACACCCTCAGCCAAACAGTAGAAGGAACTTGGGGACTCTTGTGGAAGAATAGGAAGAAGGATTGCAGGCCCAAAGTGGGTACAAACTCCACAAGAAGACTAACAGAGTCAAGTAACCTGGACCCTTAGGGCTCTCAGAGTCTGAACCACCAACCAAAGCACATACATGGGGTGGACCTAGGCCTTCCAACTCATATGTAGCAGATGGACAGCTTGATCTTCATGTGGGTCTTGAACAAATGGAACAGGGAAGAGCCCAAAAGCTTTTATTAATTAAAAAATTAATTAATTAATTCTTAATTAATTAATTAATAAAAAAACAAAACCCCACAAAATTAGCATGCCTGTCCTCTGAGAGGCTCTAGAGCAGCTGACTGAGACCAGTGAAGATTCATTGGATGGAGCTCAGGTACCCCTGTGGAAGAGTTAGAGGAAGTACTGAGAGACCTAAAGAGGATGGCAATCCCAAAGGAAGACCAAGTGTCTACTAACCTGAACCCCTGGGGACTCACAGAGACCGAGCCACCAAGGAAAGAGCACACAGGGGCTGGGCTGAGGCCCCAGCACTTATGTAGTAGAGGACTGCCTTGCCTGGCCTCAGTGGGAGAGGATGTGGCCAATCCTGCAGAAACATGATACCCTAGGGTGGGAGGATACCTGACAGGCACCCTCTCAGAGGAGAAGGGGAGGGGAGAAGAACTCTGTGAGGGCAGACAGGGGCAACATTTGGGATGTAAGTAAAACAAACAATTAATTAATAAAAAAAACCAGGATTTAAAAAATAAAAAATGAAATTTGGGTCATGTAAAAACAAAGTTCTCAAATGTTATTTGACCTTTATTTTGTGCAAAGAATGAGTAAGCTGTAAACATTGGTTGTTCCTGTTTGTAACCAAGACACAGGACTGAAATTCATCAGTCCAGCCAGTTTTAATTTACGTATTACAGTAAATTAATTCCAACCAGTTTTAAATAAAGAACATGTAATGGTAGCATTCTTCTTTAGCACAGCCAGAGATTTTGTGCTTTTAATCAAAATCAATGTGGCCCAAGAGACTAGATTTGCAATTCATTTTCAGAGAGTCCTTCTCTCCTCGCATTGGGAAGGGTAGCATCAGGAGGAGGGGCCCACTGCAGAGGGACTAGGAGGTTATCTGCTCCACCATTCGTGTTTTCACTTGAGAAGAATCAAAGACTAGATGATTTTTTTTTTTCAGGAAAGTCAAATATTTCATGGGTGGGTTCAACTTGCTAAAAGTTATAATGTAGGATTTTCTGTTGAAAAACATTTCCAGCCCACATATTGAGAGCTCATTATGAGAGTATGCACTGACTGGCCTTGAGCCTCTTGAAGGCACTTATACCTGAGAAATGTAGGCAATTTGTCAATCAGAAAGGACTCTGTGGGTAAGTGGGGGTTATAATGGAGGTGCATAAGACTCAGTCAAAACTAATTAATGGAAAGTACAAGATCCTTGAAGAAAATGAGTAAGGCACATTATATTGAACCTCCCACGATGAATAAAATACTTTAAAGGAAGAGTCTGAACACTTGCTATTTAGCTATGACCACGGGTGTCTGATTTGTGAGGGAGAGACATAAGAGGATGGAAAGACCAAGAAACAGAGTGTGAGAGGGAGATAGCACAAGATGAAAATAAAACAAGTATGGATATGTCTATAGCTCCAGGAAAACATCAAAGATGAATAAATCCTCTCCTTCGTATGCGTTTTCTAATCTTTGGATAAGAGGTGGGTGGTGTGCCTCATGGTATGGTGACACTTGTGTGACTGAGGTGTGCCGTACACTGAGGTTACAGAGTGTGACCATGTGGTTCCCTCTTAGGAAACCTGCTATAGTATCACAATATGGATGACTTTGGGCCCTATGATTCCAACTACCAAACTCCTCACTCCTGTCTATACAAAGAGATAAACTTCTTCAAAACCCTTAGGTTCACCGTCCCCTCACTCTGCTTTACGGAAATTCTGCTAATTTTGTCTTCCTGACATCCCCTTCCCCTTTTAAGACCTACATTTATATGACCAGTGTTCAGGAATTGTCTTCCCTGATGCTTCTGCAAATAAGCCCTTCCTTGGCATGGTACAGTTTTCTCTATATATTTAACCCCTGAGTCCCCTCCACTAATTATAAAGTTTCAAGAGCATAGACTATTATCTATATCATTTGAGCATTCCCAGTACAGGGCACAGTTTCAAAAATAAAAGGAACTTTTTGAGAAGAAAATAATACTAATAAAAGAAAACTGCAAGAAAACAAGAAATCCCACCATCTCTGAATTAAGTTATTTCATCTTATTGTGATAGAATACTCTGACCAAATCAATGTAAGAGAGAAAAGGTTTAACTTGATTCAGTGTGCAAGGTTATCATACACCACAGCAGAGGAATCACAGTGGCAGGAGCTTGAGAGGCCAGTCCGAGTATGTCCAGTGTCACGCAAGAAGTGGATGCATTCATGTTAGTGCTCGACTGACTTTCTCTACTCATGTAATTCAGAATCCCTGCTTTAAAAAATGATGGTGCCCACAGGTAGAGAGACTTCCTATCTCCATTAACATACTCAAGACTACTCCCTCTCATTAAACATATGCCCACAGGCCATGCCACATTGAGACTCACTTCTCAAGTGATTCTAAATTGTGTCACGCTGACAGTTAAAGCCTTTATGCTCCCTAACAACAACAACCAAAAAGGTAGCATAAGCATATGAAAGTTCCTTTGGGTATATAAGATCCAACCTGAATCTGCAACAAACAAGCTTTCCTCATAAGCCAGCATATAACAAATGCATCAAGTGCAGCACCAGATCCAGCCTAGGCTACGAGACTGGCACTCCCTTTTCCTTTGTTAAATGCCTTTCCAGATAATAAAATAATCCTGTCTCCTTCTTTTTAAATATGCTTCCCAGGAGCCTTCAGGTTCCCTGGAATTTCTATTAATAATTCCATTTATCCTAGTAATACAATATGTGTCAAACATCACAGTGTCTGGGAGAGATTAATAACCCCAGTTTGTCTTGACATGAGAAAAAAAAAAGATTGATGAAAAAAACCTCTGGAAAGAGATTTTGATGCCAAATTAAGATTTCAAGGTGAATTATAAAGAACAGCTTAAGACCTGGCACATTGCCCTATGAAGTTCTTTCTGAGAGCCACACCCTAGTCACCGTGTGTTCTGTCTTTACCCTGTGTCCTGGGTTCTCAACACTTGTATCCTATAGGGCATCTTCACATGCACGAAGCCTGTCTTGATATCAACTCCAGGCTTGTTTATATACTCTCGCCTATATGTGCCTTAGCCTTTGAGACATACTCTTTTATACAGCACCTCCTAATTTGAATCCAGCTATTTGTTTTAAAGGTTACTTTAAGTTAGCCTCCTGCAGCGTGTCTCTGAGGATTTCTTCTTTACTCTGTTAGAGCAGCCAACTTGAGAAGTGCAGGCTATGACATCGGGTTTCCTAAAGTTCTGAGACCAGTGTCCAGCATGTTGTGAGCACGTGATAAATGTATGATAAAAACACGAATCACATGATCAGTGTCACAGTGGGGCAGAGACAGTGGGAAATCAATGCAATGTAGTTTTGTTTGCAGGGTAAGGTTTACATTCAAAAAGCAGTGATTAAATATGGAACCAGAGGAAGGAGGCATGCAGAGCAAGATGGTTAAAAGGAAACCACAGTGAAGAAAAAAAGAGGTGGGCTTTGAGAAAACTAATAAATGTCAACCCTCGTTTCCATAGGTGCCTGCCAAGGCCTATAGCTAATTTTATGTTTATGACTTCACATTGTATTTTGTAGATGAAATGCCATAAATTTTATATCCTTAAAGTCCTACAGAAATGAATACCTACCCTTATAAAAGGCAAAGGTAATAATATTTATTCACAGTGCCACTCAGCAAATGTGCATTGATCTTTAAGTCTTTGGCTGATGCAGGATATCCAAAGTCAAATGTGAAAGGGTAATACCTATTTTTATCTGTTAACATTTTATTC
Organism: Rhabdomys pumilio; assembly: GCA_030674055.1. NCBI lineage: Eukaryota > Metazoa > Chordata > Mammalia > Rodentia > Muridae > Rhabdomys > Rhabdomys pumilio. The sequence continues at coordinate 11,488,910 of JANHMN010000001.1, forward strand.
ACAGCTCAAATATGTAAATTACATATTCAAAGTAGCCATGTCTCTTCAGCTGGTCTTTACTAGTTAGCCTGGTGGTTTAAAAAAGAAATATGTGAATGGAAGAAGCCTAATTGGAGGAAATTTATCACTGGAAGTGGACTTGAGGGTGTATAGTCTTGTCCTCTTATCCATCCAACTATCTATCTATCTATCTATCTATCTATCTATCTATCTATCTATCTATAATCATCATTTACCTATCATCTATCTACCTATGTATTTCTAGTTCTATCTATCATCTGTCTGTCTATCTATCTATCTATCTATCTATCTATCTATCTATCTATCTTTACCTCTACTGCTCTGTTGGTCCATATGTTGGGGTCTGATCCTGTGTATGTATGAAATGTGATCTCTCAGCTTTCTGCTCCTGCTGTCAGTACTTACTGATTCATGTCTTCAAAAACCATAAGCTAAAATAAGTACTGTTTTCCACAGTTCCTTTTGATCATAGTACCTTTGTCATAGCAACAGAAAAATGACTATGGGTCTTCTCAACAACAGAATTCAGCTGCTCTTGGTCTCATGGTACAGGTCAGGTACTAAGGCACAGAGCCACTGAAAACCCATGGAAAAAACAGAATGAGTCAACTTGCTCAGATATCTAGCTCCATGCATTGGAATCTGAAAGATTCCTCACAGATTCAGTTCTGAATGTTTTGTCTCTAGGTGAGGGTGCTGTCTGGGGAGATGAAAGCAGCTGGCAGAAGCACGAAATGAAGGGCAGACTTCTGAAGGCTTGGCCCCACCCCTACTCTCTGCTGTGGTCCCTACTGTCTTGTCCACTGTGGTGTGAATGGCTCTGCTACACACTCCCACAGTCAGGCTGCTCCAGACCTTTCAACCACAGGGAGCCAGTGTCAATACTTTTTCCTTCCATTGTTTCTCTCACGTATTTTGTAGAAACACATGAGAAGGAAAAGAATATGAAAGTATCTACCAAAAGTATAATTTTATTTTCTAAATTATATATTCCCCTCCAGGCTATCACTATGGTCAGCATCACAGTGAATCTCTCCTTTGTATGACATGTGACACTTTCCTGCAGGTGAATTATGAACCACTCAGTATAATAGATAGGGATAATTCCAAGGGGGTGGCGAGAAAAAAGTAGAAGATAGGGCTTAAATATTTAGAGGATGAAAATGGTATGGTGAGAACCAGGATGCATAGATCATCAAAATTCACTCCGCACCACTGTACAGCTCTGTGCTGTGATGCTACTGTGTTCTATAGACAGAAAAGCCATTTTGCTTCCTCCAGGAGGCCTGATGTTTCTACACCATAGATCCACCCTATCACCTTCCAGGCCCTCTTCCCTCCCTGCTAGTGTGAAACTGTTGCTTCTGCAAATATGCAGGAGCTGCTTTATACCTGAGACAACAGTTTCCACTAAGGCTCATTATGTACTCTCAGTGTGTGTAAAGGTTCGTGACATAACAGAATTGTGACACCTGAGTCAGTGAACGGAGTGTGCCAGCCTTGGTTTCTGCAGCACATGACTCTAGAGTACATCTAAGGAAAGATTTGAGAGAATCAAAACTATGACTCCCAAATTCTTCAGGGATAAATCTGTACCTGACATACCTCACTTAGACTGAAACAGACTCAACAGGAAAACGCAAAGCCAAGAGCGGGACTGGAGCATGGGAGTGTGAGATGATTCACAAGGTCCCATTCACCTGGGTCAAGGTCATTTAGAGAGAGAGAGAGAATCCCACTGTGGACAACTGACTGAGTGATGGTGTATTTCAGATGAGGTGTATTTACTGAATCATGAGACTGTTTGATCAGCTGGCACACACAATTTGAAATATGCACTTCCTCCCTGCCCCATCACTTTGGCTTAATGGTCTGGGAATAGAGAAACTTCATGACAAAACGAGCCAATGAGTATGACAAACCATGCACAAGCAAGCAATTGCTCGCCCCCACCTCCTTTCATGTCACCAATCTAAGGCAGGCAGGCACTGTATATAATTAAAGCATTTCTTTATGGGAAAAGTTCTCTCTTGTACATCATCTGGGAAATCCAAATATTTTGAGTAATGTCCTCGCATGATTACATAAAAAGTATAATTATAAAGGAATTTAATGCTTATAGAGTCAGGACTCGCGGCACACATTTATGTAGCTTTTTTAAACAAAGTATGTTTCAAAGTAAGTAAAATAAACTAACCTCCCTCATTCTCCTCAGGCACTTCCTTCAAGTGTATAAGAATTGGCCTTTGGAGCCAGAAGCCATGTCATCTCAAGGTTAATTTGATTGGATCTCTACTGACACGTGTGCAGTCTGCCTTTGTGAGATAGGTATGAACAGGGCAGTCCAAATAGGGTTACCAGGAGGCTACAATGCTGTGCTTTGCAGGAATGTACAAATGTCATGCGATCCCTTCTGAGAAGGTAGATTCCACAAGGAGGTTAACAGCTCAGTGGTTCTGAGGTCTCAGCCAATGTGAGGCTTCAATATTTCAGCTATAAAAAGAATGGATGTGGATGGTAGATTCCAACAGAATTTTCTCTTTTAATCTCCATATCTCTGTTTGGGGAGGAGCAGTGGCAAACGTATATGTCCTATGTTCAGTTTCCGTATTTGTCGAGACGATGAAGGGTCATGAGCCTGTTTATTCTCACCAGGGAAGAAAAAAAAACAAGAAGAAGTTGATTTGCTTCTAATGTGAAGTTTACCCTCCTCCTCTCTGCAGAACAGAGTGATGGAGCTGGGAAGGATGGCTGAGGTAGGGGTCACATGAGAAGTAACAAGTAACCTCTACCAAATCTGAAGCCCCAGCATCTTCCAGCTGTGGTGCAGCAATGCCTCCTGCTGCTGGCCAGAAAAAGAAAGCAAGGGTATGCATGACAAAGCAAGGCCCTCACAGAGCTGTCTTAAAGAACTTGGATGGAAACGGCAGTACATCTGCATGCTCACTTTTGTCGTGTGCAACTATGTGCTTGCACTGTGATGATAAAAATAACCTGCTATAGACTCTAAATAAATTGAACTATCAGGTGACAAGTAGGTGGCTACTGGGTCACAGGAAAAAGAAATGATCGTAGTTTATTTATCAATGGTATCTAAAACCATGTAGAAACTGTATCATTTTTTTCTCTACCAAGTAGCCCTTTTTATCCACAGTGCATGAAAAACACTTTAAACTTCATCTTGCACAAAACTCATCTGTCTCCCTTATCCATTGCCATTTTGAAAGATACTTTTCTTTTTAAACACTGCAAAGATGGCATTGGTCCAAACAAGAAAGCATCGTTTGTCTCTGAACTAGACATCCTCCCACATACTCTTGCCTGAACATCTTCTAGTGGCCTCCATTTCAAACATGCTCATTACTTTGAATGTGCTGTGGCGTGCAGTACATCACAATGATGAGATTACCTCTTTTTACTTCTGAAAAAAAAATGTCTTCAGAAACTCAAAGTTTTCATATTGCAGTGACTTAGAGAACACAAGGTGGCCCTGTCTCCAAGCCAAAATGAAAGTGTTGTAACGTATTTAAGAAGTTTATTCTTCCCGAGACATGAAAATAGAGCCTACCTTTGGTGTTAATTTGAGCTGTGCCTGTGTAGACTTCCCTTAAGAAGAATAAACTTCTTCAAAAGACTGGCAAGGGATATTGGCAAGCCTAAATGCCTACACTGTACATAAAAAGTTGTAAACTATGCTTGAGTGTAGTTTCAAGCAGGTGCAAGAGTAATTGAGGAGTGGCCAAGAATCCGAATAAGAGGTGTACAGTGTATGAAGAACATATGGTAATGTGTGAACGGTGTGTACATGTGAAAGATGTGACCTATGTGTTAACAATCTACTCAGAAAGTCATTTATTTGTATTTTTTAAAAATTTTATTGCTATGTTCCCCTGTGACCAAGTTTCGCAAATGGAAACAACATGATAAGTGGAGGCCCTAAGATAAATGAAACCTTCTGAAGGTATGTATCCACATCCTGAGAATCAAGAACTAACCTGCTGAGTCAATACTAATATTAAAGAGTTCTTATGCACATGTAAGATCTAATTTAGCAATTCATTCACCTTTCAGAATTCTACCAAGTTTATGCAGTTGTGCATTGCACTTTTTTGTTATTTCAAACAGTACAGCAACTATCCTTCAAGCCTCATCTCCTCTGGTCATGCCAGGTTCTCATATATCTTAGGTCAAACTTCTGAGGATTCTTCCCAATGCCCTGTTGTGGAGGACATTCATATGTTTGCTACACCATATCAAGTGGCTGGAAACCTCTGTTGCTGTCATCTACAAGGGGCACATGGATGTACTTAAATGTTAAGTCATTGAGTTAGCCCTTCCCAAGAGAGAATTTAAACAAAAAGCTAAAATAAAACCTAAACAAAGATGATTTTACAAAACCAAAGAGAGACATCTAAATGTAGTTACAGCTCAAATAAGACATCTTAATTTTACTCACATAATCTCTAAAGATACTAATTCTACCTATTACAGAGGCACCAAAAATATTCACAATATACAAAAGAAAAAAGTATGAGTCTCTGTAGCAGGGTATTTATCTGCAACATTGTATTTGCAGTGGAGCTTGGTGATTGGGCAGTAGAAGAGGAGGTGGAGCTGGGAGAAGAAAAGAAGGGGAAGGGAGAAGGAGGAGAACTATCAAGCATGGAAGAAGACAGATGGGTTGAAAGCAGTCCTGGGTAACAATTTATATCTAAAGGTTTGATTTGGGGTAACAATTTTAATTGTATGGGCATCTTGTTAATTGAGCATTTACAAATATATAAAACTATTGGATAATCTTTAAGCATTAAGAGTCTTCATTCTACTGATACCATGAGCATGGAAAATATTATCAGGGGCCCAGCCAAGCTTTGTGGGGCAGAGTGGTGGGTTGGCAGAGTCAGCCACCATGTTGGCGTCTTGTGGGTCTAGCTGCAGCACGCTTGGCCTCTGGCCACTTCTAGTGTAGAACATGGCAGCAGGAGCTAAGCAGAGCTGCCCCACCATTTAGATAGCTGGCCTGCACTGCAGCTTTTTAAATATCTCCCATTTCAAGTCTCTGTAAACACAAAATTCTATATCAACAAATGGTGAAATAACAAAGTAATAGTATAAAGTCAGATACTCTCTAGGCCAAGGAATTTCAGTGAAGCTTCGAATTAAACAGAGAAAGGGCATCCCTCGAAGTAGAACAAGAAGGAATCTTCACTAGGAAATCAAAAAATCACAATGATTGAAGTCAGGGAAAGAGAAGGTTTCAGCAGAAGAGGGGTCAGTATCAAATGACATTTGGAAGTCAGAGACTTATGGCCATGGAGAAGTTGATCACTGGATTTAGTAATAAGAAAGATGAAGAAAGGGCAACACTAGAGAGCAAAAGGAGGGAATGAATAAAGTGGTGTCCAAAAAGAGAATTTGTCTCTGAGTGTGAGGAGAGAAACACAGAAGAGGTGTACTAGGGGTTTGGGTTGTTTTAAAGTTCATCTGTTGCACATTGGAAACCCCCTTAACAAGTAAGGGAGCTGATGTTTTGCAATCATTACATACTAAAGTGATCATGTCAACAAACATAGAAAAAGGACAAAGTGGAACTTGATGTGTTCAAGTCAGCTGGTCTGGGGACTAAGACAGTTGCCTTGCACAATTGCAAAGTTAGTTGTCAAGTGTGGAAAGAGATGCCAAAGTCATAAATACTATAAGTGGTAAAGTTCTGAAATCTCCACAGAGACTAGGAGGAAGATACCTAGGGAAGACTCGAAGAGTGCTTAGCATGATGGACAGACAGAAGAACACCGTGCCTTGGGGCTTCTGAAGTCTCACCAGTGGACTTCAGAATGGTGTGTGTTCAGCACCGATGAGATTCAGTTGTTTCTTTAGTCATTTAGAATTCTTAGATGAAAATTGCTCCATAGGAACAAACCATAAAAATGTTCAGACACAGTAGCCCTGGTAACAATTTTTTTTAAAAAAATTCTCTGTTGAATTACTCCTGATGTGAGTTCTGAGAGTGCCAGATTGAAAGAGAAAATGATTTGCACAAAATTATTTTAAGAAGAAAAATGGAAGGAAGGGTCCCCTGTATTTACAGAAAACAATCGCAATCATTTCCCAGCACCCTTATGGGACGCTAACAAAGAGTCTGTTTCCATTTGAGCTGTTGTGCCCTCACCAGTCCTGTTTCAATTTGTGTGTTCCCAACCATCTGCCTCTTGTTTCTCCCATTACTACAGAAAGGGGAGAGAAAAATTTTGTTTTGAGGGGAAAAGAAAAAAGATTTCCGAGTACCTCATATTTATAAATCAAATTTGTTGATGCAAACTTAATAGTATTTTATTATCCTTAAAAGGAATAATTCATTTTAACTAATGGTAGTTTAAGGGACTGTATATTAACTTCCAAGACAACATAAAAAAAAAAAAACATGAAAGGACTCTAAGTGCTACCCTACAAGTGCATAGCTCGCCCCAAGCTGTATATTGAGAGGACAGCATGAGGAGTTTGTGTTACCCTAGGTCAGCTTGGTTGTCTTTGGTCTCTGTTGCTTATGGTCAGCTTTGATTCTCACACAGTCATGCATGTCAAAGGCTGAGACACTAAAATCAGAAATTGTGGCAGTCATGAACCGTCTTTCTGAAGGCAAAGTGACTTAGAGTCGGTAGGAGAAGAGGGGAAGAGGTGCTCCATCTGCACTTGATCGTCCTGCTTTGCTTTATCAAAGTACCATGTCTTGTTTTGAAGCTGAGTGAAGCATTTTGTGAGGGCTTATAGTTGAGACTCCAATGCATAAGGCAACAATACACTCGTTAGCAGGGAACTAGTGCATGATCTAGGAGGGCATGTAAGAGAATTGCAGTATTTCTAGAGGATAACCCAGGGTTTCACCCAAGCTGGTACTAGTTGAGATGGCAAGAGATGAACCAACTTTGTGGTTAGAAAGCAGAATGAATGTGATTGTGAGTTTAACGTTAGTATATGATAATAAATAATATTTATGGATACAGGTAAGGTTTTGGAACTAAGACCAGAAAACACAGTGGGAGATGTTTTCTTTCAAGGACTGCAGGGCCTTGCATTTGCATCCATTCTGTCAAGACCATTATAGAAAGATGGTCAAATGGAGGAGTTTAGTTTGTAGCTACATAGCTAAATCTGATATACAAAGTAGAGATTGGATAGCAATGAGGAAATTACAGTATTTAATGCTGCAGACTAGATGAGTTTATAGTGAAGGGAATTCAACTAGTCATAAGACCTGGGGTGTGTGCACTGGTAAATCACAGCCACTGTGAGGTGGTTGAGAGCTGGACTGTCTGCACTGGTAAATCGCAGTCACTGTGAGGTGATTGACACTTGAGGTGTGTACACTGGTGAGTGCAGTCACTATGAGGTGATTGAGACCTGAGAGGGTTACGCCAGTGAATGCAGCCACTATGAGGTGATGATAAGAAAATAACAGAGGAAATTGATAACGAGAACTTGGGGAAGTAAACAGCAGGAGGAGAAAGTAGATCTGGGATTGAAGATGAACTGTTATTCACTGGGCAGTGGGGCTCAGCCGTGAATGACTAGGTGCACAGGCCACGAATGACCTTAAAGAGAACACCTTTCATGGACATTCAAATTAAAGATTGGTAAAAGCAACTATGACAAACAATGTAAAGGCAAAAAATGAGAGGTGACCGGTTAGACAGTCTGTGTAACACATCTCTACAGAGAAAAGATAATAATGGTTTTGATACCTACGAGGCCAAATTTTCCATTTACTGTGATAAAAGACTCTTACAAAAGCTATTAAAATAGAAAGGGTATGTTTTGTCCCAAGGTTCAAGGGCACAGTCCACCATAGTGGGACTCAAGACAACTGGTCACACTGGATCATGGCCAGTAAGCAGGAATGGTAAATACTTACACTCAGCTCACGGAGGATCTAAATCCAGGGTATCGTGAGGCTGGTTTTTACTAACTGTCTTCCCATATCAACTAACCTAAGCAAAATACAGGCATGTCCAGAGGGTGATATAATCTAAGTAATCCCTCCTCACACATGTACCTAGAGGCCAGTCTTCTAAATGATGCCAAATTCTGTCAAATTGACAGTAAAACATTATCATAGAGAAGAATGTGGAGACAAAACATGATATTTAAAATATGAGATATGTTTGAAATATTTATATAATCATAGAAATAAATTTCACCAATAAAAAATAAACTGTATGATACCTATCCAACCTAGGGTTTGGGGTTGTTGTATTTTTTTTGAGGTTATTTGGGAGGGGAGATGGTTGGATGGAGTATTTAACAGTTGAAGTATATGCTTCTCAATCCTGCCAGGACCCCGAGATTGCACTTGAGAACGACAGACCACATTAGGATTTTTCAGTTTTTTTCTAAAAGCCACATTTCCAGGAATATAAAGGTCATGGGATGCTAATAACTTATTTGAATAGTACTTGATGATATAATTGATGGGAAAACACAGCTAGGAGATATAAATTTCCTCCAGACATGATAATAATTGTGATAGCAACACTTCCTAAGCCTCCATTATGTGTCAAACACTATCTGAAGCCCTTTTAGTCTCATCTCTGCAGCCTGTGGAGATGGGTTCTAATGCTACATTTAGTAGCCCCAGGACACAGAGGACTAAAGGAACTCCCTCGCTGATTAAGGATGTCAGACCCACAGCCAGCAGTGTAGGATAGCCATAGTCTATGCTGATGTTCACAGAGGGCTATGAAAAACAAGTGCCAAACAGCTGCCACTCTAGAAGAGTCATGAGTTTCACTAATCTGAAAAAAGCAATGAATATGAGTTTTCTTTTAACAGCTTAGTAAGTTTAGCATCATTGTCTAACTTTCTGACAAAGTCCATAAATATTTGTTTATGCACAGCAGAGTTTGAGTATCAGCATTGGCTTCACCATGAGTTTGAGCGAAATACCTCCTAGTAACGATGAAGCACTGTTTGTAAACAGGCTATGGGTTATTTGTCCTAACTGAACAAGGCACATTCCTTATATCACAGCTTAATGACAGCTCTTGGCTTATTTGTTCTTATTTCTGTTTTTGTTGTTGTTTTGCCTTTAATATGATCCCAGGAACTGGGGGCTTTCTAGTATACTATGTAGAACGCTAGTTTTGCCTCATTTTGTCTGGGAAGAAGGAGAGGGAATTGATAAACTCTTGTTTCTCCTCAACCCTTCATTGAATTTCACAGTCTCCTTCAAAGAACAATCAGAAAAGAAAAAAGTAAAAAGACAACCGAAAGCATGGAGGAGGGAAACAGAAGAAAGGAAGGAAATAAAAATTGGAAAACACCTATTCTGCCAAAGTTTGCTGAGCCCCCCCAATAACAAAATAAGCTTAATTGTACATCTGGCCTGTCAATTCCCTCCTCCTCTGAAAGTGAACAAGTCATGAAGTTATGTCATTAAAAGGGGAAAATCTGCCTCTTAAAAATAACTTAGAGCTCATTTTACACATGAATGTTTACTGGACTACATCATAAGATTTGTTAAAATTGCTTTCCAAGTGAAGACAAAATAATCTAGATTTATAAAGGTAAGTAGAAATAAATTTTTAAATGCAAGAGTAAGGGGAAAGCTGAACGTCTCTCAAGCCATCATCAGTCAGTTGACTAAGCATGAAGAAACTGGGAATTCAGACTATGCTTTCAGAAAGTAATGTTTACATGAAGCCACATGAATATCCTCAAGGCATAAAAAAAAATTATCCTGTTTTTAAAGCATGCCCTCCAGAGATTTACAACTTGATTTTGTAGTGCAGAAAGAAGAATGCGAGTTCTATGTTTTTAAAAGTTTATGAAATCTTTTCATGTTCATTACCACAAACACCTGACATGTTTATTCACTTATTCATATGACAGCCATTCTCCTAGGTTGAATCTAAAAGCTCAGTGGTGACCGTTGTTTGGGTAAGATGTTGAAAAGCTCAGTCACACTTCATTCTTCTTAGTGCGTGAAAGCAATTCATACCAGATGAGATCACCCTTTCACCTATTTTCTACATGTGGTAATCCCCAATGCCCTCTTAACAAATGTCGTTGCTTGGAATCTGACAATCATGTCATAATAAATTCTTCATCAGATGATACAGCAAGAGAGAGTTTACAAGGCAGTTCCTGGCGCACAGCAGGTTGCATGCTAGAACCCTCACCAGAGGAGTAATGTGGACAAGCCTCCCTCAGAGAGCACCACATGGGACTTATCCATGGAAGGATTAATAGCATTCAACTAACATGGCCTCCATGTTGGGCAACATTTCAAAATGGAGATCTATCAGTAAATGGAATAGTCTCCCAAGGGAACTAATGCGAGTGTAATTGCTTTCCTCATTTAAAAGTGAGCCAGACAAAGCTTTTCTGGAAAGAGCCATGATGTTATGCCAGGGTGATGGACTGCATGACTCACGAAGGCTCTTCCATCTCTAATTTTATGACATGAAAAATAAAGAAACACATTAAAATTAATGCATTTTAACACATTACCATCTATCACACCCCAAATAATTCATGGCAGAAGGAAAGGGACAAATAACAACTTTCAAAATCTATTACTAATCACAAGAAAGCACTGTTCATTGTGGACACTCTTTGAATGACTGCTACTATCTGACTCACTGCACCTCAGATTCACATTCAAGGGACTGCCAGTGAGAAAATTTCACAGCTGGGGCCCCCCAAGACTCAATCTAATAACCTAGCTGCTGTTCTTTTTAAAGAAAAGAAAAATAATTCCAGCTTTTCACCAGCTCCCTGCCATAGCTGTCATTACCTTTTTCTGTTATCATAGCAATATTTCACACAAAACAAAACTCAGATGCCATTGGACATAAAATATGTTCAGTGGTTCTTTCCATGTGGTCCAGCAATCTCTGAGACTCCCCAACCCTCTTTTTGTATGTTCACGAAGCCAATGTGATTTCCATGAGGGTATGAAAATATTATTTGCACTTTCACCATCATTCTCTAAGGATAGGCTATCGGCAGGACCACAGCTACCAGGGAAGCCTATCAGGACATGTACCTATCTGAGTCCTTGTCTGCTTTGTCTTGTTGGCCAAATCAACATTTTACACTAAGTTGAATATAGAGACAGATATGAGAATCCAAGTTTTTCTGTGAAGTCGATGATTCAAGGGATATAGTATAAATATGAGGCTGCTCAACTCACTGGTTTTCCTGGGAAAATGATTGTTTTTCAACAAAAGATGTTTATGTCAAGCCGTGATGGTTTTGTAACTTAAATTAGTGTTTTGTCTGTAATTTAATTTACAATTAAACTTCAAGTGCTATTATCTACATATACAAACAGTTTTCAAATTTTCAACTTTTTAATCATGCTGTAAGGTTTACAAACTGCTACCCAATATAAATGGGTTATTTCTAAAATTACAGACTACTATTATGCATTGTATTGACTGAGAACATTGTACTTATGTATTTATGTTTATATATACATGTGTGTATATGTTTGTGTGTATAATAATAATAATAGTAATAATAATAAAAGATGCCACCAATTTGAAAGAACGTTGGAGCATTATAGAGGCTGTATGGAGTAAGCATGGGAGGGGTTGGAAGGAAGAGAGGGAAGAAAGAACTGAGGTAACTATATTATCATTGGACATTTTTAATAAATATATACAGTAGTTTTAAAACCAAAAAGTTTAAGAAACTTAGTAATTTTGCGATTGTTTCTGTGTCTCCTCATGTTACTACTCTGTTTATCACTTTCTCGGATTCCTAGAACTTTCTCTATTTGATGGATGTATTTCACACCCTCCAACTTTGTTTTTGAACTCATTGTAATGGGAGGTTTATTCTCCAAATTTATCCAAACATTTTTTGATAAAGTAACTCATGATTTCCATTTGTCTGTGAGGAGCTCTGTTCTCAGCCAATTCTCAGGCAGCTTTCCACTTGGGGGCTCTTTCTTCTTTTCCTATGTATGTTCTATCCAGTGCATTCTCTTGCTTTGCTTCCTAGTCCAGAGGCTACATTACACGTTATGGAAAATCTTTTCATGGCACAGTTTGTACAGATACAAGGGATGTATCACCTCTCTGTTCTCCATCCCTAGGTTACCCAGTTGAACCCATGACATGAACAACTACCAAATGCAATAACTTGTAGCACTTATTTCTTCAATTATAATGTTCTTTAAGGAGGCTCAAAATGTTAACTTCCACTAGCTACAGAACCTTACATTTAAAGATAGAAAATATATCCCACTTCTAAAACTCCTCAAACAAAAGCCTTCCTTTGTACTGCCCATGTAGCGATGGCTGTATGGCCTTCAATTGGCCAACTGGTTCAAGTTTTCAAGGATATTACTGTTAAAGAAAACTGACGCTCCCTTTCCCATATTATAGCAACAGTAGACTCATGCATTTTGTTTTCACTGTGCCTGAGTTGCACTGACTGCCCATTAGTAGGAATTGACCTAGGCCATCTTTGTGTAACTATAATCCAGGCTACTCACACAATGGTGACATTAAATAATACATTTCTCAATATGTATTCCTATTAGGCTGTGGTATGTGGGGAGCCAACAGAAGGTGGCTATCATCCGTGCAGCCATCTTGAGCCATATACCCTGACAAGAGAGTTGATTACAACAGCCTACAACAGCTGAGCACACTCTGATAACATCTTGTTTTAGATACCCAGGATCTTCCCTTCGGTGTGTGAGACTTAAAGGTGTGATTTAGAGCGGAGACTTAAGGGTGTGACTTAAGGTGTAATTTAGAGATAAGACCTAAGGGCATGACTTAAGGGTGTGGCTTAGAAGTGAGACATATAAAAGACGAGAGGCAGACAGAAGAGAGCAACAGATTATTAGACACTAGACATTAGGCATTAGGTATTAGGCACTTGGCACTTGGAGGAAGAATTAGATTATTAGACATTAGGCACTTAGCACTTGGAAGAAGCAACTTGGAACTTGGAGGCACTAGGGACTAGGAACTCAAGACTTGGGACTTGGACTAGGAAGAGAGACTGAAGAATAAACAGGATTGAATCACACTGTGTCTGGTCTCCATTCCTCGTGTCTGTCCTCACTCTCTCTGTTGCTGAACCCCGACCCGCAGACCTGAGCTGCTTGGGGCAGTGCGGGCTAACAAGTTAGTCCCCAAGGCTTTTGGCAGTGTGGGTTCCAACACTAACAGAGCAGTCCGCGACATTTTGGCCCCCAAGTGTGGGCTAGTGTGGCTCTCAACATTTTTGGCACCCAACGTGGGGCAGCTTGGGCCGCAACAGTGGCACAACTGTCCCATTCTATCCTCGAAACACACTCGTCCATGTGTTCCCCAAGATAAGTGATCTGTCCACTCCTGTGATACTGATGGCTGCTACAAACTCTCTCCCATTTCTTCTAACTGTTCAGGCTGTATCAGTTTGCTTTATTCGCCCATTCTACCCACTTCATATTTGTCATTTTTATCTCTGCTACTGACTCAAGCCCACATCTCTACACAAGCTCTTCCCCTAAGAAACTCTCAACTATTTCCTGAGTCATCTCTCTAGAGACTTTGTCTCTGCAGACCAATAAAACATTCTCCTACTACTCTACCTTCTATACTGCTCTGTTTGTCTTTTATACACACACACACACATAAACACACACACACACACACACATATATATATGTGTGTGTGTGTGTGTGTGTGTGTGTGTGTGTTTATACTTACTACTATCTACAAATGAATATTTAAGGTTTATCCTAATTTACTATATTTACAAATTCTAACAATTCAGAGACTTTAACACTGTGTCTTCTTCCTGGAGGTTAAAACACAACCTGAGTCTTGGTGGACATGCAGAAAGTGACATGGAGATGTTGTTGCTGTGTACCTATCTCTGTTTTTCTTGTGTACTAAGCATGGTGTTAACTATGTCTTACTCACCATTACAAGATGTATGCACTGAGCACAGACTTTGGAATCTCAGACATATCAGACAAGTGCTTGATGAATGAAAGGGATAATATTCACAGCTAATGCCTCCTCTTTACAAAACTCATTCATGGCAACAACCTGACTGATAATCAAAATAGCTAAACAGTAGATAGAACTGATTTCTTTCTTTTTGACTTATAATTAATTGTCCTCTATCATATTAGTTGTTAGTATATAAAAGAAACATCCTGGAAAAATTACTCTTTCTAACACTACACCCTATGTTGTTTTCTTCAGAAATAATGTAACAAATTAGCAAATGAGCTCTTTGCAAGTAAAAATAGAATAAACTGGTGCAACTCAGAATGTTTTTCTAGTAATTATATCCTCTTCTAGAATGGCAATGATATTTTGTAATGATTTACTGTACCACTAGCATTACTGAGTAGTAATCCAAAGAGAGGGGCATTCTAACTGGAAACTAAAATGTTCAATGCACTTTGCCAAGTTTATGGTCACAGTGTGGAAGGTTCAACTAGTCTAACTGAGAAAATGTGTTAATTATTTCCTAAGTAATGTGGATTGCTGAAAATCCAGCTGAGCCATGCAGATTTTCATAAGATTAGTTTTTATTACGTCTATGCAGATTCCCTTTACATGTGTTTGATGAAGAGCAGGGGGCAGAATTTGAAAAGCAGCTCTGTCCAAGACATGCTCATGTCCAAGAGCTTGGACATGTCCAAGTTCTGTCCTCATCACCTTTCACAAACATTTTGAACTTCAACCTTCACATAACCTCCGGAGACACAAGCCTTCTCAGCCAAGACCTGGAGCATTTCTAACTAATTTCTGATCATCTGGGTTTTGTTCTTTTTTTTTTATTATTATTCACATAATATAGATGTCTTAGTTAAGTTCTGCCAGTGATGAAGTAAATGGTCTTCTCCTGTAGGTTTTGAGGGTTCTTGTTATATGTATAATGTGACATATAAATGAAAGGCTTACCAGGCACAGCCTGAGTCTTCTCCATGTATGGACTTCAGGGATCCTGTGACCTGGGGAACAAGAGAGCCAATTAGCATTTTCAGAATCTTGCTATGGTTTTTGCACTATTTGTGTGTGTGTGTGTGTGTGTGTGTGTGTGTTTTCCCGAAAACTCAGATTTGGTTCCAATGTATTCACTTTTTGGGAAATGTAAATAAGACTAAATCTCTTGGGTCTGGCTTCATGAAAAGTGGACAGACTTCTGGATGAGTTTGCTGCAGCGTTTGTCCTCTGACTGGGGAGTCCTGAAGCATTTGGTGCACTTAAAAGAAATCAACAAGTAAATAATTTGAATTCATGAGCCTATTGTTCAGCTTCTTCAGTGAGAAGGCCGTGGCTTTTACAGTAAGAGCATTAGTATTCATGTTTATGTCTTCCATGGTCTGCATTTGCATGGCTTCAGAGATGGGATTTAAATTTAAGGACTGTATTCCCTTTCCTGTATGTTCTAAGAATGTCAAGGCAGAGTCACAGAAATGAGATATTATTCATAATATGATACCCACTATAATTTAATGAAAAATTTTTATGAATTTTAATTTGAAAAGAATCCACAAATTTCATCCTTAAAAAAATATATACATATACACATACACATACACACACACACACACACACACACACACACACACATATATATATATATATATATATATATATATATATATATATATATA
Source organism: Rhabdomys pumilio (assembly GCA_030674055.1). NCBI lineage: Eukaryota > Metazoa > Chordata > Mammalia > Rodentia > Muridae > Rhabdomys > Rhabdomys pumilio. Next base: position 11,504,571 of record JANHMN010000001.1, read on the forward strand.
T
>JANHMN010000001.1:11509847-11524221 GCA_030674055.1 Rhabdomys pumilio
GTTTTAATTGAAGGGCAGAAATGATCTCTGGTTGATCATTGATGGCTTTAAATTGGCACATAATGATAATACTGAGTTCTGAAGGGAGTTCTTCATAAATCTCAGCATATGTCTTTATGTTAAACAATTAAACCACATCTGGAAAGAGAAAGCAAACCCATGCTTTACTCAGTAGATCCTGTGAGAACACAAATTCAGTGGGCCAAATACTTGTTACCAGAAAAGAGAGAGGAGGAAGGTGAAAGGGAAGAGAGGGAGGAAAAGAACGGACAGAAGAAAAATGAATGAATGAGAGAATCATGAATTCAAGAGTTTTGGAGACTTTACGTTTTTAAAAAAAGGAACAGGTGTTGGAAGAAAAATTCCCACAAAGCAATAAATCGTTTTATATCTGCAAGGGCATTTAGTGATAATGAGGAGATTTCATGCATTTTATGAAAGGCACCAGGGGGAATTAGTAACAGAAGAAATATATAAAGATTTTATTTCAAGAAAGCGGATTATTATTAGAATTTGCCAAGTCTCTTGTATGAGGTGGTTGAACAAGGATCCAGTTAGCATTTTTAAAAGAATCTAGGTGATGTGTAGAAGGGGTTAACCTGCCAAAGCTTCTCACCATGCCTGAGGCAAATCAGATGAAAAGTTACACTTGGGCACATATTTCCAGGTGATGAGGAAAGAGAACTTTCATCCTTTCTCAGATGCGTTGTAGTTTCACACCACAATCTCCTTGGAAGACCATGGCTAACACTGTCTCCCCCACTGCCTTAAGGCCCTTGCCTTGAATCCTTCTAGCATACTCTACTGGGATTCCAAAAGTGAAGTTCTCTCAAGTAGGCTCTGGTCAAATAACTTCCCACTGAAAAACCATCAGCAGCTTGCCATCTTTTTTCTTTTGAAGATAAAAACTAAATTAACATGCCTGGCAGTCACACTTTCCACAATGTTTGTGTCCCGTGCATTATGTGTGTTGTATGTGAGCATTGTTGAATAAGTGTTGTACGAAAGCATGTGTAAGTTCAGGTGAGAACAGTAATGCATTCACCTCTGGAGGCCAGTGGTCCACTATTCCACTCACTTCTTTCTACCTTGCATTTTGAGACAAGATTTCACACTGAATTTAGTGGCCCCTGGGATCTCCCTGTGTCTGTTCCTCCCCAACTCCCAGCACTAAAAATGAGATAACCGAACTATTACACTCAACATTTAACAAAAATACTAGATATCAGTTCAGGTCTTTCTACAGAAACATCAGGCACATAACCTGCTAAGCCTTCTCCCCAGCACCACAGGTTGCTTTCTTCCCAACTAAGTAAGTTTATTCTCTGCTGCACTCCTAGGGGTCTTTCTGCTAGCTGACTTAATCTTATGGCCTAACTATCTTTGGAAATGTTCCTTGTTTCTGCGATGTTTTCTTTGTCTGAATGTTTTTTACTTACACATCTTACAATTGCGCTGCTCTCAACTCTGAAGCCAAAATTTTTCTAACTATTCCAATATAAAGTGACTCTCCCCACTTTTGAGAAATCTGAACACCCATGTTTGTACGGCACATTTAATGTTTCTGATTTACTTCTCATTTAACAGAAAAAATCTGTAATGTACAAAAAGTTTAGTCAACTGCCTATGTATTCCATGGAAAAAGTTTATCTTATATATAGATTTTCCCTTTATCCAACAAATCCACATATTTTTATATAATATATAATTCTGAACATAATTAACAATACTCCAAAGCTGTGCTTACTCTTGAAGTAAAGTCCAATGCTTATGGAAATAATAAATTATAGATGTAGAATGCATTAGTTTGCTAAAGACACTATAACAGAATACCACTGACTGGGTGACTTAAACAGCATAAAATTGTTTATTCACCTTTATGGAATCCAAGAACTCAAAGTAAAGTTGACTGAAAGGTTTTTTGTCTCCCAATACCGTCTAGCCTCTTCTTCACTCAGTTCTCACATTTTTCTGTTGTCGTATGTTCCTCTGTGGTCCCAAATCTCCTTTTCTTATGGCAACACTAGCCACATTGGATTAGAGTCCACCTCAATGGCCACATTTTAACCTAATAAGACCTTTAAAGGCCATACGTGTAAATATAATTAACTGAGAAAGTATGGGTTATGGCCTTGGGAAGAAGCAGTGTGCAAGTCAATGGTGAGAGGCAAATGAGGCACCGCTGAACCTGAACTTTATTTACATCATACCAAGATGTCTGTAAAAGTCTAGCGGACTTTTCTCTGAAGTTTCATATAATCACACGTGGTCAAAATCATAATTACAAGGACTGAAGAGATAAAGGGCTTAGCTGGCAATTGTGCTTGCTATTCTTGTAGAGGACTGGAATTTGGTACCAGCACCTTTCTCTAATGCCTCACAACTGCACACTACTCCAAATGATACACTCCAAATGATTAGACAAATTTCTCTTGCCTTTGTGAACACACAAATGAATGTGTACATACAACCACACCCCCAAAACCACACATGCACACATGTATACACACGCATACACACACACACACACACACACACACACACACACACACACACAAACATAAAGTAAATCTTGCAAAGAAATTACAGTGAAATAAAGCTTAATGGGTCATAGAACAAAATCAAATCTTGGGTTTTGAGTTCTCAGTCAGACTCCTTAGCATTGCTACTTGCTCCTGTTCATTGTCACTGGATCTATGTTCCTAATTTCTCATACCCTCACTGTCCTTCACAGTTCTACCTTTGACTCTCTAGTATCAAAGTTCCTCGGAAAAGACTGCACCAAAAACAATAAATGTGAAGTGAAGCTCCTTTCTGTTGTAGCCAACAATAACCTAGACCCAACTTCCTCAAATATTAGGGAAAATTTTAACATATCGTTTGATATAACAACAACAAGAGCAACAACAAAAACAAAATTGATGCTGTAATGTCAAGTTTGGACTCCAGTAGGATCTGGTTTCTGTGTTTTTATCATCTCTCCCTTTGAGTGAATTGTATTCTCTGTCATCATCCATGTTTCATGTTGAGCAGGGGCTCTGTCACCTTTGCAGTGTTGCTCCAACTTTGAGTGAAAGAAGTCAGCTCTGTTTCATTGGGTAGAAATCCCTTAAAGTGAGGTGTTTTCTTATCAGAATAGCTAGGACTATGTTGTTATTCCCCACCCAAACTGTTACATATTGATTCCTGATTTTGGGCACACAGCATGGAGAAGAGACAGAAAATACAGAATAAGTGGAGGAAGAGAGAGAATATACAGGGGTGCCTTCACCAAACAAAGTTGAGTTTTTGTGGTTTTGGTGGTTTATTAGCAAAAAGAGAAAAAATAGAGACATGGCAATAAAAAATAGTAAAAACTACTACTAATAATAATCTTTCCAAAACAAAACAGTTTTGTTTCATTAACAAGAGGAAAAGAAACAGTGCCAGAGCAATCAAAAATTATTAAATCATTATAGGAATATATAAACCCAGTTCTACAACCTTCTCAAAAATAGTGGTAGGATAGTAACCCAACAGCTATGACTCAGTTAACCATCAAGGCAAAGACTTAACCAATTAACAAGTTAAGCAAAGACTATGTCTTATCTGATTGTCAGTATAGCTCTGTACCTGTTTTGTTCTTCACTTATTAGAAAAAAAAATTACTCAACTTTCTTGTGCCCCAGTTTTCTGAATGTCTTTCTAAAAGTCAGAGTAGGGATTAGGACTGGAATTCAAGTTATTGAGGATGCCTAATAAAAGAAAAAGGGAATCTGCAAATGTAAAGCCCCACTCCAACTCTTATTAATAACTGTGTTTCTGCTGAGCACATGTAGAGACAGATAATTATATCCACATAAAGAGTGATCTCTAATTGGATCCAGATGTGAAGGAGTCGACTGACATCCACTAAAGGGAAACTGTACAAAGTAATGAAGAAACAAATGGAGTCACCATGCAGAAGCTTATGCAGAATGATGGACTGGATGACGGTAAAGCCTTTCAGGCAACTCTTAGTCACACACTTGAGGAAATTTATTGTTGCTCTGAGCATTGTTATGAAGCAGCCTTGTCAAAAGCCAGTGGTGGTCCCTGAAGAAAGAATACAACATAGGATTAGGAGTCCTCAGGAAGGGCGTTTTAAAGATTTCAACTATTTTAGGGACTCACTCCTTTACTCATTCATTAGCTGTGTTTAACATGAATCCCACAGCACTAGAACTCATGTTCCACCAATTCTTTTAAAAATCTCCAACTCATGCCTTTGCTAATTGGAAAAATTGTGTAAACACTGCTAAAACCCAACCCTGTATCTAATTAATGTTGAAGGTATAACTAGATATTTGCCCCACAACCCTACACACACACATACAGAGAGAGAGAGAGAGAGAGAGAGAGAGAGAGAGAGAGAGACAGAGACAGAGACAGAGACAGAGAGACAGAGAGAGAGAAAGAGAGAGACAGAGACAGACAGAGACAGAGAGAGAGAGAGAGAGAGAGAGAGAGAGAGAGAGAGAGAGAGAGGTTCTTACTCATAAGTAATCATAACCAGATCTTGGTATAAGACAGAAATTAGGTCAAGAATAACTACATATGGCCATGGAACCAATAAATGGAAATAAAAAGACAACTTTTAGAGAAGACAGCTGACCAAAAATGTCAGACATATTTGTCTCCCACAAAGTTAGAAAAAAAACCCCACAACGGATAAATAACTTCTGCTCAACTAGAATTCTTGATAGAAAACACTGGCGTGAGGTGCTCACAGAGTACGATGATATTCAACCACCCTATTGTTCCAATTGAAGATTAACCTGAAGCTGGAAGAGTCAACAGGTGACACCAGCAATCCTTATTCCTGGCAAGATCATCAGAAATGTTTGTTTCTGGGAAATATTGTACAATCCTGAAGGTCTCGAGGAGAATGTGGAAAGCTGCCAAGGACCATTCAGTACTGCACTGCTGCATCGACGATCTCAGTCCATAGTGTGCCTTCCCTTACTCTGGCTGATACCTGGAATACCACCTAAACCAAACCCTTCTGAAAAAGAAGTGCTCTATTTTGGGGCCATGCTCACTGCAACAAAACCACCTGTACTGACAGAAGCAAGTCCATTCCTATGTGACCTATGAGAAACTAATAGTCCCCTCCATAACCACAGCCATATAAACCATACCCAAGCCTGCTAGTAAATCCATCACTCGATATACCACAGATATTAATTCATAGAGACAATTTGTTCTCTAAATGTACAAACATCAATTTGGGCACACAAGAACCATGAAAATGTCAGACAAAGTGATACCTCCAAATAATAAAATAAGTATGTAGCTACAGACCACAAAAATGAGAAATTGATTAAATATATTAAAAACAAGTCAAAAGAATGATTCTAGGGAAATTCAAGAATACACAGACAATACAGATGAGTAATTCAATGAATTTAAAAAATAACTAATGAGAAATCAGGGTCAAAACATTAATTCCTAGAAAGGGAGAGTCCTGGTCATCACAGATGCTTATCTGCATACTTACCCGGATCTTCAAAAACACCAACAGCTACAACAGACCCCTAAACACTCCAGCTGCTGACTATTGTATGACCTACGGGTAGTGATAAACCAGTTAGGACAAACTTAGGAGAAAATTATTTGTCTGAACAGGAGTCCTAGCTGTACAAATCTTTACTAATATAAACTTGACAATTACATGTGTCCGCCATAGAAATACTCTCAAATCAATACTCCCAGCCCACAAAATGATGTCACTGCAGCCATTGTTCAAGAGTATGGTTTTCACTTGCTCAGACCAGCTGTTGCTCAACATGGTTTTGCACTTCCCAAATAAAACCTTTGCTTGTTGGTAAAACAAAGAAAGAAAGAGAGAAAGAGAGAAAGAAAGAAAGAAAGAAAGAAAGAAAGAAAGAAAGAAAGAAAGGAGGGAGAGAGGAAGAAAATAAAAAATAACTGATGATATAAGTGAGAAACCATTAAAATACTAGAGAGACCACAGTGTTGGTGATGGTTCAGAAAGAAGACCTGTGTATGAGCACATGCAAGTAAGCTTTAACTCTGGGCCCAGGGTTTACAATGCTCTCTCTTGCCCTCTGAGGGCAAGGCATGCAAATGGCGCCTAGATATACATGCAGGTAAAATATCCATATATTTAAAAAATCATAAAATAGTCATTAAAAATTTTAAATTAGAAGAAATAAAGATTATTAAAAAGAGCCAAAAATTGGAACATTAGAAATGAGCAATTTACAAAATCAAGCAAAAATCAGAAATGGGAAAGATACTGATCTTGGAGAAGATACTTTGAAATCATTTGAGTCAACGAAAAAATACATGAAGAATACAGTCTATGAAATCTATAGGAATAAGATCATTGTAATCAGATAAATATTATTAAATGATCACTGAAACACTCCCACATATTAAGGAAAACATATACAACCAGATCCATATAGATTCAAGGATTGCCAAGATCTGAATTTTAAAAAATGACATTTAAGGTATACTATAAATAATCATTCAAAAATCACAGACAAAGAGTGAATACTAAGAGGAAGAAGGAAAGAATCCTAAATATGCACCCATTAGATTAACTATACATTTCTTAACTATAATCATAGTCCAGGAGAGAATGGAAAACTGCCAACCAATGACATACTGATCATCAAACACGTAACCCCAGAATTGAGATATGAATAAAATCTTTGAAGATAAAATAAAACTTAGCTTATCATCACTACTCTAGACAAAAAAATTAATAGAGTCTTACATTAAGAGGCAAAATAAAGAGGACTATCATGAGAAAACTTGTATGTTGAAACTAGTTGATCAGCTACATTAAATACTGGAAAACCAAATGCCAACATTAACTAGTTGAATGTAACAATTTAAATTCTTCCAAAAGAAATATGACCGGATAAATAAATTAGACAAATAAATAAATAAATAGTCAAAATCCAATAGTATGCTGCCTACAAGAAATTCATTTCCTCAAAACATATACACATAAACAAAAGGTGAAGTGTTGAAAAATTATATTGTACAATGAGAAACCAACATAAGCAAAATACCAATACTTATATTAGACAAAATAGATTTTAAGCTGAAAGTGTAAAACAAAATCCAGGGATGATCAACATGTATGATTAAGTAATCAATTTGATAAAAGGAAAAAGTTAAAAACTGTGTGCATACAGACAAAGCATCTAACTATATAAAGCAAGCATCATTAGAGTTAAAAAGACAGAGACCATTAAAAAATATCCAAAGTCTTCAGCATCTCTCTTATCAAAGATCAAAAGAAATAGTCAATAAACAATATGAATCTAGTATATATTTATACATATTTATGTAATATGCTGCATCCATCTGCTAGTGCACAAAACAAGTTTTGACAAATTCAAATCAATTGGAGCTTATCTATTATACAAGTGTTGAACAACTTTTCAATCTGGGAAACAACTCTCGAAAATGAGACTGAGGCAAGGTATTCCATATTCACATAATAGCAGCATCTTTCAAAAGAAGATGTAATGACCAAAATGTATAGGGGGAAATAATTTCAATTTCACCAACCTTAGGAAAATGCAAAATAAAAGTATCATATGTTAATATAGCATATCAAAATTTTGATGACAATTTGGAGTGAAAGTCTTATATATCGTGAAGTAATCTAGTAGGAAACAAATTTATCAGGATTCCTCTAAAAGAACAAAATAGAAGTATCAAATGATCAAATTATCTATTGTATACAAATTCAAAAAACAATAAAATCCACTTATTTAAGAGAGAAGTTGTATGCTCATCATTATTGAAACAGTATTTACAGTGGTCAATAGATGTAATTAAGTTACTTTCAACAGAGGAATAGATTTCAACAGAATAATAGATTTAAATTTGTGCATGTGTGATTGTGTGTGCGAGCTTGCATGCATGCGTGTGTGCGCGCCTGTGTAAGTATACCAGAGGTCAATAAGATAAGCAGCCAATTGTGATATCAAGGAATATTTGACAGTTATAGATACTCAAGTGACCTAGAATAATCACAAGTTAGAGGAGAATGTTTTATCTAAGAGCTAAGTTCTTTGAGAAACAAAGTAAACAAAAGCAATAAGTTGAGTAAGTGAAAGCAGTGAGTTGGGAAAGAGGACACTACAGCTGAATGCCTAGTAACTCGGTGGATTCATGTGGAGGGGTGGAGGGAGGGGTCACCGTGTCAGTAGAAACCAAGAACAGCAGCTTCATTTCCCATCCTACACATAGCATTAATGTTCCATCTGCTGCACTGCCTATGTCGATAATAAGTTCCTTTATAGTTATCAACGTCATTCCAGCCTTTGAATAGACTTAGATTGATTTGCTTATTCACCAATTCAGAGTCATTTCTACTTTGAGTGATTATAAAAAGGTCCCTGTAATTTTTCTTGGGGGAACTTAATTTTTTATTTCTCTTGAATAAATACTAGTTATTTGTCTTCATTTTTAATATTCTTGTCACATACCCTATGTCAAGTATGTGTGTAAAAAAAATACTGAGCTGTCTTCCTGCGAGACTGTTACTATTCTGCTCTTGTCAGTGGAGTGTGAGAGCATCACATGACTTTTGAAACTTTAGGCCTGGAGTAGGATGTCATTATAATTTTCTTTACAGTTTCTAATTTACTGCCCTATCATGTGAACCTCCTTGGATTTAAATTCCACTAGAACAGGCTTACGTGTTCATGACAGTGAATGAAACTTCATCATGTGGTACCTACTGCTAACGCTGGCCTTCAGTAAATACTTATTGAACTCAGGATTAGCAGGGTCCAATCTCCATTTCAGTTCTTCTTAGATTAACTGCCACCAGAAACTGAGGAAAACAAAACGATTAGTAAACAAAGGGAATGTCTAAACTACAAAGGTCCCTTATTACAAGGCATAGTCACGCACAACAGCAGAACCTTCAACCAGGGTGATGCGTGGTCAACGGAACCTCATTAGAATGAACCAGTCAGCACTAGACTAGAAGAATCGCTCAGCAAGGCTAATCAGCTTCCACAATGAGGCGCAGAGCAACTAACGTTGCTTTAGCGACATACAGCTCTCTCCTAAACCACTCAAATTCAGTCTTCCTCATCGGACTCCCTTTTCACCTGTTTTCACTTCCTTCTCTACCTTCCTTTTTCTAACCATCCACACAAATATTTATATAAGACTTTTGGAGTACCAACATGGTCCCATAAGTTGTTTGCATAGTGATACATCCTGTAGCCTTCACAATACAAAAAGCATGTAGTAGCAGTAGTAACAGTAGTAGCAGTAGTAACAGTAGTAGCAGTAGTAGCAGCAGTAGTAGTAGTAGCAGTATTGCTATTGTTGTTCTCATTGTACAAGAAAGTACTTAAAGCTAATAACAAGAATTTGTAGAACTCCAGAGCCAACCTTTGCTGCTGAGGATTGAAGTCTGATCTAACCAACACTATTTACTTAATAAAACCCCTGCTCAGTGAGAATTCTTTACTGGTCTCTTGTGGTGGCTTTCATCTGAATTTACTTGCAGTTAGCCTGAATCCTTGGATATGAGTGCCCAAGAGTAGCCTACTGTGGAGAACAATTAAATTATAGTATTATATGATTCTGGGGAAATTAGTAAAACTCAGATGTTATAAATTCTTCTTGATGTGATGACTGACATACTTTATTCTTTTAACTTAAGATTTGGATCTATGTATGAGTACAAGGCTGCCAAACAAAGTACCACCTTAGTTACTAATAAAGCTAAGATGGTAAAAAAAAATCTAAAAATAAGTCTTTCTTTTCAACTTGCTCAGTGCTTTATTGAACCAAGGTCCCAACAGAAGACTCATTGGGACCTTTTTTTTTCTTTTTAATCTTAGAATAAGTTTTAAGTGCAAAAAGGGGAGAAGGAAACACAAGCTGTGAGTGATTGATAAAATAAAAATGGAGGAGGGGGAAAGATGCAAAAGAAAAAGTCTACTGTCATCAAGAATGCAATATGCGATATGTATTTAGTGAATAGATATATAAATAAAAGATAACCTTGAGCAGTTTTCAAGTTTAGCCCACTGAGAACTCTTGGCTTTTCTTGTGCTCAACATTTATTCTGTCAGAGTGACAGACGAAGGAGTCTCCCTGCCATCGGTACCCTCCTTCCGATTAATCAATTGGGAAACACTGATGAATGGTGACTCTCTCCCAGGGTGAAAGCTGAAGAAGTAATTGTCAGGTAATCCAGTCCTTGCATAGTCTTTGATTCCACTGAGCTTAACACACTATTACTCAAGAGATGCTCTAGGCAGTTGTGATTTCAGTAAGAGCCAATGAAACCCAATGTATTTTATGATCGTATGTAACAAAGTAAAGTGGATTCATTGAACTTACTAAAACATAAGTCTTAAGAGTGAGTGGCTTCATCTACCTCATTTCAAAAGGCTTGGGAGTTAAATCCATGAGGAAAAGAAATGAGTCCTGTGTAAGTATAGAGGCTGGGATGGCAGGGAGTCATTGTTGTAGGACCTGGAGCCAGAGGGAGAAAGCTTGGAATGCTCTAGAGCCAGCTTAGTACCATCCACACCTTCTCCCCTTCCTAAGTCCTTCTACAGTTAAATTCAGAAGCTGTTCAATCATTCTTTTTTAACGAGCATGTCTATATTCCCTTCTAGAAAATCAGTCAGGACAAGCAGGATAATTATAAAATGACAATGACATACACTAGAGTCTGAATCAAGGGTAGAATTTGGAGAGAAAAGTCACGATGCTTTAGCATGGATGTCAGCATTTGAGCACTTATATTGAGATGCCAGTAGAGAATCTGTTGTGGATTCTGAGTGTTTTGATTTAGACAGAGATGATGCAGAGGTTGTGAATTATAATCAATATCAGTGCAGCTTGATGTCACTCTGGGTAGAGTTAGCCTCCCTGTTCAGAGCACACCACACCTGAGTATATTCCAGGACTTGATAGGCAACTGGACCTGCTCAGGAACCCTCAGCCTCTCCTTTGGTCCCTCATGACTTCCTTCATTCTGAAGCTGGCTCCTTGCTCTTTCTAGCACCTTCTTATTTCTCTTAACTTGGTGAGACAGACTTGTCCTCATGCTTATTTCATGCTTTTCACCAAAGTATTGTCCAGCCCTGGCTGCTGCTCAGGACACAATTGTTGCTGTTGTTGTTGTTGTTGTTATTGTTGCTGTTGTTTTGTTTTTTGTTTTTTTTGGGGGGGTGGTTTTTTTGTTTGGAGTTTTCTTGTTTGTTTGTTTGTTTAAGACAGGGTCTCATTGTATAGCTCTGGCTGTCAGGAAACTCACTATTGCAGACCAGGCTGGACTCAAACTCACAGAGATCTGCTCATCTCTGCCTTCCTTCTCCTGTGACTAATGGCATGCACCACCATGCCTGGCTCTGAAGACACTTTATGAAGATTTATTTCTTTGTTTATGCATATAGGTTTTTTTGTCTGCATGTAGATCTGTACAGAAAAAAAGGGGGTTATTGGATCCCATTACAGATGGTTGTGAACCACCATGTAAGTGATGGGAATTGAACCTAGAACTCTGGACCATGAAGCTGTCTTCCCAGCCCCATTCTGCTGTGAACATTTCAATGATTGTCATATCTCAAACAATGGCCATTTTGCCCACAAGCATCTCGCTAAGGTCATGTAATATCTAAGATCTATGACCCTCCATAACCTCCAATATAAAGCCACCATGCAGTAATATATTGACTGTCATATGAACTAACTCACAGGATCTCCCTCAGCTGTGGCCATCACATAACAGACTGGAGCTCACCTGGGTTGTGTTCATCTATTTCAAATTTAACTTTTCTGCCTCTCTTTTCTATGACCACATGTCCTGATTTCTCTTGTAACTTTTAAATAATTTCTCCAAATATGATGACCCTACTTAACTCTTTTTGTACCCAAATGCAACTGTAGGTTGTGGTTTGCACACATGGGTTTTGAACCGCACACAGGTAATAAGTTTATGCAGAGCAGTTGGCATAGTGACACTGGTGAGGAGCTGACAGAAATGGAACTGGCTGAGCAGAGCACTGAATTGCAATGCTCTTAGAAGAGAGGCCCCAGGCAATGGGGATGTAGCTCTAAACCTTGGATGTTGCCTCACAGTTATTCCAAATAGGTAAAGGGTAAAACCTGTCAGAGCCCACATCCACTGGACACTGGGCAAAAACTATTGGCATGAAACCCAGGAAAGCATGCAACTCTTTTCAGTGGTTAGCCATCGCAGAGAGGAGTATCCACAAGTGTCCCAGTAGCTAAGAGAATGACTACTCACTCTTAAAGGGAGTTTGCCCTAGTTTGCTTCTCTGTTGCTGAACCAAAACACTAACCAGAACTAAACCGATGGAAGAAAGGGTCTATGTGGCTCAAAGTTACAGTCTGTCACTGAAGGAAACTAAGGCGGTAAGTCAAAGCAGAAACTGTGGAAGAATGACACTTATGGACCAAGCTCAGCTACCCAGGCACATACTGAGCACAGTGATCTGGGCCACCCTATATCAATTACCAATTTTAAAAATACTTTACAGAGATTTCCACAGACAACTCTGATGGAGGTAATTCCGCAAGTGAGATTTCCTCTTCCCAGGAATGCTTAGGCCTGTGTGAAGTTGACAGCCATCTATGGTATGAGTCTAAGTTCATCTTGACCTACCTCCACACCGTCTACCATTTCTCTAGTGTACCCAGCATAGTTTCTGCTTTACTTCAAATGAATTCAGATCAGCTTCCTATGGAAAGCAAAATGTGCCTTGACTCTTCCTCCTAAAATAATGCCTACTCAGATACTTCTTTGCATTTGTATGAGCATATACATGTATGGATATTTGTGAATATGCATGTATGTTAGATATCATAATCATGCAGGGGCAAACCCTATGATACCGAGCAAACCCCAGGGATTTAGAAATCAATGAGCTATTAAAGTATTATGGCTATTTCATTCTAAGCTATTCCAGTCCAGGGGGAAAACTCTGGTGCTCTTAAGACAATAACAGATCTATCAGATCCATTACATACAATTTTGCTACATAGTTAATATACTTCAATAAAAAAACTTCAGAGATTCCCCAAAGACTATGTATTGAACAATTTTGAAGCCTGTGAATTAAATTTTCTAACTAAGTTTTTCAATATTGAAAAGTTTTATATTCTTTATGAAATACTTACTTTCCAACTTTTTGAGTTAAAAAAAAAAGAAAGAAAGAAAAGGAATGTCATTCTCAAATAATCACTGTTTACCTTGAAGAGAAACATAATTTGTGAGGAAAGCTTAGTTTGAGAACTAATTCTTCATGATATTCTACAAATCAAAGACTCATATGAGCCTATTTACTTAATCTATAAAATGGTGATATTAATGATATAAGAATCTGTTTTTAAAACATAACCAGAGTATTGGGTAGAATTAAGAACAAAACAAAATATTAATTACTGCTTGATAGATCCTGTTAACCCCATTATATACATGTTATTCTGAGCCGTATTAGAACTCAAAGACATATGTAACATTATTGTCTCTACTTGGAGAAATAAGCAAATTAAAACTTGCAAAGATTAAGTGTGATCACCAAGGCCACACAGCCAGAAACCACCGCTCTCTCCAACTCAAAATACCATGACGTAATTTTCTTCGGCTTTCCCATAGTAAAATATATTTGAAAGTGTTGTAAAGCTGGGAGTCCCATTTTAAATGTCACTTTGATTTCTCCTTTATTTTTGCTGACCTTCTTTTTTCTTGGGCCTGTCTCTATGTTGAAAGCAAGGTTAGAGTAGGTTACATTTGGTCTACCAACTTATTGGAAATATTCCTCCCTGAAGCGTGGTCCTGGTGGGAGGCCAGGGGTAGAAATGGCATTCTCTGATACTGAAAGGACAGACGTATCTAATTTTCATTTGTGAGCACTGCTTCATGGCACAGTCACTCTCTAAGTCTAATGAGTCAACTCCAGATGCAAGTTTAACAGTATTTAGACTGAGGCAAGTCACAGGGTCAGAGTGCTACTTCTTCCTGATTTATTTGTAAGTTAGTGAATACCCAATGATAGGATCTTAGTCCTTTGTGTGAATTCAGACAGTCTCCACTCAATAAATAAATACACTTTGTTATTCTAGTGACGTAAGCTCAACCTAGTTCCTTTTTTAATTACTCTAGTTCGCTGTGCCAAAAAAAAAATTACTATTTCAAAATATATCAGAACTCAGTCCAAAAAAATAAGCTACTCACCTGTAAAAATAGAGTTGAAGGGATTTGAGGAAATTCAGATGCATATTTTTAAGGCGTGTGTGTGTGTGTGTGTGTGTGTGTGTGTGTGTGTGTGTGTGTGTGTGCGCGCGCGCGCACACACACACA
>JANHMN010000001.1:11546794-11589123 GCA_030674055.1 Rhabdomys pumilio
GAAGGGGAAGGGGAAGGGGAAGGGGAAGGGGAAGGGGAAGGGGAAGGGGAAGGGGAAGGGGAAGGGGAAGGGGAAGGGGAAGGGGAAGGGGAAGGGGAAGGGGAAGGAAGAAGGGGAAGGGGAAGGGGAAGGGGAAGGGGAAGGGGAAGAGGAAGAGGAAGAGGAAGAGGAAAGAATAATAATTCTGTGACATCCTGAAGTCTTCTGGGAGAGAGCTTAGGAGCAGGGCATTGACATACTCCCAACTACTTCTCAATATAATTGAAAAGGGGTTTATTGGGTAAAACTGGAGATAACTTAGCCATAAGTACATAGAAAACTATGCAAACAAATGTAGAAAATGTAATTATGTTTGTTGTTATTATTATCAAAAGAATTAAAAGTTTCATTTAAAAAAAGAAGCCTAAAAGTAATTTTTTAAACATTTTTTTTGTATGAGAATCTGTACAACAAGTGCTGGCTTTGGGATTTAAACCTAGATATTGGATTATAGAAGCAATTTTTAAAACTTTATTCTGATTTTCCTAAAAATGAGCATAGTATGTTCTGTTCTCCTCCACAACTAGAAGTGATATGGAAGAATGTGAATATTAATCATTCATTTAACCTAGCTCATACAATGAGTACTTTGAGGAATAGGCTGTACAGACATATGCGTAGGTAGGATGTGAGGCACATAAACAAGCTAAGCGTCCAGTGTCTAAGCTGGGAGTTGAGAGTCGTGACTGTTAGTCCTGATTATCGACTTGGATAGATTCTGACTTACTTAGTAGACAAACCCTCAAATACATGTGCGAGGGTATTCCAGAAGGATCAGCTGTTGTCAAGACACCACTCTTGACAGATAGCTTAGATGCAAAGAATTCCAAAGAAATGTATGTGGGGAGAGAAAGAGAAAGAGAGAGACAGACAGACAGGCAGACAGATACAGAGATAGGGACAAACAGACAGAGAATAGCTGCCTTTACTACTGTTGCTTCTAGTACCACTGTAACCTTGATTGACGTTGAAAAAAAACTTCATGATCTTCCCATATGGACTCACTATGGATTCCCAGGTCTACTCTCCCACACTTACACCCTCCCTTCCTCCTAAAACAATACTGGACGGTTTGGTGGAGTCCAATTTGTGTTGCCTATATACTCACTGGAGCATGGTCAAACTCCCAGTGTCTGGCCCTTTGAGTCCTTGCCTGCTCCCCATCCCCCAGGGGTGAAGAAATGCTACACTTTAAAATCTTTATCACAGTTTCTAATGACTCTACAATACTTTCCTCTGTCTACTGTTTCTTCTGGGGAGGAGGAGGAGGAGGTGAGGAGAGGTTGTCACAGAAGTCTTCAATGTGAGAATATACACTTTCTGTTGATTCTCTTCCTATTGGAAAATCCTGCCGATACAGATTTGGTACCAGCAGTGCAGTCATTGCTGCAGCTATGAAAAACCTGTCCATGTGGTTCTATGTATTCTAACCTGATTTGCGGGAGGACTATGAAGGATTTTAGAGCTGGAGACTAGAGAGGCCCTAAAATGCTGTAAACACTTCCTCACAGGCCATTCCGTTTATGGTAACAAGGTAACAAGGATGTTCTCCTTGAGGTTTTAGAGAATAAAGGCGCTAGTCAGAATGCAGCTAAGAAGTCATTGTTACATTTCCTCCAAGCGTTTTGTTATGTACTCCCAGTGCCCTTACACATTAAGAGAGGCTGGATTAGAAGGTAACGAACTACAGCGCTTGGCAGAGAAGATCTCAGAGCATTCGTGGTGTGGGATGTTTACAAATGAAAAGCCCGAGCAGCTCAGAATTGGTTTGGGAAGTGAGGTCATCTTGTCAGTGATTGTGGAAAGAGCTTTGGAAATGATTTATCAGGTGCCGTGAAGATCAATGTGGGGTGACTCTGGAGGGAGGATCAACATGGGATGACTCCAGAAGGGCTCTGCACAGGCACCCACATCATGGGATGAGATTTTTTTTTCCTTAAGTGCTCTGCCAGTGGAACAGCCATTCCCTCTAAAACAGAAAAGGAATTACAGGAAATCATTGTTGGCAAGAAGCTTGTTGACATGAGAAAAATGACATGGTTAGTTTCTGGTGGTGGCAGGGTGCCGTTTTCAGCATTGCCAAAGCAAAGAAATCATAATATGTAGAAAATAGTATTTCCATGCCTACCATATAAATTCTGGCCAGATGTTGCCCTGAGGAAAGTGAGCTTCTTTGGCTTTGATGACAAGTACAGAGGAGCAAAGGGCTTCTTCCCTCTATTGAAGAGCCCTGGTTGTCACTGACATGAATCAGGAGATAAGCTTTGGGGCCGGATCACAGCCAGCCTAGTATTATTCCTGATGATAAGTGAGAGGTCACTGTTTAATTTGAAGGTACATGCTGGAGAAGAGAGAAGCCACTTGGCAGAAATAAGTGGTACCTCTGGGATAAGACTGTTTGCTGGGAGCAGATAGGTGAGGGTGTGCTTAGTGTGCAGGCCTGGGAGGCAGAGCGTGGTGGGGAGATGTTAACACAACCCACCTCTTGCAGTACCTGCAGGAATTTCCCAGTAACTTCATCTCCAATCAATCAGGTAGTGTCCTGTCAGTTATCTGTAGAGGGCTCTACAGGTGAGGCCACTCAAATACCAGAGCACAGTTTTGTTAGAGTGGAGAGAGGAGGAGGTTAGCCTCTAAATGTGCAAGACTTTGGAAGCTCTATGTGCTTCCTTTTGTTGTGGTAACACTTTGAAGAAAGTGTATGAGTGTGTGTACGAGTGTGTGTGAGTGTGCGAGTGACTATGTGTGTGAATGTTAGTATGTGAATGAGTTTGTGTATATGTGTGTGTTAGTATGTGAGTGTGTGTGTGAATATGTATGTGTGGGTGTGTCTGTTTATGAGTGTGTGAGTGTGTGTGAGCATGTGAGTGACTGTATATATGAGTGTGTGTGAGAGAGAGTGTGGGAGTGACTGTGTGTGTGACTGTTAGTATGTGAGTGTGTGTGACTATGTATGAGTGTGAGTGTGTGTATATGTGTGTGTGACTGTGTGAGTGTGAGTGTATATATGTATGTGTGAATTTTGTTAGTATGTGAGTGTGTGAGTGTGTGAGTGCATGAGTGTGTGTGAGTATGTATGCATGTATGAATGGGTGTGTAAGTGTTTATGAGTGTATGTGTGAGTGTGTATATGTGTGAGTGTATGTGAGTGTTGTTTCAGTGTGTGTGAGTGTGTGTGAGTGTGTGTGAGTGTGTATAAGTGTATGAGTGTGTGTGAGTGTATTTGTGAGTGTGTGTGTGTGTGTGTGTGTGTGTTAGTTGGACCATGTTTCTCTTTTTCCTGTGTTTTCACAGTTCTCAAAGACAAAGTGAACAGTCATATACAGTACTTATGTGAGACTAACCCTAGGATTAGCAACACACAGAAGCTAGATATTTTTCTTCTGCCTTTTTTTTCCCATGAGGCATGTCAGATAAGGGAATAAAGAACAAAATTTATTCATAGAGTTGGACTCCCCAGGACAGCTCATAGAGTGTGGGCTGGAATCCTCCAGACACCCTGTAGAGTATAGGCTAGACTCCCAAGACACCCTATAAGATATCTTCTTGACTTTCCTCACCTTTGACACTGCACAGGAGCAAAGAAACCAGGAACCAGGAACAAATCTTTCTGCTTAATATGTGCTACAAAGCCTTAAACCTTAGGGGAGATAAGAACAGCTAAACAGGAGATTCTAGGCTACATAGTCAACCAACTGCCAAAACCTCTCTCAACCATGTCCAACACACACACCTTTTACAACTCAGCAGCTCCTGATAGACAAGACAATACCTGTCCTGTAGCACCTGCTCTCTGGCCAATGTCTACTCTGAACGAAACAGGAAGAACTCGGTGCTATCTAGATTAAGACAAGCAAAGCACGAAAGTGAGGAACACAGGGCGAGCCACCCAGGTGCTTAGCTTATGTGGCAAACAGGCATTTCACTGTGTGACTTCAGGCGTGCTCATTCCTGCTATCCTGAGCTCCATAGTTGCACATTACATACCCGGCTTTTATGTGCTTTTATGAATTAATTTGCCACCTTACATCCCACCTATTCTCCTCCTAGCTTGCATACATCCTTGACTCTGAACACAAACCTTCTGTGACTGGTATAGTAAAGAGAATCAGAGGTTCAGCTCTAAAAACCTCAGCATCTCCAAAGTAGGCCCTAACATCGGCCAGCACACAAATTAAACTGGTCACCGTGTGACATTATAGACCCAGAACCCCAACTGTTCTTCCTTCACATCTCCCCTTGAGCTGTATGAGCCTATGACGTGCTGGGTCCACCATTTGTTCCACAAGACTGTATTGGTTTAAACCCTTTGATCTTCATTGTGTGCTCTTAAAGATCCTACCTCAATTGCTCTGGTCTCATAGCTGCTGCATAAATTATACAATGCATTATTATATAAGACAATGAGGCGTTAATGAACTGCTGTCATATAAAGGACAATCCCAGCATTCCACAAATAGCATTTAAGGCTTTAGAGGCTTAGTTGAAATGCAATGTGTTTAAGAGAATCCTCTCCTCATCCTCCTTTCCTCCCCTCCCTTCTCCTTTTCTTCTTTCTTTCTTACTTTTTCTTTTCTTCTTTTGCTTTCTTTTCTTCTCCTTTCATGCAACATACAGGTAAACATGAACCATGTCAGATGCCACACTGTTCTTGGGTCCACACATAGCAAAGATATGGCTGTTGCCCCTGGGAATCTCTCAGTTCTGGAGGATAGACGCCAGCACGTGAACACTGAACATGCAGTAAGAAGAAAATGTAACACATCCCAAGAAGCCCAGAAACTCACTAGCAATGAGCTGAGAGCAGAACTGCCAGCCATGAGCAGTGTCCAGTCTACAGGATCTCCACAGAGGGCTGTCAGGGCAATAGCCAGGAGGCACCTTGAGGGCTCTGTCGCTTAGAACACCACCTGCAGAACATTGAAGCAGAGTCCCTGCAGGCATTCTTAAGAATCAGAAACCTCAGTCCCAAATCACTGAATGACATTTTCTGCTGTTAAAACCTAGCAACCCCGGGGCCTGGTGGCACACACCTACAACCCCAGCATTCAAAGCTGAGGTAAAAAGACTGTAAATCTGATATCAGCCAGACCTGCAGAGCTTACGGAGCCAGATCATCTGTCCAAAAGGTAATGACTGAGGAGGTAGCTCAGGGGCTGAATGTTCGCCTTAGCGATTTTTAATACCCTGAGTTCAATCCTCAGTATCACAAACATGGAGACATAACTGTAAACCAATGCCAGGGATGAGCCTATACATTGCATTATAAACAAAACGATCCCTTTGGAGTCACAGATATACAAGCACAGATTCCAGATGGAGGAGCTAGAAGGATAGCTGGAGTAGTGAACACTGCAGATGTACAACGACACACTCTCCTTGAATTTTGAAAACTCATTCAAAGTAAACCAGAATCCTAACCAACCATTAAAATAATATCAGAGTGTGCTTTTCAGGGCACTATGTAAGAAAATGCATGTTCAGATTGCAAAACTAGCTATTTGTGTGTGTATACATATAATTTAATTTTAACCTTATTTTGTAATGTAAAAGAAGGTGGTGTGTGTGTGTGTGTGTGTGTGTGTGTGTGTGTGTGTGTGCTGATAACTTTTCCTTAAAGAATAAACCTCAAAATGATAGTGACAGCTATCACTATGCAGGAGGTATTTGTGTAATCTGGGGATGTGGGAGATTTTTCATTTCCTAAATAAGTCAATATTGTTGTCTGTGTAATTTTTCTAAAAGCAAGATAACTTCCTTTTCTTTAAATAAAAAAAAAAAAAAAAAAAAAAAAAAAAAAACCTCAAATCCAACAGGAATTCTAATCCAGTGACCCGAAACTGTGAGGATAACAGGGTTTCAGCTCAGGATAGGAGGTGGTGACACAGCCCAGAGCTGTTTGCAGGGTGCCAGACCTTCGTGTGGGCAAACATCTCAACAGCAAGGCTACCAGTGGAAAGCAGTGGCTGTCGGGGAGCCCCCCCTGACCTTGGTGGCACTAGGTTAGAATGTCGGAGACCCAGCTGTGAAAACCTAAGACATAGAGGAGAAAAAATAAAGCCAAGGCAGATGGTCCTCACAAGGAGTCTAATGTGGGCCAGGCCCTGAAGCCTGGCCTTGTGAACCTGAGTCCCTCACAGGGGTAGTTCTCCTGTCTCAGGGATAGAAGGTTCTAAGAATAATACGTTCTACCAGTGCCTTCTGTGATCCAAAGCAAGACTCGGGGACCAAACAAATAACTATGTTCTTGCCATATGTATGAACTATTCCAGAAAAAAAAAAAAAACTGGTCTCCAAACCTGGGATCCTTCAAATTTTCATACTTTATTTGTAAAATAGTAACAGCTGTCTTGTGACTGAGAGATTATATTTTCCCTTTATGCTTCTAAAGTTAATATAATTGGAGGCATTGTCTCCACTCCAGTGTTTGGGATGTGTGCCCCCTGTTCTATACCCCAGACAGCAGTGTCATCCTGTGCCATGCAGTTGTTTAGTAAATGTCATTATGAATAAATAATGATGGATAGGATGCTACTCTTTTACGTAAAATTATGTGCATAATGCAGCTGATCCTGGGGATGGAAAACTTTTCGCTGGTCCTATATCATAGTCTGTAAACCATGAACATTGAATTAACCCAATAAAAGTGACAATTTTGACCCTGGGCTATCCCCATTACTTTAAGGTTACAGCTTGCAAGCCAGCTCAAATTGTTCTCCGTGTGGTACTTTACTGAAATACTTATCATCTGGAAACCGTATGTAGTGCATACTCTTAATAAATAATAACACATTTTATTTTGGTTTACTGAAAATTAACAAGGCATTTGGGAAATTGCTGTTATTGTGGGAGCCTGTTTTCCATTTACCTTGGCAACACAATAGCTAGCTAAGTGGAAAGAGGGAAAGCCAATAGCTGTGGAGGGTGAATTTTTTTCCCCTCTGCTGTTGGTACTCAGAGAAAGCCATGCAGCTGGTAACATTAATGGCATCCCATAGACTCAGAGGAGACGAGAGGAGTAAAATGACGTTCTAATGGGCTTAGCTGTACAGAGTTCCCATTCTGTGTGGATTCGTTTTTGCATTTAAACACAGTAAATCCACCCCTTCCCCAACGATATACCTATATTCTAATCTCTAGTCCAAATAGACTGCAATGCATCAAGACTTTTTAATAGCTGCTAAAGACAGTCGGTGAACATGCTGACCTCAGAGGGCTTTCAGTGGCTATTCCTGGGTTGACAGTCTTTCCTTTCTACTCAAGACAATTCCCTGGGAGCCTGGTTCTGTGCCATTCCTTGGGAGGTTCTCCTCCTGTCTCCAAATGCAACATCCTGCAATCAGCCTCCGGGGATTAATTTTAATTGGAGAAAAGTGTGATTGTGCAGTGGTAAAGAGAGCCATGAGTGAATGACCAGATTTAGAGATGAGTGGAAGTCAGTCTACAGAAAGAAACAAGAGCAGATTCAGTTGTCCTGGTTTCCTTTGTCCTCTATATTCTTTCTGTCCCGTGTTGGTTCTAGGTGCAGTGTTAGGGAGATAGTGAGAGCTACGCATCTAACATGCAATGACTTCATGACCTGTGGGATCTGAATCTATTTGAGGAACCCTCTCATCTTTTGATCATCAGGCTTACCCGTGTTCTTTCCGTTGCTATGTTACAAGTGGGTTCATCTGTCTCCTAAGAAGAGGAAAGTTAATACATCTGCAATCCAGGTCTTTGTGGTCCTACTGGCCTTCTTTTCCCCATTTGAATGTTAAATACACACCTCTAATCCATCCATTCATTTCCACCAATTCTGCAGTGTTCGGGGGTCCAAGCTGAGAAGCCATATAATTACACTTATCTAATGACGCATTTTATATTTCCTGGATTTAGGAGAACTTGCTTCTTGCTTATTTAATCCCTACTCCTTTCCACATGACTGATTCTGGAGCATTTATGGATCAACCACGTTTTTGAACACCCAAGTTGAAAACCAAAGTGAATTTCACCTTGTCTTGCCTCCTCCCTTCCACCACCCCTCCAGCATGCCTCCAAACTAACCCTTAAACGTACCATGCATCATGGCTGTACGGATCTTAATCTCCCCCCATACACCAAGTTAATTGTTTCTTGCTGACCAATCAGTCCACCGTCAGTCTCTCCCCAACCAATGCATCCAATGTTCTCAGTGAAACAATCTTGTTAAGTAACATGAAAGGTCACAGCCTAGATGGCCCAAGGATCAATAAGGAGAGTTCTATTTTCTGCAGGATTAGATTTCTGCTTCAAAGCAGTCCAGCAAGATGGCAAAAGCCGAAGCTGCACAGCCAAACTGACCTCGAAAATTCTCAGCTATGCCAATCATCGGCAGTGTAAACCAGTCCTCAACCTCGTCCCCTCTAGCAACATTAGGTTACAGGTTGATGGCGAGATAATTAGGCTAAATTAAATGAGTAGTGAGTGAAGTCATCATAAGTGAGACAGAGCCATGGCTTCCAGGAAGCAGAGCATGCCTTTGGCTGTACACATAAAATACCCTGTGCACAGTGTTGAATACTTGCAAATCTTCTGCCTCAACTCCCATCCCTCTGACCATCACCTCACACCCTGCCCATCCGTCCACATCGCCACACAGTTGTGCCTGTTTCTTCCACTACAGACGTTATTTCCATTGCTGTTTCCTTGTTATTTCTCCACTTAGAAGAATTCTACTTACCTACTCGTTTATCACACTTATCTTTATCATGTATCCTGTTGTTATGGAATTTAATCATCACCCCATGGTCTAAGAACTGTGACGAGCAAATGACTTCTTTGTGACCATGTAAGCAAACTCTACCAAAAATAGTATATGGGCATTCCTTATATACTGACGAACTGATTGCTTTGCTGTTGGAATGAAGAAGGAAAGCCAGAAAAATAAAATTAGAGCTTACTGTTCTCTCTAACTGCCAGGGTAGTAAACAGTCTACACAAATCAATGAAGTTCTTAGGACAGGCCTGGGGAGTGTGTGCTGTTATTATCCCCTCCTTACAGTAAAGACAGAGGTGAGCCTGAGGCTAGACAATGTGTGTTTAACCATCTTAGGGGGCTCCCTCCCGTCATCCACAAATATGCCATCTCCTTCCCCAAACGTCATCCAGTGGAGACTAACCAAGGGGACCCTTATAGACTCAGGGAAAGATCCTTAGAGGCATCCGGGATGCAGAGTAGCATCTCTACAGGCTGCCAAGTTTTAAGTCTCACAAACCAGTTTTGCTGAGACAGTCTCTTGTGAACACTGGAGCTCATTCCTTGCCTGTGAAAGTCCCGAGTGGTACCATCTTCCCAGTTCTAGAAATATCAGTAAAACAAAGGAAGGAAAGAGAGAAAAACTTAGTTGAGTTGCTTTCTCTCCACACTATTCAAAGTCACTGCGAGGCAGCTATGATTTAGTCTAGCTAGACCTCCAAGCTTCCTGGCTTAAGAATGAAAGTTAATTAATTATACTGTCCACTCTTGGCGGTTTGAAGATTCAGCCTTAACACTGTTTCGTAACATTTCCTTTGGGTTTGGCTAAGTAAGAGACTTGCAAAACGTTTTTGTGCATGTTTGAAACAAAGGCATTAAGGAATGTTGGAGAGAGAAGGGAATCCTCTTGAAAGTATGAGGAGCAAGGAAAATGTAACCTACCATTAGAAAAAGAGCAAAATGCCTCCATTTGTATAGTGTCAATAAAATAAAAACACTTCCAAAGTCAAAGTGCCTAAGAATGACTGGACGTTCTGAGGTTTAAGCTCAGCATCTGAGAAAATCAAACTGAACCAGCTGAACAATTCTTTTTCGTGCATAGGTGTAGAAAGGCAAAAGGAAATCTGGAACCCCAAAGGAAAGACTGCAAAGGTTTCATGTTAATCTTAATTTAATTTTAAATACCTAATCACATTTGTAACTGAAGAAGCCACGAACATAAGAAAAACAAAACTTTCTAAAACCGAATCTTTGTTTGACAGACTTGGGCTTGGCTATTTTTCTTTGGTTTTTCTGACATGTGGGGAGGATATAAACAAGGTTTTACCCCTCAGATTTAGAAGCAGCTACAAGAAGCTACTTAATTCATGGCTTTAAAGAACAAGAACATTTTTTTCACATGAAAGAATTAAAACTAGGTCAGTAAGAGAAAGGTGCAAGAGACAGAGCGGTTGTCTAAATATTTTTCTGAAAAATGACAAATCCACCTTGAAACAATTTTCCCACTTCTTTCTTTATTTATCAATGGCCTCCATTTTTATATTTAAGGGATATTCCATTTCCAAAATTCCATGTTCTCCTGCCATCTTCTCCGTTAGCATGCCAAATATTGCAGATGGAGCTAACATAATCTATGGTAATTTACTAGTCTCTGCAGTCAGAGGGCAAGTATGCCTCTTGCCTTTCCCACAGACCCCTGGAGCATGCTCTGCTTATTGTCCCTGCAGAGTTCTCACTGATAACCGGAGAGCCCTGTGGGTGGGAAGGGTTGCAGAAATCTCCATGGTGAGGTTCAGAGAGGAAAGTTCAGCTCAGGGCCCGTTGGGCATTGTGGAGTGAGAAGGCAAAATAAGCAATAGATTCTCACCAGTTGGGGCTATGCTAAGACTCTGCAAAGTTCAAGGCTTTCATATTTAAAAGGAGATGTGTCTACATACAGGGCGCTATGTGGTGAACGAAGCACAGCCAAGTAGCAACTAAGGGAATATAGTCCACATGAAAAAGGAAAAAAAAAAAAACATAACCAAAAGAAATCTTAGAAACGTCTGATTCAGTTCCAGAAAGTCGCTCTTGTGAAACTCACAGGGCTGTGAGACCCGTTCTTGTGCTTAGCTTTGGTTGGCTCTGCTACATGGAGGGAATAAGGAACTAATTGCATAAACTTTACCAAGTGTCTGGCAGCCTACATGATTTTCCCCTTGTCCTTCCCACACCCACCCCTTTCTACAGCCCTAGTTTCAGATCTCTGCCTCCTCTGATCTCCCCTTAGCACCTCTCTGCATGCAGAGTGACAGCCATGCTGAGGGCATGACATCTTGCCAGCAAATCCCAGTCTTTGCATAACTGATCGTCTTCCCATCATCAGTGCTTTCAGTCTCTGGCAGAGAATGCCAGAGGTGTGTGGCTCCGAGCCCTGTCAGAGATGCAGGATTGCTAACACCTACTGGATGTCAGCACCCCCAACAAGCTACACTCTCTAGCAAGTCATTTATCGGTTGCAAACATTTCTATGACCCATGGCAGAGAAAGGCATTTCTAAGTGAGTGACTCGGCCATGCACATCTTTCAACGCTTTTTGTTTAGAGTCAGCTGCTTGGGTTGTGTGGATATTACTTTTGATGGCCTTCTAACCATGACCGTTTAATGACTTGGTCACTTTACTCCTAGCAGACTGCAGAAAGTGCAATTACAAAGCAATGCCTAAGGAAAAGGTTCTCCTGGGCTTGTAAAAATAACCATGCCTCTATCAAATCATCCTTTTCATGTATAGCACCCAGCTCTGGGAAACAGTAGTAAGAGAGGCCGTGAACAGAAGGACCAGGTGACTTGTCCGCTCTGAACCAGGAAGATTCTGTGGCCGAAGAGTTTGCCCCTCCATGACACTTCACTGAATTACTTTCCTTTGTCTAGAATCCTTTTGAACTTTACAGCTGAATGCTTGCTCAGTCCTGACGTGGTTTTCTAAGCCTGTAGGAAGTGGCTTGTTGCTATCTGTCCCCGTTGTCAGCTAACCTCGACTTCTTGAGACATATTCTGCTAAAGGAGGCCATTCCAGGGCTCTTCTGCCTTCTGGTGCTCCACCAGGCTGAGCAGACAGGTCCTAGTACCAAGCTCTGCCATTTTTTAAAATTTCCCTTGAAGAACTATGCCCGGATAAGCCAGACTCCTCTGAGTGTCCCATTGATACACTATATTTTCTTCCTCTGAAAATCTTTTAAGGGCAGGAACTGTCCCTATGGCATTCAGTGTCATATGTTGTCACTTAGCACAGAGTATGGTGTGTGTAAACCAACTGCCAGGTTTCAAAAGACACCATAAAAATGGAAGTTTGGGTGATCTAAACAAAATAAATTTATTTTTCCTTAGTCATAAGGCCCAAAGTCTAGAACCAAAGTGCCATAGGGTATGGTCTTTCCTTATGGCTTGTCCTTGTCATGTCCTCAACTCTGTATGTACATGGAAGTGGCATCAGATGGGGGACTCGCTTGCATTTCTCGTCTCTTCCTGTAATATTACTGATTCAGATTGAGCTTACAATGCATCCTTGTATATTGAGGGATAAAGAAGTAAATGTTTTATTTTTCTCAGGTCTTTTTTATTCCTTATGGAAGAATGAAACATGAATCTCTTTTTACCCAGTACCCATCAGGAAGTCTGATAAGTAACATATGTCCAATGCATACTTGTTGGGTTGAGTGCAACCTTAAAATTAAAGATGTTCTATTAGAATGGAGTTACATGTAAGTGTGTGATTGTGTGTACACATATGGGATTTTTGTATATTTATGTGTTTGGGTGTGAGTGTATGTGAGCTTTTATGTTTATTATGCAAGTGTATTCATTTATGTATGAATGTGCTTGTATTTGTGTGAGTATACGTGTACTTGTGTGTGTGTGTGTGTGTGTGTGTGTGTGTGTGTGTGTGAGTGTGTGTGTCTGAATGAGTATATTTTCATTGTGAATAAAATGTAATTTAATGATTTCCCTATGGTTATACTAGAAGCCAGTTCTATCTTTGTGGGCAGATAGCTAACAAGCAACCACCAGCTTAAAAATCAATTAAAGAACAGAAGCAAATGAGTTGGTTGCAAATTCTGTGCTGTTTAATTCCTTTCCTCCTTATAATGACAGTGCTTTGTGAAGTAATTTTCTTCTGATAAAAGGGGACCAAGTTCTGTGACCCCAGAAAGAAAAGAATTAGTGATTTCTGTGCCTGAGAATTGACAAACAGCCTTTACATTTTCTCCCTTCATCTCCAGCAGTGAAACAAATAGACTCTGAAAATAACCCTTTCCCCCCTTTTTAAGAGGTTAGAGGACCTCAGAATTCCTGGAGAGTCTGGCTTCTGGGTAATTCATCATTCAAGTTTTCTTCATGTGAACATGAGGTTCCTTTTGACCATCTATCCTCCTCCTGACACAGAGCTAGTCACTCATTGCTCACTCACCCAGCAGCGCTCAGTCAACAGCACAGCCGGTGCCTGTCTCCAGATGTCTCCTCATGGTGGCAGCAGTCCCACCCCTTAGAGCTGCCCTCAGCCTTTCCTAGGTGCCTCAGGGGCTGCTCACACTCTCTGCCCCAAACAGTAATCTGGAAGCTGGCTAGGCCTTGGGAGACATATCTAGATGAGTCATCGAGGTCTAAGAGCCACATGCTTGAGTCTCTTGGCAAGGACAAGTATTTGGCTGTGGGGATGTATCCACATTTGTAGCCATTCTACTCCATAAACCCAATGCCGTTGAACCAGTACCTTGGACCTCAGTCAAGAGTCTGTAAGGCACATGATCGCAAGCCTGCTAAGCTGCACATCATGTCTATCACCCTCCCTCCAGTGTCTATGGTAGCTGTGGAAGAGTTTTTGTGAGAATTCCCAGACAATGGAATTCTGCGAGCCTTTAACTCTCAGTTCTGATTCCCCAAATCAAGATTTCCAACGTCCCAAGAAGGGCATGCGCATAGTCCTGGTATCTATTTTCTGTGCATACGTAAACCACCAGAAAGTATACCACACTTAACTTCCTGGTCAGACAACTTCTATGGAAATAGAGGAAAATGCTTTTCTGAACTATGTTCTTCCTGCTGCTTAGAAAAAATGCTCCGTCAAATAGGAGTACATAGGAGGATTTGGAGGAAGGAAAGGGAAGTGGATGGGGTAATTATATTATAGTCTCAAAATAGACACAAATAGTTGTTTGTAAAAAAAAAATGCGACAGGATCAAACTTCAAGTGGCACATGGATGTAATCAATTGACACAGCACTCTTATTTTGACTTTCCCTCTTTCCTCTTTACTCAGTCTCTGCCATCCTGCTGTCCCAGGGCGAGGAGGTCAAGGTCCCTGCTCCTGACTTTTGTTGTGAGCAGGACCTCAGTAAAGTTGACTTCTCTGTGCCTCAGTTTCTCCATCTGCTAAATAGAAAACACCAGTATCTACTGCATTGTATGCAATTGCTTGATAGCCAATCGCATTAATAAACGCCAGATACAGTAAGAGCTCAGACTGTTAGCTGCAATGAAAATGTATTGAAATGAAAGCAGGGGACTTAGAAACCACAGCATGTGGCAGCCATTAGGTACTTGCAATGAATAAAGTCTAGCACCTACGTGGGTAGCAGATGATATGTGGTTGGCCACATAGCTAGAGGCTCAGTGAAGAACAAATCACACACTCTTATAGGCTGCGCTAAGAAATTCAGCCTTCTCTTGAAAGCAATAGGAAAGTATGGAAAATTTTAAGCAGGAATACAATGTGATCTAGTTTCTGGCTTTAGGGCTGCAGAGATGGTTCAGCAGCTCAGCACATGCACTGATCATCCTTTAGTTTCCAGCACCCACATTAAATGGCTCGCAACTGCTTATACTCCTGCTTGTGAGGGGCCCCATGTCTTTTGCTTCTACAGATACCTGCGTGCCTGTGCATGCACATGCGAGCACACACACACATGCATGCATACACATACATGCATATGCATACATAAAGCATTTTTTAATTAAAAATATGGCTTTGTAAAATAATTCTGAAGTGTATGATATGACAGCTAGGAAGGTAAGAAATATAGCAGAATAAGTAAAGTAAGCCAAATTTTATCTACACACTGGGGAGTTCAGTGCTTTGCAATCCTGATCCTCTTGCTATAGTGGATGAAAACTAAAGTGGCTTCTGAGGGTGTGGTCATTTTATTTCACTTGTATATCATTATCAAGTGATGAGATGGCAAGAAGGGGAAGCATGCTACTTTCCTATTACTGCTGAGGAAATTTCAACAAAGATAATGACTTAAAACTACACAAAATTACTATTGCACAGCTTGGTGATACAGAAGCTAGACATGGATTTCACTGCTCTCTCCTGTGCTGCTGGCAAGACTGGGACTATCTAGGCCATTCAGGGCGACATTCACCCCTTTCCCAACACCTCCTGGCAACTTTTACACCTTCTCCCAGGTTCCTGCTTACAGGGCCCAGCTTGCCATGCCTTCAAACCTCTCATTAACTTTGGCATCCTCTAGCTTGCTAACCATCTGCACTGATAAGGGACTTGTGCTTAAACCCAGCCACCAAGCCAGCCTAGACTAATCCTCCCATCTCAAGATCCTTGGCTTGATCTATCCCAAGGGCCCTTTGTATTACGCATATTTTAAGAACTAGGATGTGCATACTGCAGAGGGCATCCTTCCTTTCAGGGCCTGTGGGCGATAGACATTGTTTCAGTGTATTCATTCAAGGTGTGTGGATAATAGACATTGTTTCAATGTATTCATTCAAGGCGTGTGGATAATAGACATTGTTTCAATGTATTCATTCAAGATGTGTGGATAATGGACTTTGTTTCAATGTATTCGTTCAAGCTCCTTTGATTGCCTCACCTTCTGTTGCCTAATGAAAGGGGTCTAAAAGGAGAAGCAATACCCCAGAGGCAGCCTGGTCAGGGTGTGGCACAGAAGGTGATAGAGACATAACCTAAGCCTCCTCCCTGTTCCTAAGCCTTTCTGCTCTAATACATTGACGACCTAAGTGATCCTGAAGTCACCTATGACAACCTTCATTTTGAAAATGAAAAACCTGAGGTAGAACCAACTTCAAGGATGCTCCAAAGGTCATAGCAGGACTGGCAACACTAATCCAGTCCACTAAGCACTCCCCTGAACGCTCTTGCTCCCACCAGGGCTTAGTCCTAAAGTGTTTAAATTTATCTAGACTCTATCAGGATGTATCCAGAAGACAGTCACCTAGCCCCTCAAACATACAATTTTCACCTTAATTAAAATGAGCTTACAGTAATTGCTGTAATTTCATTCCTGGTCTTCATGAGTCATTTAATAAAACCCTCTCAAGACTCGCACTAATCCTGGGCCTAGCTCTAAGCACCTATGCTTCCTATTCATCATCACGTCACATCACCACGGCCAGCAAAGATCTTGAAACAGATCACTGTCGTCGAAATATCTGTAGGGCTTGAAAAACTTTTACATATCTGTATTGCTGTCAGAAAATATACAAAATTGGTGAGCTTTCTGAGATATTGGATTGAAAACCTTATCCACTTACTCTCCTTTTTGCTAAGGTTTTCTTTCCTACTGTTCTGATGGCTACCACCAAGCTTGAAGTTTTCCCTATTATAAGCTAAGAAAGCTACAGATCTATGTTCGCTTATTGTGGCATCCACATTTTTATCAACCATTTAACCATTTTAATCAACCAGGCACACCCTACAGCTGTGGCCACTTCTTTGATATCTGAGCAGAGCAAGTCATCTCAGTGTGAATGACCTCTCAAGGGAAGCCAGTATTCAGGGGAATGACAAGGGCTGGGGAAGGGCTGCTGTGTACTTTTTCAGAAGGATCCCACCAACGCCACATCAATTAATTACCAATCTTCATCCCAGATAGAATCAAGTTGCCAGTAAGTCAGCCCACCTCCCAAAGCCTGTGACTCCTCTGAGAAGGCTGTTCAAAGTTCTACTTTTTTGCCTTTCAGTTTGGTATAATAGCTGTCCAACCAGAAGGTCGAGCCTTAAGAACTCAGCTGAGTTGAAACAAATAAACAAAAAAGTTGTTTGTGACACTCCCCTGGCTCTCTATGGGGGGCTGGAAGAGCAATAAGGTGATCAAATGCACTAAGCACCAAAGAAGGACTTGCTTAAGACTGAAAGGATTGGGTTGACAGAAGAGAAAAACATGTCAACCAATTCATATATATATATATATATATATATATATATATATATATATGTATGTATATATGTATGTATGTATATGATGTATATGTATATGCATATGTATATATATGTATATACACACACACACACATATATATATATCCACACAAAGAAAATATAATTGATGTCTTTCTCACATCCTGTAGAACCACAGAGAAATAGGACAAACGTTATCATATTAGGTGTAGAAAAATAAAGGCTTCCTGGGGTCTGCTAGAGGTCAAGATATGAGTATTATTATTATTATTATTATTATTATTATTATTATTTTGTGAAACCTGTAAACTTAAAGGCTGCCCGTGATCAGTAAAGGACATTAGTTAAAGCATAAGGAATTGTAAAGGCTGAAACTGGAGGCAATTTCAGCTGGTCACAATATTTTTAAGATAGAACTTATTTGAGGATAGTCTTAAATGTCTGATCTATAGTAAATTCAAACATTCAGTGTCACCAAGGTTGAACTCAAAGACATTAAGGATCTTTAGACAGAAATTCCAAAGCAACCAGAAAATAACCATCAGGAGCGGAAGTAAAGGTGGCTCAGGGCACCCATGATCACCTCATATGCCTGGTAAGTACACCATATGCTTTATCTCCCTCTACAGTCCTTTCAACTCATATTTAAAAAAAAAACTTGAAGATCATAAGAAGCATTGGAGAGCTAGAAATCATTATTCACACACACACATACACACATGCATACACACCAATGCACATATGCACACATTCATAAACATGTTCATACACATACATGCTGCACATACATACACACACATACACACACAAACGTATACCTACTACAACTACCACTATCCTGACTATCACCCCAAGTATGGGATGAAGAGTCAAAACTCCATTTTGTGTTTCTTCTAAGCTACAGCTTTTATGATGCTCTATTTGGATTCTATAAAATTTCTTTCTCAGGCACAACTTTTCCTTGAGCCAAATGTTCTCAAACTAATAAAATTGGGTAAATCAATCACTTTCGATGTCCCCTGTCTTTGATTCAGACCATCAGTCAATGGCAAAACTGTTATGAAGAAGGCCCAAGTGTCCTAAATGCTTACTGTGTAGACGTTCTGTTCTTTGAAACAATATAAAAGAAGCTAAGGGACGTTCTTAAAGTAAAAAAGACATCTGAGTTAAAACAGGGTCTAGGAGCTGGGCTATCTGGGTTAGCCTCCTTACTTATTTTATTTAAGAGCCATTGGACTGTTTAATAAAGCACATTGCAATTTTGTGCAAAGGATCAAAAT
Source organism: Rhabdomys pumilio (assembly GCA_030674055.1). Classification (NCBI taxonomy): domain Eukaryota; kingdom Metazoa; phylum Chordata; class Mammalia; order Rodentia; family Muridae; genus Rhabdomys; species Rhabdomys pumilio. The sequence continues at coordinate 11,565,024 of JANHMN010000001.1, forward strand.
GCACAACAAGTAATATTTGGAAGTGTGTTATAAAATAAGTATTAATGTCAGTTCTTAGTGACTTTAAAGGCCAAGCAGGAGAATAACTAGATTCATGTACCACACTGTCAACTTGGGGAACATAAATTGTTTCATGTTCGCAGATGTGTTTCCCATGTCTAATCCAGTTTTTATCCAAGTAAAAAACTTACTAATGGCTTTAAGGATAAGGATTGAATAGTTTAATAGATGAACTGTGAAAGAATACTCACAGATAAATACATTGCCAAATAAATAATAACAGTACATAGAGTATTAATGGTCGACACATACAAAGATTCATGTGAACAAAACTTGAATATGGCTACCAAGTGGGGAAAAAAGCCAAAGTAAAGCAAGAATACAGCAGAATATGGAATGGGGCTAGAGGTAGCTCAGCAGTTAGGAGTGCTTGCCTTTCTTGCAGAGCCTAGGAGTTCAGTTCCCAGTATCCAGGCTGGGTTGCTCACAACTCTCAGTAATTCCTGCTTCAGAGTATATGACGCCCTCTTCTGGCCTCCATGGGAACCAACACATGTGTATGAAGACAATAGACACACATGAGGGAACACATACAGAGACACACACAGACACACACGCATATAAGTGAACACACACACAAATAAAAGATGAATCTTAAAACAAACATAGGGAGCAAACGAGGGAAGAAGTAGACATAGAAATGTTGAGAAAAGACAAACAGAAGCAGCAGCGAGAGCCTACAATTACAGGAGCTTGAGCTCTTGGACAGCCTGGATTATAACAAAGGGATAAGGAAGGGTAGGATTTTCCAAATCATAGGAATAAAAAGCTTTATAGTGAGATGAGATATATGAGAGCCGTAAATATCCAGTGAAGAATTATGTACTATATGGTACCCTGGACAGGCGGGACAATTAGCAATGAGTGATAAACACATTATGGAACTTTTGACCTAGTACAGTGAGTCAAGTAACTTACCAAAAGGAAGGAATTCACTAGCTCTCTGGAGAGGAGTAAATAGTGTGACTTGGTGTCATCTATAAATTCTTTCCTGAAGAAGCTGGCCCATGAGCAGAAATACAGACTGCTCTGACTTCCCTGTTGCTTGGGGAATATGGAGAGTTTGGGGTTGTTGAAGTCATTTGAATTAATTTGAATTAAAACTAAGAAGGTTCTTGGGCAGAATGGTTATCCCACTTCATACCTTGATTGAGCAAGCTTCCAATTAAGCCTATGCTAAATTCTTCCTCTGGGTGCCTATGAATATGGCAGCATACTCATTCAAATTCAAAAGAATTCTGTCATTTGTCAGTCTTCCCTCACATTTGGTTTAGTTTTTGTATTAGATATTTTTCTCTGCGCTAAAACTTTCTGGCAAAGGCATCCTCAGGAAAGAAGCTCTGATTTGGCTCACAATTTCAGAGTAGAGTCTATCATGGCTGGAAAACAGTGATGGGAGAAGAATTGTAGGTGTGGTGGGAGAAGCTACCGATAGATGAGAGGAGCGACAGGTAAGTGGGAGGAGCGACAGGCAGCTGTTCACACTGCACCCACAGTCTGGAAGCAGATGAGGCTGGTACTCAGATAGCTTCTGCCCTTTCCTCTTCATAAGCATCCAGAACCCCAGCCTGTGCAATGATGCTTCCCACATTCATGATAGTCTCCTTCAGATAAATCTCTCTCGAAACACTATCATAGTCATATCGAGTCATTTGTCTTCTGGGTGACTGTAAATTTCATCAGTTGACAATCAGATCAATCATCACAGTTTTGTCTCCCACAGTCAGAAATTATTTTGTAAGACTGTTTATAGCACAGTCCTGTTCTTCTATCATTATCATTATTATCATTATTATTATTATTATTATTATTATTATTATTATTATTTATAATTCAAATGTTGCCCCCTTTCTGGTCTTCCTTCCCCAATTTCTTCACCCCAGCTCCCTTCTCTTTGCTTCTGAGAGGATACTCCCCCATCCACTCACCAACCCACACTTCACCCCCATTAGCATTCCCCCTCCCTGGGGCATCAAGTTACTACAGGATTAAGCTCATCCTCTTCCATTGAGGCCAGACAAGGCAGTCTTCTGCTACTGGGGTTCATAGACCAGCCCATGTATGCTCTTTGGTGGTGGCTTAATCTCTGAGAGCTCTGAGGGGTCCAGGTTAGTTGATACTGTTCTTTCTGTGGAGTTGCAAATCCCTTTCATCTCCTTCAATCCTTACCCTACTCTTCCATAAGGGTCACCGACTTCATCTGTCTCAGTCAGGTAGAACCTCTCAGAGGACAGCCATGCTGGGCTCCTGTTTGCAAGCACAACGTGGCATCAGTAATAGTGTCAGGGTTTGGTGCCTGCACACGGGATGGATCCTAAGTTGGGCCGGTCACTGAATGGTCTTTCCTTCAATCTCTGTTTCATTATTGTCCCTGCATTTCCATGTAAGTACGTGGACAAAATTTACACGTAAGTCCCATCATTCTATATAGTTGGCTTCTCAAGGGTATTTGCAACAGTGTTTTTGAACTCTCTTTTGTATGTGTCTGAGGAGAAGGATGTTCATCTCTCTCTCTCTCTCTCTCTCTCTCTCTCTCTCTCTCTGTGTGTGTGTGTGTGTGTGTGTGTGTGTGTGTGTGTGTGTATATACATGGGTGTAGGAGTACATATGCACATGTGTGTACTTGAAAGTAGAAACCAGAGGCCAACATCAGATGTCTTCTTCAATTGCTCTCCATGTCCCCTGAAGCAGGGACTGTTACTGAATATGTAGGTCACTTATTCAGGTAGACTACTGGCCAGGAAGCCAAGGGTTCACCTGAATCTCCATCGCCAGCACTGGAATTACAGGCACCAGCCACCACATTGAGATTTTTACATATAGGGTCCAAACTTAGATCATCTAGCATGTAGGACAAGCACTTAGTGGACCAAAACATCTCGCCTTGCATTGATTAATCTAGGAAGTCTTTAAGACGGGTTCCAATTTGTAGCCCCAGACTGCTGGACTGGAATTCACTGTGTAGCCAGAAGTAGACTTAAATACTTTGTCCTCTTGCCTCAACATGCTGTGGGTTGAGATTACTTGTGTCCACTAGTACACATGGCTTTCTTCTCTAACTCCTAATCTGTAGCCACTTGGAGCCATCTGTGCCTGGCACTGTCTCTTCTCTCCCAACTCTTTCACTTTACTCTGGATATCACATCAACATATGGGTCTTAGAATTCAACTTTTGGCTTCTGATGCAGATTTTACACACACACACACACACACACACACACACACACCTCTTTATCATCTCTGCTTATGACTGTTCTCTGAGATATCAACTCCCTCCCACAAACCTCCTATGACCCAGATTCACAACCTGATCTCCCAGCCATTTGATGATTCTACAAAGGTGAGTGAAGAGGAAGGAGAGAGAGAGAGAGAGAGAGAGAGAGAGAGAGAGTGTTCAAGTCAGCTAACTTAGCACCAACACATAGAGTAAAATCTCCATAAATATTTTAAATAATTTCATGAATTAATTTTTAAAATGTTCACTGTTTTTCTTTAGGCAGCTATGGAAGGTTTTATACAAAACACATCTATGAGCATTCTTGAGCAAAGACAACATCCCCTTTAGCGAAACCCACCCTCCAAATTCAAAGAACAACTCCCTTGACCTCTACAGAGACGGATTTCTTTGAGGGGTCCATGTACCAAGGGCAGACGCTCAGACACACGAAGCGAATGGTAAGCATACCACTGGGTGAGAACTCTGTAACGTCCCTGTAAGTTAGACAAGTACTTATAATGAAAGGTTTGTGAGTTCAGAAAGCCCCAGGGTATTAGAAAAGACAGTTCAGCTTCCTGTCTTGGAAGAAATGACAGCTCTCCTCAGTGGAATTAAGCTTCAGATATTCTTGAGAAGAAAAAAAGAAACTTCTGTGTGTAAAGAAATGCTTTGGACCCACTGTAGGAAATCTGGTTCCATATGACCATGACCTCTGAGAGAGCTGATGCCGAATGTATTGACAATGCACAAAGAGTTTAGGGCATCATTTCGTCAAGAATGATGGCTTTGTCAGTCAAGGTACCACTATGGAGGCTGTATCTGCACCCACTCATAGTGATTGACAGCTGATCTACTCACCCTCCCCCCACAACAATCCTTCCCTACAGAATGTTCAGCTGAACCTCTTCTTTCAACTCTGCTTCCATCTGAGAATCAGTCATCACAGGTCTCCTGTGGACAGATGCAGCCAGTTTCAACCTGACTTCTGTATTCCAGAGCCCACTCCTCTGCAATGAATCTTCCCTATGCCCTAAAATATTATTCGCAGGCTTGCAGTAGCATTCACTCCCACTCAAAACCTTACTGTAGTCCCTGCTCTGTATAAAGTAAAACTCAAGCTGCCTTCCACAGCATGTGAAGCTTTATATGACTCGCCCACCTCCAACAGCCCCTTCTCCCTCCCTACAGTTACTCTATTTCTTCCCTGCCCATTTCGCATGCACAATATCAAACGACATTTATGTATGAATAATATTTATATTTAAAAATATTCTCAGAACCACCAAAGTGTATTCATGCCATCTCTAGTGCCTTACCATCTCTCCTCTCTTTCATTTGAGTAACCCCATATTTTCCTTGCTGATTTATCTCAGGTAGCAGCTTTTACAGAGAATGCTCATTGACCTTTGGCAGGGCAGAGCAATGGACCAACTCTCTGCCCACTATCACTAAGTACTCTCCAGTACCTGAGTATGGCACTGTGTGCATGCTGGCCTTCAAGTTCCAAGTAGCACCAAGGTCATATTTTGTTCTCACTTCACAGCTCACAACAGAACACTGAAAACAGAACAGGGCTCCTCTGTGAGTACAAGGATCCCCAGATGGAAACCTCTAAAAGTCACGCTAAGTGAAAGGCATGCTTCAGTTCCTCAATAAGCATCTACTAAGTAAATGAACGCAAGTGCCATTATGAGACAACTAAGCAGTGCATACAGAGACTCAAAGGTGGGGTCAGATGCTGTGGAGTTAGTGGGTAGAGCCAGAACTCCAAAACAAAGTGAGCCAAGAGCAACTCTGGAGCATCATCTAAAAAGGCGGACCCAATGTTTGCCTGGACAAACAGTAAGGCTTTTAGGAAAATGGAATAGTCTTTGGAGTATGAAAGATGGCTTCAGCAACTTCTACAAACCTACAAACATCCAGAATGTGATTTATTCTGTTATTGGCTAAGAAAGGGAAAATGTCCCTGGGGAATGATTTAATAGTAATATTCTCCAAGGGACCACAAAGGTGTCACTTTTGTGCAAATGGGTACTTGAAAGAGAGAGAGAGAGAGAGAGAGAGAGAGAGAGAGAGAGAGAGAGAGACTGTAGATATAAATTATGCAGCACTTCAATGTTTTGATATCATGTCTCACAAAAAAGGCTAATGTAAAGTAAGAAGAGAATTGAAATGCTTTTTGATTAAATAACAAATGTAGATTAATATTTAAGGGACACGTTATTATATTCATGAAGGTGGACACTTGAAAGAAAGAGAAATGCTTAGAGGAAAAATTTGAGATTCACCACTCGCAGTTGGTCATAGGAAACACAACAGTGCTGGAAAGTGGCTCAGTCTGTAATTTGTATGCACATGTGCACGTGAGTTCAAGCCTTGAACTGGGGAGATGGAGATGGATGGATCTCTGGGGGTCCCTAAACAGTTGTCCCAGCCAAACTAGGGAGCATCAGATATCTAAAAACCCTATCTCAAACAACAAGGTAAGTAGCAACCTAGGAACACACCCAGGGTTGACCTCTGGCTTCCATGTGCAAGCATACACAAACGTATTCCTCTCAGTAGGCACATGTGTATCCACTTATGTGAATACATATATGTCCACAGATATGCACAGATAAAGAATACTAGAAAAAGAAAAAGAAGAAGGTGATAAAACATATCAGACTGGCCTCCCCATGTCCACATTTAAGTCACGTCTAAGGTGGAAACTGTCACTTCTGAGCTATATGGTTATTATTCTCTTGCCCCCATTGTCTCAGTCCATGGCTATAAAACAATTCCCAAGAATGTGAGAATTACCAACATGTCTTGTTATTGTCATAAAACACCCTGACAAAAGCAACTTGCTGGAAAAGGTGTTTATGTTGGCTCCCAGCTCAAGAATTCAGTGAGGAAGTCATGCAGCTGGGGCTAAGCCATCATGTCACACTGGAAACACAGTCAGGAAGCAGAAGCAGATTCATATTCAGTCACCACCCACTCTTATATTCAGTCCAGGGCCCAAGCCTGTACATAGAATTGTGTCACCCACAGTTACAACTGGGTCTTCATAACAGAGTTAACCTAATACCCCAATTCTTCACAGGTATGCCTACAGGTTTGACTTCTGGGTGATTCTACATCCCATGAGGGTAACAACTGAAAATAATCACAACAGTGAGTAATTTGGTGGGTGGAAGTACAAAAATGTTTGCAAACTAAAACTCTGAAATCACTTTACTCATGAGTTCAGCATCTGTTATGAGTACAGTTTAAAGGTAAAGAAGACAGAATTTTGGCATTTATGGCCTTCAGAGAGGAAGGCCACTGTGTCATTACATATAGAAAAGACAAAAACAAGCAAACACAAACCCTCCCCTGCCTAGCCCTTGTATAGGTGATGTTAAGTCCTGATCCCACTCATGAGAGGCCGTTATCACTCAATGATTCCTCCAGGGCTGTATCTTTAACATTCAGACTGCGAATTATGTTTCAACATGAATTTTCTCAGGACAAAACCATAGCCTCCTCTTACCTAGAAATATTTTTTCCTTGTGTACTCAGTGCCACTATGCACTGAAAGGGTGTGGGTCATATGTAAAGTCTACCCAGAAGGCAGTTTACCTCCAACAGCCTGACACAGTGAGGCAGGCAGGTCAGGTACAAGAATGTTCCAAGAATAGAGAGGCATTTATCAGATGAGACACGAGAAAACAAGCATTGGCCCTCGGTATGACTGTCTGCACTCTACAGTCTGACAGTCCCTAAAAGCATAGGCAAAGAGGTAAATGTAGCCCTCCCCACACTGAATAACTTTCAGAAAACATTCTTACATCAAATCAATAATCGGTTTAAGGGAAGACATCTTCCAGATCCTTAGCAGGTTTTTAGCTCCGAAGCCAGTGACTGGTTAGGCCTGACCCCATGCTGACAGCTCTTACTTTGTTCTCTTGCCAACCTGCTAACGTAAGGCCGCAAAGCTACGTAAAGAGTCCAGTCATACTCGGTCATTTCTAGTCTTGTTTGAAGTTGCTACAAACAATTTACAGGTTTCACTTATCTCTGCTTTGAATTCGGCATGTGTTTCCCCCATTCAGTAAATCGAAGCAGCATTATTCCAGAGCTGTCCGGTTTTCTAAGAGTGAGTGTGAAAAGCACATGGAAGAGAAGGCAGCCTCCACTAAAGCTCAAGCATGGGTCTGAGCCATAAAGAGGCCATGGCAACCACTAAGGTTGCTTCATAGTGCGCATATTACAAAAGCAGCTCACTCCTCAGCAAGATGCACACAGAGCATCTCACTGGTGCAGCTGGGTTTGGTTCATGGACTGTATAAGAGCAGAAAAACCTACCAGAAGGGACATCCGTACAAGTTATACTCTCCTGAGGGCAACTGGTAATGGCTGATGGATGTGACCATGCAAAAAGTCCTAACAAAATTTGGAGCAACTCTAAATGGCTGCCCAAATTCAAGAACTCTGTATGACTTGGGCTGAGGCTTCTGTTGCAACTTTACCACATCTCAGATACTCCCATCATGCATTTCTGCTTCCTTTCTTACTCTCCTCCTGTTCTCTTTTTCAACAAACTATATGCAAATTTCTACTTAAAGGTTCACTACAAAAGGAGCCCCACTCTGTTATTCTTGTTATTCTGACAGAGCACTAAGAACCTTCATAGAGTTCAGATCTGTGAGATGCAGCCATTCACAACATCACCTGAAAACTTACTGATCAGGGCCTAAGGCACAGCTGCCTGGCCCTGGGATGAGTTCCACCCAAGACTGGAGATTTCATAGGTCTCAATGTTCTCAGTAGCATCTCTCTCAAGGAACTGACTCAAACAGTCAGAGACTTCAATCTTTAGAAACTAGAATAAGATACATTTGGTCTCTCAGAAGCCATCAGAAAACCTTTCATAACACAGAAAACTGCACATTCTATCCTTTCAACACAGTAGCAGCAGCAGCAGCAGCAGCAGCAGCAGCAGCAGCAGCAGCAGCAGCAGCAGCAGCAGGAGCAGGAGCAGCAGCAAAATCTATCTTGTCCTGAGTCTCTCTTTCTTAGCATAAATGCATGTCCCCAAATAGCTTAGCCCACAGATAACCTGAATGGCATCCCAATGTCACTTGCCAGGATAAATTCTCTCACAGAATTGGATGGACTGGACAGGTCCAGAGCATTCAGTCCTTTCCATAAAACATATTAAGAACAGGACATAAAATGGCCAAGAGTAACCTTAATTCCCATGTCTTAGTTAGGGTTACCATTGCTGTGTTAAAACACTGTGACCAAAACAATTTGGGGAACAAATGATTTATTTCACCCACAGCTCCATGTAACAGGTCATCATTAAAAACAGTGAGGAGAGGAACTCAAACAGGACAGGAAACTGGAGCCTGGAGCTGATGCAGAGGCCATGGAGGAATACCGCTTACTGGCTATTATCATGACTTATTCAGTCTGATTTCTTATAGAACCTAAGACCACCAGCCCAGGGATGGTACCACTCATAATGGGCTAAGCCCTTCCCCATCAATTACTAAGAAAATGCCCTACAGCTATATCTTATGGAGGTATTTTCTCAACTGAGGGTTTCACATTTTAGATGACTCTAGCTTGATATAAAACCAGCCAGGAAAGCCCTTCCAGGTAGGAGATAGGAAAAAAATCAAGCAAGACAGATGTGGGAAAACAACACCTTTTCCTCTTAAGGAAAGGACTGATTCTATGTCTTAGAGTAGACATCCTATTTCCCTAGCCCTCTTCTTGACAAATTTGAGAAAGGACACTTCTGCTCCATACCCCGCCATCCCAGATGGCTGGACATAGTAGACAAAGTGGCACTTGGTAATATTTCTTGACTCTGCAAACAGAGAGAAAGAAAAATGTACAGATGTGAGACTAACTTTACCATATTTCACACTTTGTTGAGAAGTCAGCAGAGAACTTCACACTTCATTGAAAATCCATTAAAACAATTACCAGGTCATTAGCATGGACTTTTAAGTACTAGCTTTCAAACTCTCCCACTAAAGGAAGCCCTTGAACAGACCCCTACCACCCTTCACAAGCCAGGCCAATGGGCCTTGAGTAAACAGCCCAGATACATTAAAACAGTGTTCTCACGGGGGAAAATACAGTCTCATCAAGGAAGAGAGAATGGTGACCATGTGAAATTAGGGAAGAAGGGAGGTGCCAGGGAGAGGGCTCAGCAGGAACTCATGGGGAAGCTCACAACTGACTGCAAATCCTGCTCCAAGGGATCCAACGCCTCCTCTGGACTTCACTGGCTTCTGTACCCATGTGATGATCATGAAAACGAATATGCACGCATAAAGATACACATAAATAACAATAAATGAATAAAATATGAAAAGAAATCAGTTACAACGATTTAAACATTTAAAATCAGGATGGAGATTGGACAAGTGATATGGGAGGCTATCCAATGAGCACCCAATTCTGTTAAATAAGAGAGACGAGCTTTGGTGTTTTACAACCAGTAAGTAGTATGGCTGGAGTTGTCAGGACTTGCTTGTATATTCTACAACAAACTAGAAGAGAGTTTAGAACCTTTTAGCATAAAAGAATGGTGTGTCTTTGAGGGGACTGAAATGATCATTTTTCTGATGTAAGCATTTTACATAATGTATATGTATGTGCATCAAATTATCACACAGTAGCCAAACATGAATTTCTGTTCATCAGCTTAAAATGAATGTGAACAGGTAAAATTGTTCAACAGGTAGGGAACTTTCTGCCAAACTTTCTTATGACTGAGTAGTGTCCTGTAATGTGGCTATATATACCCCCAAATCACTTTGCTAATAGTCGAGTTATTGTCTGACTTTGCCTACAACACATAAAACTACAGTTTTCTGGGGCACTAGGTATGCATACGTTTAAGTTTCTAAGGGACTGTCAAACTGTTTATAGATCAGTTGTGGCAATTTTACCCCTCATCAGGAATAAACACACTCATTCTGGTTGTTCCGTTTCTCACCAGCTTGTGATGTGAACACATGTGTGCTATTTTCTTATTATGATTTGATTTCCAATTGCCTAATAAGCTACGATATTAAACATTGTTTTTATGTTTACTTGACAGTTATCTTTCTTGGTGGAATGTTCATTGAAATTTTTCCACTTTTAAAATATGGTAAAGTGGTTGTTATAATAATTGAAATTTGAAATTTCTTTATATACTTTAGATAAGTCTTCCACCACATATATGTCAGACAAATATTTTCTTCCGGTATGTGTTTCTTGCTCTACAATTTTCTCATAACATGCTTAAATAACTTCCTTTCATGTTAAGGAAATCCAGCTAGCCACCCTATTGCTTAATGAATCATGAATTTGATGCAACACCTAAGAACTTTATCTTTATGGCAAAGATGTTTTCTCCTACATTTTAAGTTTTACTCTGAAGCTTATGGCAAATTTTGAGTTAATATTTGTATATTGTAGATATATGTAAGTATGAATCAAAGATCAAAGTCACCACATGTGTGTGTGTGTGTGTTTGTCTGTCTGTCTGTCTGTCTGTCTGTCTCTCTGTGTGTGTTGGGGACAGGAGTATATGGCTAGAAAATAATATCATATAACGTTGCTTAAGAAGACTTCATCACTGAATTGCTCTTATATCCTTCTTAAAGTAAATGTCTGTAAGGTGGGCCTGCTCAGACTATTCCCCAAGTCTCTTTGTCCTCAGACACAAGGTTGTTCCTTTCCTCTGGCATAGGGAGGCCACCAGCCAAATGAATCATGTCTTGTTTCAGACAGAGGATGAGAAAGAGCTGTGGAGTCAGGGTGTTGTTTTCTGTAGATAATATATATATATAATATATAGATAATATATTCATATATATATATATATATATATATATATATATATATATATATATGAATAGTGTGTCCAAACCCCAATGGTAGATTCGAAATGGAGTTTCTGGAGTTTCTGTGCATTTTGTTCTTCAGATTTGTCTCTAAGCCAGCGGTTTCCAACCTTACTAATAATAAGATATTTCAATACAGTTCTTCACCGTGATCCCCAACCATAAAGTTGTTCCATTGCTACTTCATAAGTGTAATTTTGCTACTGTTACAAATAGCAATGTAAATATTGGATATACAGGATATCTGAGATGTCATATCCCACAGGTTGAGAAAAGCTAAGTGTATCATTTGTTCTGTTCTGTTCCTAATGGGAACTTTTAAATATTCATTTCTGATGTTTGTTGGTACTACATAGGAACATAGTTGGTTTTGTGTATTGTTCTTGTATCTTGCAGTTTTGTAGGGCTGGTCTTCGCTTCTGGTATAGCTTTATGGAATTCATCTGAGTTCATCACAGATAACTACACTGTAAATTCTATACCTTCTCTTTCAATATAGCTTTTTTTCTGGTCCTTTTTTTTACTTGAGCCACTGGCTAGAAACACTAGATGAACAATAAGTGGAACTAGAGCTTAAATACCAGCCCATAGCCCCATGTGAAGACCTTGTTTGATGCTGCAGGAAGCTCTTTGTTCCAAAGACTCTAGAGGTTCCAGAATTCTGTCCTCCTAAAATGTTAAAAATGCAAAGACCAGAAAACTTCATAGTCTGTGACATGTGAAGTAGAGCCCTCAGAAAAGACTAGCCGATGTGGAAAATAATTAGCTTCAACAAAATGTCACCCTCATCTTGTCTCATAAATCTTAGAGAACCTGAAAAACATTAAACCATCACAGGTAAATTATATTAGACATGGGTCAGGCAAGCTAAAGAATGTCAACAGGTGGTATTTGAGTGAAAAGGTAAAAAGTATGAGAGAAAACATTATAAAGTCAGAGTAGTTCAGATAGTTTACAGTTCCACCATGTTTCCAATACAGTTGATGAATGCTGGAGAGGCCAGAGTGGCTGGGTAGAAGCTGCCAAGGGATGCGAAAGGGAGAGCGGGGAGGAGCAAGGAGAAGATACCAGGGGACCTTGAAAGCTATTTTTAAAATTTAACTTTGACTAATACTGAATGTCCTTAAGAGGTTTGGAGCAGGAAAGTAACTTCATATGCCTTGAAGTAAAGGTTTGGGGTAAGAATAAAAATCAGAATTTGAGTGAGGAGCATCAGCCGGGACACGCCTGTGTCAGCTGAAGCCAATGCCGGAGCTGTCACACTCGGTCTCATTCTGGATTTAGTCAAAGTTGAACTAACCATGTTTGCTGATGGATCTGATGCTGAGTGTAGCGTTTCACCTAAAAGCCATTAAATCCATTCCTAATCTGAACTGCACGGCCATGTTTAACACGAAGAAAGGAGAGCAGCACTGAGCTCAGTAACACCTTTTTCCAGAGAAATGTAAAACGCCATTTTAAAAAGATTGTTAATATGATTTCTAACAGCTAAAGAGATATAGAACTGGAGGTTACAATATCACTCCTTAGACTTTATTTTAAAAGATCCTAATTTCACCTCAGCAATTAGCTACCATTTCACCTGATGCACAATACAGTCATTGAAAGGCTGGTTTAATATGGGGAAGGTTAAGAAGAAGAAACTAACAGGCCAAACCATAGACACCTCTTGGTCCATTTTAAGGTTAAGTGTGTTGTGTCTTTTGGCTTCTCATGCTGACCATGATCTAAAATTAAATCCCTGGGTGGGAGCCCTGAGTCCTTAGCAACTGCCTTCCAGAAGGGCAGCCTCTTCCTGCAAGTTACAAGCTCCTTTCAGCTTCTCCATTTGTAGACACTTTGAGGGAACCAAATATGTCTCAACATAGAAGTGAAAAGTGAAAGTCTTGCCTTTTTCTTTCCCAAACACATACCTTATCTTTGTCTCAGTTTTTAGAAAGTCAAATATCATTTGGTTTCCAAAAATATTTGTCTTGGAGCTTGGGATAAATTCCTAGTTGATGAGAAACTGTTGTTCCAGAGAAGGCAGGGAATAAACCTCCCAACTACACAGACATTCTGAGCAATTTCAGACGTTCAGTTAGCAAAGGCAGACCTCGGCTTTCTGTGGCCTCTCCCATCTAATTGAAAACCTTTGGGAGAAGATCTTACCTGGAAATATTCCAAGGGGAAGCCAGAAAAGGCCCAGCGGGAGCTACAATGGCCTATTTTCAATTACCAATCAAACCAACACTCAGTCACTAGGCCAGAGGAGCCAGGAAAGCGGTAAACTGATATTTATTCCCACAAAACCTATAAATACGCACTCTCTCTTGAAAGATTATTTGAAACCTAGTGACCAATAAATAATTGGGAGAGCTTCAAACTTTATTTTAACTACCTTAGTCTTACGTGTCCTGTGATTGATGGTCACCAAAAGAGCAAGAAGCTCTCTGGTTCTTAGGAGTAGAAATAACAGAAACTGAGGACTTTAGCTTCTAGTCTGCACAAGTGGGATTCTTGAGAATTACAAATGTGTGGAGATTCTTTTCCATTTAGTTCTCTTTTGTCTACTCATATGGCATGGGGTTTTTCCATGAGTTTGCTGTGATGAGAAAATGTAATGGCCTTCCTCCTACTCCAGACTTTAGAACCTAAATCCACAGCCCATATAATTCCAACTGAAATGTCTAAAACCTGAACCTGAGTGATATGAACTGTTAAGTATTACAGCTCCGAGTGTTCAGTTATGGTTAATTTATAACTAAACACACTAGTATTTAGTGGAACAAAAAGGTCATTAGTGTCTTACTAGGAAGCAATTAAATTAACAGCTCAAAGCCATTCATCAAATCACAAAACAGATGCTGAACTCTTCTGTAGGAAATCAGATTCTATAGTGCAAGAAAAGAGCTAAACTCAAAACACAGCAAAACACTCCCACTTCCCCTCAGCTTCTCTCCAAACAAAAAATATCCACCTCTTTCATCTGTAACCAGAGTCCCAGAGCTCTTTACATTGCAGACAAGCTTAGAACAAGGCAGAGAGAAGTAAGAACACCTACCAGAACAATTCCACAGATTTATACATGAAATCATATTTGCTGTCCCCTACCACCCACCAACAGGGTTTTGCTCATTCACTTTTTTGGCTCAAATTCATGATGATACAATTATTGTTATAAAATAAAACAATATGTTCAAATGATAGGATATGATCAACTACATTAGATGATGGCTATGCTTCTGTAAAAATAACCTTCAAAAACAATTGTATTTGGGAGAAAATTTTTAGGAAGTATTCCCTGACATGTACATATATGGCACTAGTTACTCAGATCAATTAATCATCATCCTGCCTTTGAGCAGAATAACCTAGAGAATGTGATGAATTAACATAAACATGGAATAGTCAACTGTCTATGGACTTCAGAGACAGAAATAAAAATGACACTCTAGTCTCGCATTGTCATTTATTAAGCAATTGACTTTGGGAGTGAGTTTAATTTACTTAAGTGTCAGCAGTGTCATATGTTAAATAGAAATGACACTTACCTCCTGCAGTTGTTTCCAAGACTGGATGAGGAAACAATGGAGCAAGAATTAGAGGTCACGGTCAGGTGTAAGTGATTTGAGAGGAATTAAAGGGCTCTGTAGAAAAGGGGGATATCTAAAATATCATATGTACATTTAAGTATAGAATCCCCAAATTAGTATTTGTAGATTTCTCATTCATGATGGGCAGAGGAGAGAAGGCAGTTATTCAAACCCATTGTAGAGCAGACCGCTTGACTGAACTTTGAAGTAGCCATTACTGTTTGTTTATGGTGGTCATGTCTTTTCTCTCTTAATCTCCAGCCTACCTTTCTCACTGGCTGAATCCAACACTGCCTCTCACTAGGGTGGACATAGCCTAGGGCAAAGAACAGGTTAGGATTACGGTGAAACAAGGATCAAATGAGGTGACAGTTGACAGACAACACAAATCAAACCATTTAGGGTAGCTAACATTTGTCTTAATACCCATGTTTCCAGTACATAGGCTATGTGTTTAGTAGTATAAAGTTGCTTTAATATTTGATTGTATAAGAAAGAGACAAAGATTAGTTCCAAACTATATGAAATACAAAGTAATATTAAATAACCTTTAAAGTTATTAAGGGTTTGGAAATTGTTCATACCCAAATTTAACTTCTGCCTGAGATGCTACACTGTCTCCTTCAGCAGATAGTCACTGATAGGTTGATATTACTAAGGTCTCCTAGAGAATTTAATCTGTGCTTGCAGCCTCACGGATACTGGCTTTCTTGCAATAACTCAAGGCATCACCTTTGGGTCTGAGCAGCGGTTCACTTTCTTGAGTAAGTATTTAAAAAAGCAGTTAAGCCTGCCCACTCATATAACGGTGAGGGCCTTTTTAAAATATAATATGAATTGTAGGACTGCAGGTTATTTTGGAGGGCAATGATTTTATCAGTTCCATCGCCTTCCCTACTCAGCTGTTAATGCTACATGACTGTGTAACAAACTACTTGCCCTTTCTTCCTTAACTCATTTGCTTATCAGTAAACTGGCAAACCTAAGAAAGGAAAACAAATTGGGCGCAACAATCTCCACTCCAAGTGTCTATGTATTTATCAGGTTTTACAAGCTATGGAGGAGTCATGTTGTATATAATCATGCAGTCATTTCTCATAACAGGTTTCCCCTGTCATTGTGTTGAGGACCGAGTTCAACATTGGTTAGAATATGACACATCTCTTTCCTAGTGCAACTGTTTCACGAAGGTAAGCCTATCCCAATAGACACATCATGCATAACCACAAATCAGGCAAAAGCTCTGCACATAACTGAGAGATTGTTCATCTTTCAATTGTAGAATGAAAATAAAAACCTAACTTTTGCTGAGTGTGTGAACTGACTCAGTCATGAAATAATTAAGGAAAGAAACAGGAGAGCCACCCAAACATTTTACTAACCAGTCAATATTAGGAACCAATTCTCTGTAGACGCCTACCATTCTGTCACGGTTTGTCAAACAGTAGTATGGTTGTCTTTATTTCTGTAAATGTCGAACATGGGCAACAGACAAGACAACCTCTCTGGAACAGAGGATACGGATGGTCAGTGCTTCTTATAAAGGATTCTGATTCCTCAGCTGTGGTACCTACTCAGGCAGTCCTCACATTCTTCCCACATGCCAGAGGATCAGGGGAGAGAATGGAGGAGCTTAGACCAATAGATTACTCATACTGGAGGCCATGCCAGAAGAATAAAGTTCTGTTTCAGACCTAGCAGTCTCATAGTAGTTACACATGCATTAAAGGATACCTACCTCCAAATGTGGAAGAGACCAAACCCATGGTCTTCAGGGTTCATTTTTTCCCTACTAGAGCTTCATCCTCATTATGAAATGAACTTTGTCTCAGAACTTTTGTTTTCCTGATTCTTTGCTTTTGAAAAATATTTTGACTGACATTTCTTAATGTTTCTATGTATAACAATTCATTTAAAAAATAGTATGTTTGGGATTGAAATACAAGATGAGATTTTGGCGGGAAAAACAAATAGCCATTGACCACGTGGGCTGCAGCAGGCTTGCACCGAAGTGGAGTAAAAATGAAGTAAAAGTTTGTAAAACTACATATTGAAAGATGAAGTTGTATAAATGTAAAGAAGAGAAGCAAACAGAACAGAGATGCGAATGGAAGGCAGTGCTACTCTCCACAGCATGACCAGAAAGGGCTTAGGAGCGAGATTTGAAATGTAGGGTTGAGCATGTGACTGCCCAAGACAGAGAGCGTTAGATTAGGGGATTGGAAGAAGTCTAAGTCTTAATGTGAACAAGCCTAGCTTGGAGTCATCGTGATGATTAATGTAACGATCCCTGACAGAGTAGCCAATCTTCCTGAAACTCTTAAGTAGCATTAACATCCAATATGCACACATACACACCACACACATACCACACACACACACATACCACACACACACACATGCACACACACACACACATACCACACACACACGTGCACACACACACACAAACACACACACACACATATCACATCACATCATATCACATGCACACAGGCATGCAGGCATGAAGGTGTGCATGCACATACCACACATAAATATACACATAAACACACACATGCATGGTTGCACACATCCATGCACACACATGATAAACACAAATATATACACATGTACATATGCATATGTACACAAATGCATACACAAATACACAAGAACACACACAAATATATACACATGTATACACACATAAATATGTACATGCATATATACACACATATCACAATTAAACACACACATACATACACCCAGTTTCTCAACTTAATTTATTAGTTGTAGTTTTCATTTTTTGTGTGCATGTCTTAAATATATCAGCAAGCAAGCAATAGGTACCTAAAAATCGCTCTAAAATTCTTTGACTCTAATACCATGTTGCCAATTTTGTCCTTAGTAGAAATGTATTGATAAATTCTTATATCCGTTATTAGGGTTTTTTTTTTTTGGATTAATCAAAATAAAACTTTTCTACTACATAATAGGAAGTGGGAATTGAAGGAAAGGGTTTTGTTCTGAATGTGCTACCCATGCCTTGGAAACGAATTTTGTTTTAGTTGTTTAGAATGTCATGTGTGTGAACCATCTCTGTTGTTCCTACTCAGCCTTGTCCCCATCCAGCTCCTTCCATGTCGCTCTCTCCCTTCCAAGTTCATGGCCTCGTCTTATTTCTGTCAAGACTACCAGAAACCTAAACACGGATATAGTCTTTCACAATTCAGATAGTTTGTTGAGCTGACAGAGGAAGATTTGATAAGTGGAAATCTATGAGGAGGTGGGAGGAGAGGGAAGCGAAGGGGGGGGTAACTGTGGTTGATGTATACTGTATGAGAGAAGAATCTCTTTTCAATAATAAAATAAAATACTGCAAAAAGTTTAAATGTACTTAAATTTGGAGTAAAAATAATTATTTTTTTGAATTGGTAATAGAAAATCTTCAGTATATCTGAAGAGCCAACAAAGCTCTTTGGAAACAGGATATATGTAAGATATTTTCTATTGATTTAGAACAGATGATTAAAGTATGTGTCTATTAATGTCCTTCAAAAAAAAACCCACAAGGGTAAAGAGCGAAGAGAAGAAAATTCTGGTACAGTCTATAAAAATATTTAGAAAATTCTCTGGAGATACTTGCCTCACACCAGATGTGGTTAGATTCATCTTCCACATGCAAGGATAGAGTCCTGGAAATAGCAGAAATTATATTTTGTCAGTATTTAAGCCAAAGTAGCGAACATACTCTGTGTACCTAAAATCCCCCTTCTGGAGGGCCAATCAGAAAAATCCCCTTCTGGAAAGCCAATCAGAAAAAACACCTCCAAGAGAGCCAATCAGAAACTGAGCTAAAGAGCTTACCATGAAAATGTCTGTGTGTTTAAAGAAATACATCAGTCTGGTAAATAAGTGGCTTGAACTAACCTCGCCAGCTTCAGCTTCGTCACTGATCTGTTTTCTATTAGACAATGCAATATTAAGGCTTTTGGCACAGACTTCTGCAGGAAGCAAATACACAACCTCCACCAAGTCCCAATCATAACATCGTAGTCATTTTGAAGAAACGTTATACAACATCTACAGTGAGATGTTGTGCTCAGAACCTGGCCACGGCTAGGGGCTGTCACACAGGAATCCAGTCACTGATCTCACGCCAACGTTTTGGAGCAATTGATAACAGCATCTGAGTTATTCTTTGTTGCCACTCCCTAAAACTCTCTGAAGCCTATTCTGTATTTTCCAATATAAGAAGCCAATTGGCTCAATGGTATTAAAATCCTAGCATTAAAAGTCCTAGACTTGGAGACTGTTCCATCGATGTGTCTGTTGATTTACAAGCAACATTGAGAAAGGATAGAACGTAGTAGTCAAGAGATAAGCTGTCGCCAGCCAGGAGGCTCGAGTTATGGCTCTGCTATTTAGACAAGTTGTCTCCTTTGCTCTGATTCTCTCACTTAAGAAAGGGGAGACAGTAACCTAAACAATAGCAAAGGATGCTATGAAAACTCAGTGATGTAATAGAAGGAAAGATTTAAGTGAGGGGTCTTGTGTATAGTAAAGTAGTAATGAAGTGGGGTCTAAACACAATCAAATGAGTCCTAGATGGAGAAACAAAGGTTCTCACAGGCAGAAGAGAAGACACAGCTGAAGACAAGAAAGAAAGCAATGTGATAGTGAACGATCCACAACTCAAAAAGTTCTGCCAACCAAGCAAGGTAGAAGATGTGAGAAATGAACTTCCCTTTAGAGCTGAAAAAAAAAAACTCAATAGCATCCCAATTTCAGAACTCTAATACTGCTATCCATGTCTCATTTGCAGAACAGAGATCGCAAAAGATGCAGGTCTGCTATTCTGAGCCACCAAGTATATTGAAAGGCATTTCAGTGGTCAGAAAGTTGACACATTGTCATAAAGATAAGACATTAAATGTTCTGCCTGGCTCTTCACTCTCCTACACCAATGATTTCTGCAGTTTGCCTTTGCAGTCTTTTCTTCTAGAGGTGGAATTTGTGTGCCCACTGATTAATGAAATTTGTCTTGCTAATCAAATGCAGATAAATGTGACGTTGTGTCAGCTCCAAAACCAGGTCACCTCATGTTCCCATTCTTCCCCCATTGACATATTTTTAAGAATTTTTTTTTGGTTGGGTGAGCATTCCTGTGAACGTGTACGTGCAGACACATGTGTGCATGCACATGCATATGTCCGTGTCTGCACATGCATGTGTAGGTTGGAGGATAGCCTCTAGTATTGCTTCTTAAGTACTGTCCACATTAATTTTTGATACAAAGACCTTCTTCTCCTGTCCTAACTCGCTAGATAACTAAGCTGGCTAGCTAGTGAGCCCCAGGGAGTCTCCATTTTCTCTGTGCTAGAATTACATTAGTGTGTCACCATGCCTGGCTTCTTTTTACATGAGTTATGGGAGTCCAACTCAGGCCCTCACGCATCCATGGTAAACACTTTACCTAATGAGCCGTCTTCCCAGCTCTATTTCCTTGGTTTGGGGCTATCCATAAAAAAGACACCACAGACATCAATGAGGAGCAGGACTGTAAAGAAGCTGAGAGCAGATGTGAAGTAAACTGAGAACCTACAGCCAAACTTAGACAAGGCATGCACAAATTAAAAATAAGTCACTCCTAAGCCTTCATTATACAACCATAACTGACTGATAAATTATTATTGAGATACTGATGAGACATGTAATTTTTTTAAAAAAAAATGGATTTTGTTTGCATCTACCACCCTTCTAGACTGCCTGGTAGATAATAGTAGGATTGTGCTGCTCACCTAGAAATGTGAGAAACAATCTAAACAGCCCCTCTCATGACGTAAAATGTGAGTAAGAGTAACCTGCTCAGCTCTCGACTGTGGTTTGAATGACTTAGTGATTGCCAATTCCTTTTAAGAAGCCAACTGTGGGTATGGCGGCTAGGAACGCTGAGGGTTCCTCCAGGGGGAAGTTAGGCATGGCTGCTGTGGCTCCACAGTTCCTCATGGCAGAGCCCCAATGACACGAGAAAGTCCTTGGGTTTCCAAAATGGGTTTATTGGCATGACGGATGCTGGTTGAGTCTGGATATGCACCCCCCCCCAAACCCAGGGCAGACTTGGGTTAAATAGGGAGGGAGAGAAGGGAAGGGGCTGGGGAAGAATGCTTAATTGGCTCCACCCTCTGGCCTTCAGGTACCTCATTAGTATGTAAATCTCTCTAGGGCCTAAGGCTTGTTCCTTGTGATTTGGGATTGTTGGCCGTAGACTTCTCTGTGGGAGAGGTTGTGGAGGGCTAAAGCTAAATGAAAAGAACCAGGACCCGAGAGCAGAGCCAAACTCCTGCCATCCAATAAGGGTCCAGGGTTCCAGACTTATGCTTGACCAAGCACCCAGCTGCTTCTCACAGCCCACAGCCCCACCGCCCCACAGCCAACACTGAACTAAGAGTGTTGTAAATATTTCCAACACACCTTTGTATTGCCTTTACTTCCTCTTTATTAAATATGTCCCTCCTTGAGTTCCTTTCTAGGTGGAAATCATAACAAACTTAAGAGGGAGAAGATATGGTGACTTCAGGTTTTCTGCACTGGTTAGGCTACAATACCCAGTTATCAAATCAGATACTAGTGTCAATGTGATTGTGAAATTCGGGATGTGGTTGCCATCTACAGTCAGTGAGCTTTGAAGTGGAATAACATTGATTAGGTCAGGATTCTTCATTCAATCCATTAAAAAACTTAAGCACAAACACTGGAATCTCCTGAGCAGTAGAAATGCACCTCAGTACATCAGTGCTTCCTGTTTAGTTCCCAGTCTGCTGCTTTGCCTACGTGAGTGAATCTAATAGTTCCCAAATCTCCATCTCCAATTCCTGACTACAAATCTCTTAAAAAGGATTATCAACGTGTGCATTGTAATTATTAACTATATCATATACAAGCTTATTATGTACCTAATGTATAGCAAGAGATTTAAGGATTATATACAGATATATGTGTAAAGATGAAGTGTGTGTGTGTGTGCATATGTTCATGTGTGCATATAGTTGTGTATGTATGTGAGGATTAGCCCTATTTCTCTGGAGATTCATGACTGATACAGTGGTTCAATTTGCAGTAATGGGCGGCAAGCTATCCTGGGGAAAGAAGAGTATGATTTCATTTTTGAGCCGGCATAAGACAGCAATAACTTCTTCCAAGCCTTGCCCCAAGACAATCCTGAGTCCCACAGCTCCCTCTCTTTCCATTTTCCCCAATATTAGAATCCAACAACCCTATGAGTTTGTCCACTAGGTTTTGTCTTTAGATAAAAAACATCCACCTCACCTAAGATACTAGGATCAGTAAGTATGCATCCTTTCATCTAGGACACTGTTGCTGTGGTCATGATCTCTTTGTGACATAGACACATTGATGATGACTACGTATGATATTGCCCCCATAAATACTAACACTCATTAACATGATCTCAGTAGGTTAAGCATAAAGAGAAGTTCCTCGCTCAAATCATTAGAAAAACGTATTGTTCTAAAGTATCTATATTGTACTGTCTGATAGAAAGTTCTGCCTTCTATGCTTTGCAAACAGTGCATAGATTCCCAGAAAGAGGATGAATGTAAAGGTCCTTCTGACTATGTCCCATCTTACTCTTGGCTTTCTTCTCTAGCATCATAAATTAGCTGGTGTTTGCCCAGCATCTCCTTGAGCGACTCAAATGACAGGAGACACACTATGAACATAAGTCATCTACTCTCACAATGATTGTGATTGCAGTCTCCAGATTCCTAGCTTCCGTCTCTTTTCTGCCTTCTAAATATCAAGCATGCAAGACTCTTCTCTTAATTCTGAGATGAGGTGAGAAAAGGCGTGTTAAGGATGGTATGGTCATCTCTCTTCTGTTTCCAGATGCTGATGTTCTACAGAGAAAGTGGAATAGCTGTTTCACCATAACCATAATTGCAATATGTGTGACCCCAGCCCCTTCCACCCTCTCACTTACGAACTTCTAGCTGCAGAGTCAATTTTTGTAATTTATATTACTTTCTCTTTATTTCACACAAACTTTCTGTTCTTAACAAAATTGCTTTTATCCAAAGAAGTAGTCTGTGTTTCAAACTTTCAAATGCTCCACATCAAATGTGTAACTTGGATTAAAAAAAAATAAATGTTTGCTCTTTGCCTTCTGTTGTGGAATACATTGTAGTAACAAGTCAGAAAGGAGTCTTTGATTTGAGACAGAGCACGAGAAGAGCAAGGAACCAGGCACAGTATACAAGAGGCCAGTATTGCTTCATTAGGATTGCAGAGATTGCTTGTCCTTGCTCTCTGTGTAGGTATGCCACAGGCCAGATGTAAAACTGCATGATTATAGGGGGAAAGCCCAAAAACCTGCCTTCCTATTCAAATGAATCAAACTCTAGTCCCACTAGACTGAAAGCTGAATGACCCTCTTCTGATGTCAGTCTCTAACCTGACTCTAAAAAGGTTGCTAAGCCAGTATCTTAAGAGCCCTCCTCCCCTAGTCTTTACCCAAGGTGGATAAAAGCACTCTCACAATATACAGTATATGAAGTTCTCTAAGCACTCACACACAAAAATCTCCAGTCCCTAGAATGCACTCTTCTAGTTCATTGCTGACAGATTTTTTTTCCAGAATATCAAGGCAAACCTCTGTAAAGGGAACCTTGTAGTAGGTACACTCTAGCTAGGGGCTTCCTTTCTAATTTAAATATTTTCAATGTCACGTACATTAATAATGAAAGAAGATTGCTCTGACTGCAGTCTACTCAGTCTGCATTCTCCATTTACCCATCTTTTTATCGTTTTTATTTGTATGTAAATTTAGTATGTGGTGTGTGTGAGCTTGGTGTTTATATGTGTGGTCTATACACATGCCTGTGCTTTTAAACACGAAGGCCAAAGGAACACATCACATGCTTTACTGTCTTTTCTCTGCATCATTTCTTTCAGGCAGGGTCTCTCACTGAAGTTTAGAGTTCATGCTTTTCATTGGCTGTAAGAGAGATAGTTACAGAGATCTCCTTGAGTTCTCTTCAGAGCTAGACACGCAGAAGTCCGTGTTTGACTTGTTACCTGTGTGCTGGGTTCTGAACTCTGATACTATCTTTCCGTTCGTACAGCAAGCACCCTTAACTGGTAAGGCATAGCTAGAGTCCTTGTACTTATATTTTACAGAAAGAGGAGGAAATTTCAGTGAACCCTAATACTTCTATGTAATGAAACTATACAGCCATCTAGGATGCATATGAGTAGTGATTAAAATGACAAAAAGCTAATTGTGTGCGTGTGTGTGTGTGTGTGTGTGTGTGCACGTGAGTGTGTGTGTGTGTGTGTGTGTGTGTGTGTGTGTGTGTGTGTGTGTG
>JANHMN010000001.1:11589133-11591633 GCA_030674055.1 Rhabdomys pumilio
GTGTGTGTGTGTGTGTGTGTGTGTGTGTGTGTGTGTGTGTGTGTGTGAACATCTGGAGTACCTTTCACTAGCTGGGAGAATATTAGAACTGAGTTGAATTCTGTGGGTCACTTTTCTTCTCATGTTACTTATACCTTGCCTTCCTCAAAGTACAGAGACCTTTCCTCTCTGTTTCCACAGCACATGTGTACTCACATTCTGGAGGAACAAGTAGTAAAGGAAGCACACTTCCCAGGACATGATTCCATATAGAAACCAGAGGACAGGCCACTCTGTTGGCATATGTTATAGCCATGCAAGCCATTCTTACAATCTTAAAATAAATAATTAATATTTAACATCTGAAAGATAATTGAAATAAAGAGGAATATTTGGCCCTGAGGGAACACAGGAAGAGAAGACATTTTGGATAGAACCATCAAACATAAAAGGAGATCACAAAGAGAGAAGAGAAACACTTACTAAACACTATAGGGATATTGTTTCAAAGGCCAAAACAATTTTATGTCCATGTTAATCAAGCAATTATTAATGTGAAGGTCTTCAGTAGCAGAGAACAGGTGATGGGGATTGAAGCTGTTTCAAAGTTAGCTAAGAAATAGCAGAGCTAAGG
Organism: Rhabdomys pumilio; assembly: GCA_030674055.1. Classification (NCBI taxonomy): domain Eukaryota; kingdom Metazoa; phylum Chordata; class Mammalia; order Rodentia; family Muridae; genus Rhabdomys; species Rhabdomys pumilio. The sequence goes on from JANHMN010000001.1 coordinate 11,589,747, forward strand.
AGACAGCGTGATGGGTGAGGAGTGTACCATACAAGCATGAGAACTTGGGTTAGGATCCTCAGCATACACATCTGTAAATGGGCACAGCTGCTTATATCTACTGTGCCAGGGCCGGAGGAGCAGTGACAGGTGAAGCCACAGAGCTCACTGCCAAACCAGCTTAGCCAAATCCACTAATTCTGGATTCCTTGTGAGATCCTATCACCCCAACTTGAGTTGTAGAAGGACACTCAATTTCAACCTCTGTGTTAGTATTCTGTCAAAACTTCACCTCTACAGTTACCTGACAACAACCAGGTAGGCCTGGTCCACTATAAAAGGGACTGCTTGCCCCCTCTTCTCTCTCTTTCTCTCTTACTCTCTTACTCTCTTACTCTCTTGCCTCTAGCTTCTCTGTCCCCTCCTCTTTCTCTTCCTCTCTCTCCACATGGTCATGGCTGGCCTCTACTTCTCTTCTTCCTCTCTCCTCTCTCTTCTTCTATCTTCTTCCCCCACCTTTGCCCTATCTCCTGAATAAACCTCCCCCACCCCTGGAACCATGTGGTCTGGAGTGGTCTGTTCTGAGCTGCGGTCAGACGTCTAACGAGGATCAACTAACACTCTGGCCTCCTCATGTGTGTTTAAACATGAACACCATCACCCAATACTCACAGGAACATACATACTCCGTACATGAAAAAATAATAATTAGAAAGGAAAACAATGGAAGAAAGGAAAGAAGGAAGGAAGGAAGAGAAAGAGGGACCAAGAACAAAGTGTTAGAGTTAGACCTATAACCCCATCAACTTAGGAAGTTGAGGCAGGAGAATGACCAAGTTCAAGACGTGCCTGGGCAGTGGAGTGAGTTTAAAGCCAACCTGGGCTACTTCAGAAGAATCTATTATGCATATTTTACTACATCATTCAGCTTATATGCTGCCTTCTTTTCTTTAATCAATTCATTAACAAATATTTATTGAGTGGTTTCATTTCACAAAGCACAAGTTAGTGAATGAGGGAATATATCCGCTACAGGATGAGGCAAAATTCATTAAATAGTTGAAAACCAACATAGCGGGGTGTTCAGTTCACATCTTCAGTTTAAAGAATGTCTTGTTCAATTATTTATAAGTCCATTAAATTTGTATTAATAAGAGCAAGCCAGTGTTGGGTGATCACCACATGCTGGGATCCCCAAGGCTGAGCGCACCCTTTGTTTGTAGAAGTCCCAGCATTCTCCAGAAATAGAGCTCAATTGTCATTTCTAAACTCTCCCATAACCCTGAGGCTGTGGCATCTCCTCCCTCTGTTCTCACAAAGCCATTTGTACATTGCCTGCCTCCCAAAGCCAAGGATTCCCACAGTGTGTTTCTACATTACAGGAGCAGAACAGTATTTTTTAATGCTGTGTCAACAGTGCCTATGAGGTTGCCTAATACATGCTTAATAAATGTGTTCATCAGCTAACTCATTTGATGCACACAACCCAGACGTACTCAGATGGAATCTGTTCACTTACAAAGACAGTATGTGTGTCTGGGGGGCACCGTGAGCTTTTCTTTCCAGGAAAGCATATCTGATTTCTTTTCTCTCGAGGACTCTGGCACTTTCTCTTTGTCAGATCTCTTGAATTATTTTGTTGTCTTCATGGGAGCTCAGTTCTCTTGCTTATTGACTGCCATCTTGTATTTCTGACCCATGATTGACAGAGCAACTGGAATCTATGAGCAGAAAATCAATAATGCAAGCCCTTCAGAAGGCCCACGGATGCTCTTGGAGAAACTGGCTTCCTGGTCTCAGTGGCAACCACTGATCAGAAAATGTAAAACTAACCAGCCATGGATAGACCTGATGTAAAGTCAGCCCCACTCTTTCTTTGCATGAGAGGGTTTTTATATTGGTTTCCTG
>JANHMN010000001.1:11596633-11611122 GCA_030674055.1 Rhabdomys pumilio
GTTAGCATAAAAAGTAAGGCAGAGGTGACCAAAAGTACTATATTATAAGAGGAAGCAAGGAATTTAGGAGAAGAGGATGCCAGATAAAGTATAAAATGAAAATCTCCAAGGTTGGATTCTGTTTTTCAGAATCTGAACACAACTAAAGAGAAACGGGAGGTGTATTTCAGTAGTCTGAAGCAAGAAGGCCTCACTTAGGATATATGAACACAAACTATGAGTTTAAGACAACAGACTGGCATGAGATACACTTCCATCAAGACTCAATCAAAAGCCTAACCTAGCTGTACTGCAGCAGTAAATTTTCTATCAATGGACACATGGGTCAGGACTGCTCTTTCTAGTCTGCAGATCTACTGAATATGCCTTGGTTTCAGGATTGAGAAATGTGCTTTCAATTTTTATTTGGTGCTATATGGACACAATGTGACTCAGTGGGGATGAAGCTGGCAGTTTCTAAAGCTCTGGCTCTACCTTGACCTTGGCCACATGCATGTCATATATTTAGTTGCGCATCTTCTCACTCTACTAACTAGGAGCAACTCCTGTATCCACCGCTGACTTCTCAGCAGACATACGAAACAGTGTGAAGAAAATGGATAGCTTTTGTTCTCAGATGCTTTCCATACCTGATAAACAAGGAGGGCCTCCTGACTCATCTGTATTAGTTTCTTTTTCTGTTGCTGTCATAATATGCATTAACAGAAGAAACTTAAGAAAATGGTTTGCTGTAGCTCACAGTCCAATGAGCAGTCCACCATGGAGGGAGGGTCAAGGCGGGAGAGTTTGGAGCAGCTGATCACACTACATCTGCAGTCATAGGAAAGAGATGAATGAGTCCAGGTTCTCAGTTATACTTTCCCATTCATCTAGTTCATGATTTCTGCCAGGAATGGTTCTACACACTAACACTGGTCAGCTCAATGTAATAAAGATAATTCCTCGTAGGCATATCAGGAGGCCCATCTTCTTGGATGAATGGTTCTAGATTCTGTCAAAATGACAATGCTAACCATTCTATCATCCTGGTTTGGTTTGGTTTATTTGGTTTGGTTTGGTTTGGTTGGGTTGGGTTGGGTTGGGTTGGGTTGGGTTGGGTTGGGTTGGGTTGGGTTGGGTTGGTTTGGTTTGAGCTATCATTGGGTATCTTGTGCTGTGTTTTACCCTCAAGGTTCTCGGGGTGGTAGTGGTGAAAAGGACAGTCATAGCAGGTACTTACACTGCATCCGTTATTATGACTACAGTTGCTTCAGTTTCTATGATTCCTGATTCTGTAGTAATCCAGGGGGTAGTTAATAAGTCCCTTGGTGAAAACTGTTTACCCATAAACCCTTTCCTGAAGGCTGAGTGGCAATTAAGGTAATGGTTCTGGTTTCAGGAAGGTAAATGACCTCATTAAGGTATTGGCCTAAATGGTGCCTTGGTGAGCAGAGATTGTCTGTTAGCAGCAGTTCACTCTCATGGACTACATTGTTCTCCATGTCTCAAGCCCTCTGTTATGACTGTTGTTTGTGTCACATTCCTCATAGTGTGGCATGGAATTGCTTCACTTGGGTTGGGATGGGGTGAATGGGTATGTACTCCCAGAGAATTTGAACTACTGCCTGGAAGCCTGCATGCCGTGAATGATAGTTCAGGCACCTGGGTGACAGTCATCTCCTTTCTTCTCAGGAATTAGCAGTGTTAATCTTGGCTTAACCACACTCAGATCCTATAATCAGCCATCCACTGGTTTGTTTCAGCCACTGTCATGAATCCACCTAAATCCTTCACCTACAGAGAGAGCTTGCAATCCCTGTAAAGTATTATTCACTTGACTAGCCTGCTGGTGCTGTCATAAAATGCTGCTTAATTATTACTAACACCACAACATTTAGTGGATCTCCATTATGGGGCTTCTAATCCCTTTCTCTCTCTGTGTGGTAGGCTTTTTGAAGGGAACATGTCATTTCTAAGTTGCTCAAGATTGTTAGCATGTGAGATGAGCGAAGTGGGCACCAACATACAGGGCCCAGAATACAGAGTCTCTGCTTCAGGTTGTCCACACTGGCTACAGCTAAATCTGGACCAACACTAACCTAACAGATACTACTGTCAATCTTGATGCTTCAAAGAGTAGAATTGGTCGCTGCTGTAGTTCTTACAAACCAAAAGAAAAGCAGAAATGAAAGGGTAAGTAATCAACATGTTTTTCACATACATATTTCTGTAAAAGTCTAAGAGCTCCGTGTGTTGGCTATGAATCTATGCAGCCAGCCCTTCTTTCCTGTTTTGTGAAATGTGTGTGGCAGCATCTTGTGGTTTTATTTTATTTGAGCTGATTTCCAATTTTGTGGATGAAACAGGGAAAGGGGGTTCTGTTCCCTCTGTTGAACTGGAATCCTGAACACTACAATATAGACTAGAAATTCGAAACAGAATAAATTCCAGGATACATGGCACAGCCCACGTAAGCCTACACACACTACCCACTGGGCAGCAAACACCGTCAATGTTTTGATGACACTTATGCCATTGAGGCACAGTGTGATTTCAAGTCCTTACCACTGGACTCCATAGCCTAGCCTGGCAGATAATGGTTTTGCAGGGAGTAGGAGTCAGGGGAGCTGTGGGCTAGCCTCAAGTACCACTCCTCACCGGCCACTTTATTTAAAACCTCAAAGAAGCTAATTCAAGAGCTTCTAGGGAGCCTGATGTCTATGCTTCCCTTCTTGCCTTAGGAACCAAGGGATTACAGATGTGAGCCACCGTGCTCAGTTTCACACCAGCTCTAGGGATCTGAACTAGAGCACTCACATTTGCATAGTGAGTACTTTATCCATGGCATCTTTTCTACCATGTTCTTTCCTTCATGTGTATTCAGTCAAATGCTAGAGGGCATGCATCCTCTCTTCCACTAGAGCATATGTAACTCTTAATAGTCAAAGGTAGCGTTTGCTATGAAGTCAGATTCCAGCATTATAGCACATGTTTTCATCTTACCGTATGTCCCAGGACTTCAAATCACCAACTAATTTGGGAAACAATCTGGTGACCAAAGAGTATTTTTCTCAGAGATGCTACCCACAAATCTCTGTGATGCCATCCATAATTCTTCAAAAAGCTCCAGCAAATTGAGATGGGGCGAGCATACGTTTCCAATTAAGATTCTGATTTGTCTGAGTCACCCTTCAGGCATCAAAATAGGAATAGCTGACCAAACCATTTTAATATCATAAGAAAGTGGAAGGAAAGAGCAGAGCTTCCAGAAGCTGTAGGGTCTGCTCCAACTGGCACAAATTGAGTCTAAAAGGTCATGAACAGGTTTTCAGAGTTGATATGTATGAGTGTGTGTGCACACATGTGGGCATTTTGTCTGTATATGTGTGTCTATGTTGACATATGTTTAAGTGTGTGCACGTGTGCCTCTGTGTGTGTGCATACATATGTTCACTTTTGTTTTTAGTATTCCACATAGGAGACTTGGTATATCTAGTCACAAAAATTAATCTTCAGTGCAACTCCTGCCCCACAGGGATGGCTACTTCTCAGATTAAAGAGAGGCAGGTCACAAGTTGAGAGAAACTTGAGCACTCCATTTGGGAATGAGATTATGTGGCCCTCTCTATATATGGGCCCATAGGATCCATTCTGTTTTCTATTGCACTGGTGATTTCTAAATTCACTCTTTGGATGACCTATTCTGCACTTAGTCACAGGTTAGGAATATCCCACAGCCTCATCCAGCTCCAAAGTATTTAAAACCAAAGTGGAGTTCCAGAGAGAGCTCAAGATACCTAGTGAAAAATCAAAGACCATAGGGTCATATTGTGTGTGCTTGCATATGTGTGTGCACAAGCACAGGTGAGTGTGTGTGCACATGCATGCGTATGCATGTGCACACACACACACACACACACACACACACAGTAACCTATGTCAGTGTTGTTATATATACTAGAAGACATTTTCCTTTTCTTCACTTTTTTGTTTCTCATTTTTACTTTGGAGTCAAGAAGTGAAAACCATTCTGTTTTGCAGCCTGGCTGGTATGAATTGTGCTACTGAGGAAAGTGTTGGAAGAGGTGTTTCCTGAATGGTTCATTTCACAAGCTCCAGCATACTCAGGTAGCAGCTGATGCCCCAGCACCCAGCACTGGAGCCAGAACATGGCAGAAAGCAGATGGTATCATATTGCCTGGGCCTCACTGTCCAGTTAAGTTGAGCACCTGCCAAGTACAAAATAAAACATCTCTCCTTTTGCAGAGCACCAGACTCACAGCAAGCTGGGATGGCTACTGTGGCAGTGACAGCAAGTTCTGAAGAAAGAGGCACAGGTGCATTCCTGTGGAAGAGAGGAGGGCACAGAGTGGAACAGGCAGCAGGGGGTCACTCTGTCTGTTCATATATCTAACAGACAAAGCAGAATGGTTTGCAAGTCCAATGCTGAGAGGAGCAATAGAAATTCAGTCACAGCAGAAAAAAAAGAAAAAAAAAGAAAAGAAAAGACCAACAGCCGGGCAAACTCTGGAGCAGCCAGATGGGCAGTTGGGTCACACAGGTCATCAAATCAGTCATACAGTACCATATAAAGCAGCAGGCTGGCACTAACAGGGACAATCCACCTGGCAGACTGGCATATAAGCATGCAGGAAATACTCTAGTTACCTAGTTACCCAGGAAGGGTCTGAGAGGTGGAGAGAAAGGAAAAACTGGATTCCGCTCCAAACCCTATCGGCTTGGTCAAGTTTCTGAGATGAGCATTTCTCATTTGTGTTAAGTGTGTGTCAACAAAAATAAGTGTAACCTCCCATGTGGCATCTTAAGCATTTACTAGGCATTCACTTCCTAAATACAGATGTTGCATCTTGGCTCATTAGCATGCTACACACAGAGAGAATCAGCCAGACACCCTTAGCCATAAGCAAGATCCTGTTCTGCAATCCAGATGTGATGGAAGGTGTAGAGCAAAAAAAGTAAAAGCAACAACAAAGCTTGTAGAGATGCAAGAAGGGTCATGGAAGGGAAGACTAATGCTGTATAAGAGAATAGACCCTAGGATGCTGATTCAGAAAGACTGCTGGATAGATATCACCATCTGAAGGCAACAGGGCAGAGAGACAAACAGTCATACAAGAACTGGAGCAAATAAGGGTTTCAGCCTAATTGGTTTGTCTCTGGGAGGAAGATGGTGCCAACTATCTAAGGCTTGATAAGGAATCCAGAAATACATACTGGAAAAAGAACAGCATTTTCAACAACACAAGCAACAGTTCTTGCTGTCAAGAACGTGGACGGAGCAAGGGGAACAAACTTGTGGGAAATACAAACTTGTACGGCCACTACGGATATCAAAATTGGGAAATCAAAAACTTGAGGCTAGGTCTACCTCAAGGGCCAGCTATACCACTCTTGGGCATATACCCAAAGGACGCTCCATCCCACTACTATGGCATTTATTTAACTGTGCTTATTGTGGCTATATTCCTAATAGCTCAAAACTCGAAACAACTTAGATTTCCCTCAACTAAAAAATGAATAAAGAAAATGTGGAACATTTATACAATGAAGCATTACTCAGCTATTTAAAAACAATAACATTATGAAATTCACAGTAAATGGATGCAACTAGAAAAAAGTCATCCCTAGTGAGGTAACCCAGAGCCAGGAAGACAAATATGGTATATACTCACTTACAAGTGGACATTTGTTCTTAAATAATAATCAAGCTACAATCCACAGACTCAGAGATGTTAGGTAAAAAGGAGGCCTATAGGGTAGATGCATGAATCTCTTAAGAAGGAACAAATAGAATAGATTCTGCAGGTAGACTAGCGGCAGGTAGGGGTGGGCTAGGTAGGGGATGGAGGGAAAAGGTGCAAGGAATATATATATTAAGTGTTTGCTCATGTACAATAAAGCAGACACTGTTGCCCAAAATAATCTCCAGAGTGGTTTTTCTCCGCTTCTTTTACTGACCCATCTGGACACCCAGACATTGTAGTCTTCGGGGGAAAACCCAAGTAGTGGTGACACACTGCCTCAACAACTTTAGCATACAAAGCACTTGAGGTTCATACTCAGGAGTGGGGGGGGGTGAGAGAGCTGTGCAGTGTGATTCTACCATATGATTCTAACAGGAAAGATGAACTGGAGGAAACCGTGGCTTCAATTTTCCTCCACAGGACCCAGCATAATGAAAGATGGTGAAAATCAATGTAGGACCATGCTCAGAAAGGGGTGGGGGTTCTATCCAAGACTGGTGGCTGTCTCCTAATTCTAATGTCTTACCCCTGTCCCTACTTTGCTTGATACAAGGCAGAAAAAGGCAGAGATGAGTTCATGTTGAACAAGGGGAATAACTAATTGTCCACTAATGAGCCCCCCCTTAGGCTCTTCGGAAGAAACTTTCCATTGTAAATGCAGTATTTTGCAGAGGCTTGAAGGCTTCTAATGACACTTCATAAATAAGCTTTTAGCAATTAAACGTTTAAATAGCAGAAGCTCCATATGGATTCTTGGAGACTAGTTTCTAAATTTCCAAATTTGGAGTGTCTTTCTTGGTAAAAACTAGAGCCCGGACTTTAGACTACCCAGACGGTCCATATCATGTTTCAGTGTCAATTTTCATATTCACCACCTTGAGACCACTTGCAAAGGCAAAACTCTATGTGATGTAGTAGAAAGATTATGAGACAGAACATATAAAACTTTGTTTTAGCACTTCTGCCAAGTTCAAGGGACACTTGACCAAGTTCACACTTCCACAAAGTACCAAATTCTCCTGATTATCACAAGACTTTGGGGCATACCATTACTGCAATGATCTAATTGTATACTTATATTTATAGGTGAGTACACTAACATTCTATATAGCAGGGGTTTGAACAGGAGGGTGCATCAACCCAAAATGTCATAATAATGAGATCAGCTCTCAGATGCTAGACAATGCATGTCTTCCTTTTGTCTTGGCCCAATACATACAACCCAACACAGGGTACAAACTAATAGATATGAATTGAATGGATATTGACATATGTAGATGCAAAGACAGATAGATAAATGCATGCATACAGAATCACTGAGGGAAGGCTGAGGGGGTCAGTGGGTGTGTCTTGAAAGGTCAGTGGATGAAAATGACTAAGGAACAATGCCTTGGTGATTGGGTACAATTAAATACTATACCGGCAATGAAGCTGTACCAGTAAGATCTTCACTATCTCAAGAATCACGTCTCATCCACATAACAACTGCTTCTATTCCCGCTGCAGCCAATGTGCATGAATTAGATGCATAAATAGCAAATTTTTGTCCTAGGAGATTGATTAATATGACCACCTTATGGTGGTCTTATTAGTCATGCAGATATCTCTATTTATATTATATTTAGGGAGAAGTTTCTATTTAGTCTTCTGTCTTACCACCACAGTCTTCTCTAAATGTTCTAAAAATGGGAGGTGAGAACATTCAAGGTCATGTAGAAAAACTCGATGTGGCTCATGGAGGTCTAGTCAACCTCCCTGTGCAGTTCATATTTAAGCAAAGGCTGCTTCATGGTCAGACATGGGAAGACACTGGACTGTGACCTCATCTGTCCAGTCACTCATTTACCAAGTCTTTCAACAAATGAGATGGAGCTTCTGTTGTCTTCTGAAGCTTGTGGAACAAGAAGAAAGGATGTAGCAGTGGGTGACACATCACAGTGATGCCCATCTTTCCTGTACTCAGCTTATCCCAGAATGAGGGGAGGCAGAGAGAAATTCAATCAGACATCACAATATTTTATACTTGCTTCCGGGATTCCTTTCCCTTCCACATGCTTTTTAAAGGCGCTAATGCACAAATACAGGCAAGCCTTACAATATTCTCTCACACTTTCACTATCTCTCCTCCTTTACCATAGTCAGGAAAGTTCTAAACACACACACACACACACACACACACACACACACACACACTCATAATCACACCACCTCAGTACTGTACTAAATGAATTAGTGTTTGCAGGCAATATTTCTCTCCCTTCCACTTCTTACCCAATAATTTTTCCTGCAGATGAATGGAGCATACTGGTTATCAATGCAGTTTTCCACAAAATAACACGTACAAGTGAGTCTTTATCTTGTCACACTGTAGCGAAGATAGTAACTAGCTCAAAACATAAGTTTTTAAAATCCAGAGTCTAATGATGAACAAGGCTATCTGATCCTTCGGAATTTAACCAAGAGTAAGCTGAAACAATAATAGAGTAGAAGTTGAGAATATCTTAATATCCGAAAGCTCAGAGGATTTCTTCTAAAGCTATGCTGTTTACCCACTTAATACCATTGGTGATTCAAAAATCAATGTAATACAAGCATTCACCAGAAACATGCCAAATGCCCAACAGGAGATGTCGGGCCTGTGACACCTTCACTAATGATGGATGACAAAGAACAAGGAGTAAACCAGGCTTTAGGATCTACAGACACTGTCACCCGACGCGTGTGGCCTTGCCTCCTTGGAGATGGTGCAGTTTTATCAGCAGAGGGAAATCAAAGGACAATAAGGATAATTCCAAGGCATTCTTCCAGATGAGTAAGCTAGAATAACACTGTTCAGCTGAGAAATGAAACGGAGAGCTGGCAAGGTCTTCTAGGGACGTTTGGCCCGGGATTGTAATCACTGATAACTGCCAGCAAGATTAGCCTCAAGAATGAGAAGTGGCCATGCTCTGTGTGAGAGCCAAGCCATCCACTCATTTGCATGTTGCCCTTTCTGACCCTCCTGCTCTCTTTGAATTAACAAAAATGCATACTGAAAACCAAACACTGCAGGACTCCAGGCCTTTGCACTGGCCAGTCCATTAGTTGGGATTGCATTGCTCCTAGAATTCCCAAGCCTGACTCGACTCTCCTATTCCTGCTTCACTATGGAGAGACCTTTCCTTCTTCCTTCTGTAACCAAGCACCATCAATGACCTTTTCTTTACTTTTCTTTCTTATACTTTCCAGCCTTCTCTTCATAGCTTCTTACCTGTGGCCCCCAACTAGATGGTGATTTTGCAAGAAACAAGAACTTTTTCTAACCAGCCAGGTACTTTACTGGCCTGAGCACTACATAGATGAATGAATGAATGAATGAATGAATGAATGAATGAATGAGCTTTGCAATAGGAATTATCTCCAGGTAGGTAAAAATGCAACAGCAGGGATAGTAATAGCAAGCTGTATATAACTCTGGCAAAGTACAAAATCTTGGCCTGGGTGTTATCAGCCACAGAGTTCAACAGTGACAGAGGCTGTCTTTACCTGATTCCATGAGGAAAGGATTTGACTGTTTGTCTTTTCCTGTCACACTAGTCATGGTGACACACGGATGTGTGTGACTGATGATGTAGGACCCAGTAATCTGCTTCAGCACTGACTGGCTCTTGAGAATATTTGTCAGGTCTTTTCTGGGCCATACAGTAGTCTCTGCAATTCAGTCTGCAACACTCTTGAAGGACAAAAGTTCACAGTAGTTGATTGTTGCCCATTACTCTTGATGGAGTAGGTTTTATTACAGGTTCCACCAAAATACCTATTGCAGAAATGCCTATTGTGGACCAGGTCTAGTGATAAGGACATATGATCCAAGCTATTGGGAATGTTGAGTCATGAAGATTACAAATTAAAGGCCTACCTGGGCTACAGAGTAAATTAAAGGTAATTTGGGGAGAGAAGGCATCTCAAAACACTCTACAAACAGGGGTAGAAGTCAAGCTTAGGGTATTCGTCCACCATATGTGGAGCTCTGGTCTCAACCTTGAGAAATAGAAGAAGAGAAAGAAGGTCCTGTGTTTGCTTTGCCTTTGCCCACCAACCAGCTTTTATCAGAAAGAAAGTGATGCTATGGTTGCCATCTGTATGTTCTTTTATCTTAATGGGTTCAGACCTCTGATGGGAAAAAGAAGGAATTTCTTACTGATTTACTCACATGGCCAAAAAGAGATATGACTAAAGTCTCTTCCAGAGGGCCGAATATTACATAAATGTGTACCACCTGGCCTTTCATAAAGCATAGCTGTGTGTTCTCAGTGGGGATATAAATGTGTGCACTCTTTCCTCACAGAAGTATAAAGCAGGTAGTATAACATATATATGGGCCCAGAGGAACTTTTACCTTTTCTATCCTCTATGCAGCAGTAGACAGAATTCCTCAGTGTAAGAGGAAAGCTGAGGAAAACACCGGGGAGGAACCCAGTGGGGTCAATAAAGGTTCATAAGGCACCATGCAAGGCAGACCTTCCTGCCAGTGGAGGATGGCATTGGAGATTTTAATGGAGAGTAAATGGTGCAGAAGAGAGAAGTCTTCGTGTTGCATGAGCTGCATGGATCCATCTAATAGAAAACCGTTTTGTAAGTATTCTTGCAGGTACTGTTGGGACAGCACCGTGTTTCTGTTGGGTGTTGTGGGCATAGTAGTTGGAAAGTATTTTCTGAGTAGTAAATAGTACAACCATTTTCCAACTCTGCCTCTTTAAAATAAACAAAGAGATTTATTTTATTAAAACATGTATATGTGGGGTAGAGGTGGTGCATGCATGTCTGAAGGCAGGTTTCTGTGAAATCCAGGAGAGAGTTTTGGGTCCCCTGGACAGCTGGAGTTTCAGGTGGCAAGTGCTGAAAGGTGAGTTTGGTCCCCACCCCAAGAGGAGCTTACTAAACCCACCTCTCAAGTTCTTAACGCTGACTCTTTCACATATAATTTGCAAATATATCTTTAAAAAGTATTTATTTTGCTTTCTGATTGTGTAGCAGAGGATGTGTCCATAAGTACAGGTGACCACAGAGGCCAGAAATGTTCACCAGCTTGCCTGGAGCTGGAGTTACAAGAAGTTTCCTGCATAACCGATTGCTGGGAACTGAACTCAGTCCTCTGCAAGAGCATGCACCATTAACAACTGACCCATTTCTCCAGATTACAGTTGTATATTTCCTTTGTTTTGCTTATGATAATGGCCTATAACTGAGAAAGATCCATAACAGGTAAATTGGGATAGGTAGACAAGAAGGCCTCCATATTTGTCTTTCAGATGATGTTAAGGAAACTCCAGGGTTCCAGAACATCGGTCTTGACGATCTGTTACAAAGCAAACAGGGGCAAAGGAGACACTGTCATAAAGAAAGATAAAAAACACAAGAATTCTAGCACAAGTTGACTTCAAAAATTAAAGGTTAGACTTTGAGGGAAAAGCCATGTTCTTTTCCACCCATCTTGCTACACTCCATAATCCTGCGAGCTTCATTTTTCCTTATGGAAAACAGAATTTGTTGTTGTTCTTATTGCTTGAATTTTGCAATTCTAGGAATTGAACACAAGGACTCACACATGCACATGCTAGACAGTCGCTCTTCCACTGAGCTACATCTTCAGCCCAAAAGTCTAAAGTCTCTCTGCCTCTCTGTACCTTCTCTGTCTCTCTGTCTTTTTCTCTGTCTCTCTCTGTTTCTCTCTCTGTTTCTCTCTCTGTCTCTCTCTCTGTCTCTCTCTGTCTCTCTCTGTCTCTGTCTCTCTCTCTCTGTGTCTCTCTGTCTCTGTGTGTGTGTGTGTGTGTGTGTGTGTGTGTGTGTGTGTGTGTTTGTGTATCTCTATCTCCCTGTCTTTCTCTCCACTTCCCCCTCTCTCTTCTCTATCTCCTCTTTCTCCTTCCTATGTAAAGTCTGGACACTGAAGCTCCTGGATGCTAAATGACCTTCTGGAAGACGTGGGGCAGTGCTTGCCCAGCTCTTCGGATCCTGTTGTCTCAGTCCTGTGTGCACTACAGCAAATGCTAGCTTCACAGACCAGTTTAATACCCAGAGGAGCGCAGCACCTCTTCCATTTCTCTATGAGTGCTTTGTTAAGGCTGGCGGACATTTAACATTCTCTGTTGAGCCTTATACAAATGAGCAATGATACAGAAAGAAAGTGAAAATCAATGCCACTGATTAAGAAACTGTCCTCTAATTTGCTGCTTGACACTCAGCCTTAAAGATTCATGACAGGAAATTCTGTATCTGGCTTGATTGCTTTCAGAGAAAATCCTTTTATGGGTGGACAGTCTTTGAAGCTGTGGAGATAACAATAATGCTTGGTTTTATGATGCTTTCCTAGGTCCAGCATGGAAATTCTCTTTACATTTTTAATTGACATGTTATATTTGTGTGGAATAATATAAAACTTTAATTCAAGTGAAAACTCTCTTATCTTTCAAATTAACTTGACATAATGAGATGAGTAGAGTTCCTGCACCCATTTTGCAAAGAACTGAAGCAGAGAGGATTTAGCCACTTTCCCTAAGATCCCATGACTATCAAGACTGTTGACTCAAGACACCGCTAACTGGACTTTGTTTAGGTCCATTTGTCTTCCAATATCTTATAGCAATAGCTATCAATCAAATCTCTTTACATTCCAAGCAAAATGAAAAATGCCCAAACTAAAGAGGAAACATAATTTTAAAGTTTTATACCTTTAAAAACTGGTGGAAATCACACATATAAAGGTGGGAGACAGCTTCGCATTAGCTCTGTAAATTCTCTAATTGAGACTACTGAAATAAATTGGCATGGTGAGATTAACCAGCAAAAAGGCTTAAATTTATAATTTACACAGACACCTCACAAAAAAAATCGAAAGTAAAAAACCTCACAACCCAGTAGGAGAAAAATATGTGCCTTCATCCCTGGGGAGAAAAGAGGGAAAGGCATCCCAATTTCTGGGAAGAGTGATGGTTTTATAGGAGATGAATTCTCTGATGAAGACTGTGGCATTCTGCCTTTAATCCCAGCACTTGGGAGAGAGAGGCAGGCGGATTTCTGAGTTCGAGGCCAGCCTGGTCTACAGAGTGAGTTCCATGACAGGCAGGGCTACACAGAGAAACCCTGTCTCAAAAAACCAACCAACCAACAAACAAACAAACACAAAAAAACAAAAACAAACAAACAAAAAAAAGAAGAAGAGTTAAGACTGTGGCATTCACTCTTTCTGAAGGGCCAATGTCTACTGGATCCACATAATTAGATAAGGGAACTTTGAGGGAGTGTCTATCCATCCCCATGTTTATGGGGGAACAGGCAGTGAGAAGGTCACAGAGACCTTGGTTCCAAGGCTGCTTGCTTAGCTTAAAGTGCTCAACACATCAAAGTAGAGTATACATTGGAATATCTCTCTTTGAGTCCTGACATTGCCCAGTACTTACTCTTGAGCACCAGCCCCTAACTACAGGGCATCCTCCCATTATTGCACCCCTCTGGGGGACCATGTCTCCACAGACACTGCTCCTGCCCTTTGCTCTTTTTCTACATTACCTTGGGCAACCATTTCCTTGATGCTGTGATCTTCCATATAAGAATAAGAATATTTACTTATTTGTTTGTTTGTTTGTTTGTTTGTTTAATGTGTATGTTGTCTGTGTGTATCTATGTCACATAAGTTTAGGTACCCATAGAAGTGAGAAGAGGCTGTCAGAGTCTAGGGAATTACTGTCACGGGCAACTGTAAACCAGCTGATAGGTGCTGGGAACTGAATGTAGGTTCTTTGGAAAAGGACTCGTAGTCTCCAATTCATTGCCCCAGACAAGCTATAAACTGCTAGGGTGAATGAAAACACCTTTCATCCATCTACTCCACCATTTCTTTGTGTTTCCTTACACAGAGACAAATCAAATTCCAAATCGGAAGATGGGCCCAGAAGCCAGATAACAAGGAGTAAGTTGAAGTTTGTGAAAACAGTTTTACAATCAAATTCTCATGACAAGACAATCTAAAGTAGTAAAATTATTGGGCTGGAGAAGTTTGTAATTAATCAGGGAGAGCTAACTGACAAACAGAGGGGAAAGATTATAAAAGTCATTCTGCTAATAACTTCAATTTGAGGTAATTATCTGGAGAGGAAACAAAAAAAAAATCATGGACACTTGAACTAATCAAGTTTTTGAGCATTTCCTTCTAATGTTAATTCAAGTTTAGTGTTTTATCCTCCAGTATGCTTTAAAAGGCAAGATAATTGTATGGTCTATATGAAATTTTGTACGGCTTTTAAATTTAGAAACCAAAGTCTGATAGTAATTTTTCTCATTGCTGGAGCCCAAATATCTGACAAAGCAACTTAATGAATAATGGGTTTATCTTGGTTACCATAGCAGGAGACAATTGGTAAGAATTTGAGGAGGCTGGCCACATTGCACCTGCAGACTTGAAGCAGAGGAATGAATAGAGATGAATGTCTCACTTGCTCTTTCATTAATATACAGTCCAGACCCCAAGGCCATGGAATGCTGCTGTCTGCAGTTCAGGCACATCTTTTGTATGCCTGTTAATGCACTCCAGAATCTCCTCCCAGACATTTGATCCCTAAGTAACTCTAGATCCTCTCAAATTGATAATATTTGTCATCAGACATTGACACAGTTTTGTAGTCAGCAAATTAAATGGAGCAACATATATAAAGACAGAGGAGAGAGAGAGAGAGAGAGAGAGAGAGAGAGAGAGAGAGAGAGAGAGAG
>JANHMN010000001.1:11614211-11643993 GCA_030674055.1 Rhabdomys pumilio
GAAGAAGAAGAAGAAGAAGAAGAAGAAGAAGAAGAAGAAGAAGAAGAAGAAGAAGAAGAAGAAGAAGAAGAAGAAGACGACTAAGTATTATACTAGACATTTTTTAAAAATGTTTAGATACAGAAACACAGCTCAGGTGCCATCCCTACATCAGTTAAAGAAGTTTGGAATATTGCTTTCGCTGTTGGATATCATATTTTAGAGCTTTGAGAAGTTCAGACATGTTTGCCACTAGAGATCAAGATGGGCGGAGGAAGGGAAATACTTGGCACGGCCAGGAAACCATGACAAATGAAGAACAAATGAGAGAACTGAGATTGATTAGTTTTACCAAAAGAAGGCAAAGAAAAGACATAGCTACTCTCCTCAGATATTCAAAAATCTGTCAAGTGGAAAAGGTAGCTAGATTTGTTCTGCATAACCCTGGAAGGCAAACTAAGGTCAACTACTAAAAAGTAGAGTGAAACAGATTTAAGTCTCCCAAAGAAATTTCCAGAACCCATCAGGAACAATGAGAAGCAAAGGAACCCACCATGTTTGATGAAAGCAAGATGGTCTCAGCTCCAAGGATTCCTTCCAACTGAAGACATTCTAGTTCTCTGTATTGTCAGTGCAAATGCCTCTCGAACCACAGGGACTGCTCACATGGCAGCTCATTTTCTAGGCATGGCTTTATTACAAGGGAGGGCAAAGGGGATACATGGAAGAGTTTGAGGAATGAAAGAAAAAGAGGAGAAAGTTTCTTAGAAGCAAGAGAAGACAGAATTCAGAGAAAGGTACACTTTATATAGTCGGTTTTGACTGCTGCCTCTGCTAGTCAATGAAAACAGCTAACTGGAACGAGAAGGGTAATTTTATCAAAATAATAATTATCCAGAGTATTTGGAATCCCAGGGAAAGACAGATCTTTTGAGAGCTGATAGTTCAAAAGAGCTGCAATCACGCATCTGTTTTCTTGTTTGGTTCACAATTGAGGCAATGGAAACAGAGAACTCCGTGAAATTGAATGACACTTCACATTGATAAGCATTTCTGAAACAATATGGTAGCAATTTGGGGAACACATTATACTCTCGAGCTGTGGAAGGGATGAGCAAAGAATATACCCTCTAATGTGTAATTTTTATAATAATCTTACTTGTTACAAATACAGCATTTCACAATGGAAGCCTAACTGTGTTTCGGTTCAGTAATGTGATAAGACACAGCTTGTACAAAGGAGAATTGGGCTTTACTCTGTTCTCCTGTTTTGTTTTCCATTTATCATGTGAATTGCTCCTAAATAAGATCGTGTTACATTATTAATTTGCATAATTGCTGAAATATAGCATGTGATTCCAAATAACAAGGTCCTGATCATATCGTATCCGATGCTTCTTGACATTATTTTGAAACTGACAAAAATGATGCTTTATGAAGTTAAAAATGTGTGTGTGTGTGTGTGTGTGTGTGTGTGTGTGTGTGCACATGCTCTTAGCTTCAGGCTTCAGGTGGGAAAGAGATGAGAGGGGGTTATGTGGGTCAAGTAATGATGTTTACATTTGTGTGCTGAAGAGTTTGGAAAATAAAAAAAAATAATCAGTAAGTGCTATAATATTTTAGAGTAACAACAACGATGTTTTTGACAGAGTAGGAGCCAGGTAAATGAAGGTTTTCTTTGATGAAGGTTTTCTTTGTTTGTTCATTTGTTCTGTTGTAGGTGTGTGTGTGTGTGTGTGTGTGTGTGTGTGTGTGTGTGTGTCTGTGTACACCCACACGCGAGCGTGCATTTGCTTTTGTTAATTGAATCAAGACTCTTAAAGAAAAATGAGAGAAGTCTCCGGTGAAGATCTAAAAATACTTGCTCAAACCTATTTCCATTTTTCAAATAGCACCCTATCAAAAGAACTTGACAGTCTCTGGTCTCAATCAGGAGATCGTGACACCCTGTTGGAGTTCAGATCGTCAGCGAGTGCAAACACTTCAGTCAAGTCAACCTTCCAAAATGTGGGCGAGGCAGAAAATGTAGATGGGGGAGAAAAAAAAAACGGCAAGCCAACAGTTTGCTACCAAACACAGGGCCAAAACAGCAAATGCTTCTCTGAAATGGAGGCTGCTGGAACACAAGGCCAGCTGGCAAAATAAAAGTTATCATCTGTCTCAGGCATCTTGATAAACAAATAAACCAGCTGATGAAGGATATTTTTCAGTGTGTGTGTGTGTGTGTGTGTGTGTGTGTGTACACCACTGTATGTGTACGTTATGTGTATATATATATATATATATATATATATATATATATATATATATGTATGTGGAGAACAGGTGACAACCTCCGGTGTCACCTCCCCACCAACACTGTAATTAAAAGCACATGCTACCAAGCCTGACTCTTTCTATATGGGTTCTGAGGACTTGTGCCATCAACATTGGACACAGTGAGCTGTCCCCGAGCCCTTCAGTGTGTTATTCTCACTGCACAGAGACAGTAACAGAACAACAGCGGAGACAAAAACTATCCTTCTTTCTCCTGCCCCTACAACCCCTTCTTCATCATTTCACACCAAAGACTTTATGAAAGGATTCCAACTGAAAGTATTTCTTGTTTACACAGAGTGGCACTCTGGAAACTGGGACGTGCTCCCTGACAAGCCTACCCCTTCCTTCAGGTCATCAACTAAGTAAGTCAGTGATTTTCATGACAAGACAGTGTCATGACGGAGGGATGCTGTGTCGAATAAAAATGTTTGTGTCATCTTATGCACGATTTTACTTTGTTTTCTAGTAATCAAGTGGCATTGATTCTACAAAAATCTTAGTATTGTTTTATTTGCCTTGGCTTCAACCAGATGAAGAAACTTATTTATCTGTTATTGGGTCAAAAGATGTTCCCCACAGCTGTTGGGAGTCTTCTTGCCTGGATAAAATAACAGGGCATATTTTACAGGAGCTATTAATACAGGCTGCAAGCTTGTTGCATGGCACAAGGCCAACAGCTGGATGGAAATGGTAGGTTCTAGGCCAGCTGAAACTCTGCTTTCAAGTTTTGCCTGTTGTGCACACACACACATAAACACGTGTACACCCACCAGCAGCTTGGGAATGTTAAACAGCTCCAGATTTATTTTTAATATGAACTAAAATGTCTAGTGTGGCCTACAGATTTGGCAGAATCAGGCCAGCCCACTCCTTCCCACCACAGGCAGGAGGCTTTGGGCCCAGGCCTGGAAACTGACACACATGGAGGGGGAAGAATAGAGTATGTCCTATTATCAGGCTGATGCAGG
This sequence comes from Rhabdomys pumilio, assembly GCA_030674055.1. Classification (NCBI taxonomy): domain Eukaryota; kingdom Metazoa; phylum Chordata; class Mammalia; order Rodentia; family Muridae; genus Rhabdomys; species Rhabdomys pumilio. The sequence continues at coordinate 11,617,478 of JANHMN010000001.1, forward strand.
AAGAAAGAAAACACAAAGCCACTCATGGCCTGACTTCAGAAGGATTACCCAGTCATGCTTCTGTCCTGAATGAAAAGGAAGATGAACCCTAATGCACAGAAAGCCAAAGGTAAGACAGAGGCTTAATCAGGCCCAGGGTTGGGCCTTTGGAGATCCCAGTGAAGGACTGTAGTGACCTGATTATCTCATTTTGCACACACACACACACATACACACACACACACACACACACACACACACACACAAACAAAGTACAATGTGGTGCTCCCACCAACATTCTAATGATCCCCAAGAGGTTTCATCCATAATGTGTTTGTGGGAAAATGTCTAATCCAGTAGTCCCAGAAGCACTTAGTGCTGTATTTGTTTTACTCTGAGCTGCAAGTTCTTGGTGGTCTAAGCTCAACATGGCTATTGAGAGTGCAATAAGTGGTTCCCTTGCTACTGGAAGCCTCCTCCATCTTTCCCTGGGTCTTAAACCACTTGGGATGACTGGTTCCCTCCTCCAGGCTATTATCAATGGAGTGGAATCCCTGTGCATTGGCAAAAGAGTACATCCAAGTTAGCTCTGACAGTTAACTATGGGCTTCTACTGTGAAACATCTCGAGAGCAGTAAAGAAGTGCTTAGGGTTGTTTGCCAATTCTAGGCAAGGACTTTACTAAGTTAACTTGAAATTTATAGCTTCTACCTGGTGTCACTGCGTGCAAAGCCTTTGTACAAGGCTTCAAACAGCAAAGAATTTGTTTATCTTGCTTATCACCTTTATTGCCATGTATAATAACTGTGTATTCACCATTTGTCTATGTACATACAACCTTTGTAATTCTTAAATGTCCTGTTATATGTTATATGTTGCAGTTATATGTTAAGAGGTTGATAAATATATATATATAAATACATATATGGATATATATATATATTCATACATAGACATACATAGTCATTCCACTAGACCAGAAAACTCTTCATGCACAAGAGCAGGGGCTTTTGCTTCTCAATGTCTAGTTTGGTGCCTGTCTTGCCTAGTCACCTCAGAGAGAGTTATGAACCAATGGACGCTCTCTTGAGATGATATGCTGGTTACTGGTGGTGAGGGTTTCTTTTTCTGCTAGAGACATAAAATCCAAATCTTTTCTATACTCTTTCTGTTGTATTCACTTATCTCTAGACTTCAGGAAATATAGCATATTCATTTTTAAAATGCAGCTGCATTTTCGATCACCTGCTTACTCTTGTCATTTATTGTACATAAGATTTTGTTTACCAACAGTTTTTCAGCTATTTGATAAGTGAGTTTTTTGTCAGGATGTTAAAATTTAATTCACCAAGTCAAGGGGTTGGATATAAGCTCATTTGGAATTACCAGTTTTGCTCACTCAGCAAATATTTCCAAAGACCATTGTGCACTTTGCTGACACTGGAGATGGAAATACAAATGTGACATGGTCTCTGACTCTAAATGGCTTTAATACAAGGAAGAAAATAGCAGTCAGAGTATGCATCGAGAAAGTATTCTGATGACTCTAGTCTAGATAAAGGATATTGGGAACATAGAGGTATAATGAGTGCACAGAGGCAGAGAAATTAGTTTAGTCCAACCCAAGATGACAGCTAAACAACCCAGAAGGTAAGATGTAGTCAAAAGCAGATGGGTGGATAGTCACTACACCAAAGAATAAGAGGATTTAAATAAAAACAAAGAATAAACAAAATCAGGAGTATGAATTTGACTCAAGTGCAGAGACTACGACACTCTGAAAGGAAACTTGGCTTGAAGTTCTAAGCCACAAATCAAGCTAGATGCAGGACCTTGGACAAGGGAGACCCTATTTGTCATGGGAAAGAGGGTGAGTTTTTCAGAGACCAGTGAGAAGTGAGACACCCAGTAATTATGTGACCAGGATGAAGGATCTATAGCGAGTATAAAAGCAAGGGCGATTGTAGGAGTTGCAGAGGGGAGAGGCATATAAGGGGACACTAGAAAACAGAAGAGTCACTCACAAACACAGTCAGACCCTGAACTCATAGGCAGAAGCAGAGAAGTATTCAGAGAAGGAACAAGAGAAGGATAAGCAGGAGGAGGCTAGGGGTTACCTAAGGAAGATGGGCTTCTGTGGGTCACCAGCACAGGATAGTGACTCAGGTGGAGGACGGAAGTACAGCCTGGAAGCTAATGCATCAATTAAAAAACCCCAAGAATAAGGGCTGCTGCCTCACTCCTGCCTTTCACTGACACACAGTTCTGTGCAAATTCTTCTCTTACCTTATCTGACTTGTCAGATACATAGGGTGGGTTATGTAGAGTTGTAGTTCTAAAAACCGTAATTGAGATTAACAATAGAGACTTCTACAGTCAAGAGGGAGGAAACATGGGCTAGGGAGATGGTTCAGTTAGTGACATGCTCACTGTGTGTGTAAGCATGAGATCATACATCCCTAGTACCCATGTGTAAAAAGACTGATGCTGTGCTGTGCAATCAACCCAGTGTCACCATATCACCTGGTTTCTGTAATCTAGCACAGTCATCACTGTTGCTCTTATCTATGAATATAAGATACATATTTAGTCCTAGATGATGATGCATTACTTTTTCAATGCCTTCTAAACAGAGGCAATGGTGACCTTTTGCTGTAGATTGCTTTTATCTGATGATATTTTTATAGTGATAAGAGGCAAAAGTTGAAGACCCAGGTGTGGCAGAAGTGACTGCAGTCTATCATAAAGGAGTGGGGTTTCCTATAGTGTCTTTTTGTCACACAACACCTTACATTGTAAGTGTCCTTGGGCTTCCCTGTCATTTGTCTCTGTGGATACTAAGGCTTAGAAATTAATATAAATGCTAACTCTTTGACTATTACTATTGCTGTAAAGGAAGAGCCACTCTCTGTGACTCTGAATTACTGGGATGCCATTCTCTTGCCAGCATCTATAAAAGTGACAGTCCCCACCTTGGTAATGGGAGGAAGATAAAAATCTCAAGGTTCCCAGTTCTTAAGATGATGTACCTCTGTTAAAATGGAAAACTCTGGAAATAAATGAAATTCTACAATGGAAAGTTCTACAGTACAGTAAAGCGGAACATAGCTGCACAAGAGTCCATCGCAAACAGAATGGCTACAGTTGTAATTCTGCCCTTATCTAATCTTTAAGGCATGTAAGTGCTGAGGGTTCTTCCTTAGGGAAAGATCAATCTCAGTAGTTTAACAACAATGCGAGTTGTCTCCAAACTCCGTTCCTTGACTATTGCAGTACCACCTGACTTGTGGTATGTCTCTCAATCACTCTGCACCTCCAGGCTATGGAGAATTAATACAGAATATGCCTGGCTGGTTTGTGCAGCATTGAACCAGTCACTGCAACAACAAAAAGAGAATTGGGTTTGTTTTCAAAGCAGTAAGATGTGTAAAAACAGAAGCAACTCTAACCCCTGCCTTTTCATCATTGTTTAGTCAATAGATATTAAACTATATATGAGCTGCATAAAGAACCATTGTGCTTACCTCTATGCCAGGAGGTGGGGAAAAGATGGGGAAAACTCTTTCAAGGGATTTATGCAAGAGGAACAAAAATATGCAACACTACCAGGAAAGAGCCTATCAAAGTTATACTAGATGTGGGGAGAGATTTTATCACCAGATATAGATAGATTAGCACTCCCTGGCTGCAATGGTTAATCTTCATTGTCAAAGTGACTGCATTCAGATCACCATGGAAACATCTCTAGGATGTATCTGAAAGTGCTTCCTGAAAGGTTTAAATGAAGAGGGAAGACCTATCCTGCCTGCATATAGATGGCATTGTCTCATGGGCTGAAGTGCTAAACTGAATAAAAAGAATACCAGCTGAACATCAAGGTTTCTTTCTCTCTGCTTTCCTGACTGCAGACATGGCTATGGCATGCCCAGCTCCTCCGTCTCCTGTTACATGCCTTTTTGGTCATGATGGATTGTATACCCTCAAACTGTGAGCTCAGGCAAACAACTCTTTCCCCAGCCAGGTTGCTTTTAGTCAGTTATTTTTTTCACAGCAATAATAAAAGTGGGAGCTAAAGGGCAGGTGTTGCAAAAAAAAGGTGAGTTTCAAAGCCATGTTTCTCATTTAAATTTTACAGGGGGGTAAGATGACATTTCAGTCCTGGCCAGTCTTTATTAGTAAGTCAAAGGTTCAGTGATTTAGTCAAAAAGCAACAAAGTCTGGGAGAAAGGCAACTAGTCATAGCGTCAGTGACCTGGGACTGCACACATAGCCAGTCACTGACTTATCATCTGACCCATCCCCCTGCCTTTGTCTAAAAATAAGAGGAATTTGTTGACTTTTCAAAACACAATGAGCTACATAATTGTGGATAGGTTTTAGGTATGCAAGATAACTTGGAAAATGAGATGTGAACATTGAGTTTTGATGAGTATGGTGTTGAAGAGGGGGCTCCACTATCAGTGGGCGATGAAGATGCTTGTATAGAACTTAGGGATCAATAGGAAACCACTTCTAGTCCTTGAGTAAAAGCGACAAGATAAAAATATTTCTGAAATGCAATCAATGAAAACTGATCAAAAGAACTCTCAGCTTACCCATGTTCGATCCCAGACTGTTTCAAGGTTAAATTTTGATCTATGCCAATGTGAATGGCAGGAATCAGTATCTGTTAAATTATCCTCTGGTGACAGATCAGATGTAATTTTTACCCACAGGATCTACAAGAAGTGTTTGGAAAACAAAGCAAAGGTGATTCTTTTGATATTTAAGGTGATTTTTAATTTGTTGGGTGTTCTTATTTTTAATATTGCTTTTGTTATGGTTAATATTGATTGTCAACTTGATATCATCCAGGATCGCTCAGGAGACAAAACTTAGGTTATGTCTGCAAGGAATTTTCTTAATTAGATTGGAAAACCTACCCTAACTATGAGCTGAAACAACCCTTGGGCTAGATCCCCTAACTTTACAAAAGAGAGAAAGCAGACAGAACCTCCCTAACCATCTCTTTCTGCTTCCTTCTCAAGAATCAAAAAGGCCAACCATATCTAGCTCCTGCCACCAAGATTTTCCTGCCCTGATAGACTGTGTACTCTTAAATTGCAAGCTCAAACAAGTCATTCTGGCCATAAATTGCTTTTGTCCAGTTTTTTTCACAACTGGGCAAGAAATACAGCCCAGTATTTTTTTATTATTTTTGTATTTTTAACTTTTTTAGGGCGATAGTTTAACTTACTCATAATTGTTTGTTATAGATTTCTTAGAAACTAACTGAAATTCACCTGATTGTTTCCAAATCCAGAACCTAATCTGTGTGGTTCATAAACATATTAAGTATTAAATAAACTTTTCTCATTTTGGTGTACTGTCTCATTTTTCAGACTTGATTTTCATCATAGCCTCTTGAATACAGAGCCTTCAGAGACAGGCTCAGGCTTCTAAATATTTGTATCCCAGTGTACCTGATAGTCTGGAGGCGCATTATATGCTTCACTCTTCATGAGCTTACCTAGTCCTTTAAGTAGAAGGAAAAATGGACACGTGGCACCCTCAATCTAACAAGTGTCATAATTGTCATGAACATGGGCCCCAGGGGGCTTAACATTAAATCTGACCTAAAAACCTCTTCCCTGAGGTAGAAGGTATCATACAAGCTTCCAAGGAAGGAAAACACCCCAGTCCTACTCAGCTATGATGCCTATAAATCCTAATAATGCCCAATAGTTCATGATAACCCCAAAGGTACAGTAGTGGCACACGTACCTTGGTGGTTGCCAACAGCTCTACTTGGATAAGGCCCACTCAACAAGAGGGAAATTCTGCCTGACACTGGAAAGCTCACCAACCACCCAGGCCTAGTGAGGTCATGAATTTTGGAAATACTGTATAGTCACTATTTTAATAAAACCGGATGGCTCCTAACTACATTCTATTTATCCTGTGTACACAAATTAAACCTAACCCTCACTTCTCATCATAAAAACTTCTCTTAGCAACAAACTGAGACCATTTGCAGAAAGTCACTGATCAAAGGAGCCCAGTTCCAACTAATATATCTACAGCACAACTCCTGTACCCAGAACAGTTTAAAAAAAAAGTCTGTGGTACACAGATAGCTGGGGACTGACTGTTCCAGCAAGATCCTTGTAGGTTTACTTCCAGGAGAAATAGTCACCAACTTCTCAAAAACTCACATTCACGCTATTTTCCTCAAAAGAAAATGTAAGTTTTTCTAGTTTCAGAGTTACTGAGCTCTGCACAAGGCCACAGATCTCTCGCTAATGTAACTTATGGATTAAAAATAAATCCAAGGCTGCTTAAGAGGGGTGGGAATATAAAAGCTACAAATGAAACTTTCAAGACTTACCTTAATGGCTATTATTTTTGTTATAGAAATACTATGCAGATTACAGACACACATGCATGCACACACATTTATTGGGTCTGGAAGGGTAGTTAGAAATGGGAGAGGTAAATTTTCAAAGGAAGTAGGAAGAATAAAGTACAGATGACAAAGGTTCATTTTTTTAAACTTCTCTTAGCCCTACATCAGCCCCAAAATGAACCACTCTAATAGTATACCTGCAGCTAACCATCTCCTCATGAAAACATTCTAAGTAACACATAAAATTTCCTGTGGGCAGGACAGTTTAAATTTATTAAACTTTGATTTGAAATAAAAAGGAATAGTGCATATCTTTCTGGGTTTTGTCATTTGTCTTGTTTTTCTTAGTGAGGTCTTCTAGGTAGTGTATACTCCCAGTCTTTCACATGTCCTTAAAAATCAACATTAGCAAGCAAACAAAAAAAAGTGGTTAGAAAAATGTCTTTCTAAAACTATTTCATTGATGTTAACATGACTATGGAAGCAGAGGTAACTTTCTGAATGACACCCACGTCAGCCTGAGTGGCCTGGATTTAAAATGGACAATCATACTAAGTGTCAAGTAAAAGATCAGTCTTGAGAAAATAGAACCAAGAAAACAAACATAACACGAGGAAGGAGGGTTTTAATTTTGTTCTGTGGTTCCAGAAGACGGTCTGTTACGACAGGGAATTCTGGACTCCCAGAGCTTGAGGTGGTTGGCCGTATTGCATCCAAAGTAAACAGCAGAGGACAGAGATGAGTGCTGGTGGGTAGCTGGCTTTCTTCTTTTTATTCAGTATAGGACTCCACTTAGATTTGAAGTGAACCTTCCGACTACAATTAACCTCAGGCAAGCAGACATATCCAAGTGTTGGTTTCCATGACAATACTAAATCCCATCAAGTAGACAATCAAGATTAACCTTCACAAAGATTCTCATAAAATTCAAACACTATCCTGGAAGAAGGCTAACAGTACTCTGGCCTTCCTCTTCTTGCCTCCTGCTTCTCTGCCTCTTCCTTACCACCACTGAACTGTCTCAACCTCCATTCTGTAGTAGTTTCATATTCTCCTAGCATTTGATTTGCCAGGCTGTACATCTCTTCATCTTGTCTCCCATCATTCTTTGAAATCTAGTACCGTTTCCGCTCATATGTTTCATGATTGTCCCATGGATAAACTTGGATGGAGTTCTTCCCTGACGTGGGCACTCCACACCTGTCCTAACATCATACTCTGCATGAAGAGTTGACTGGAGTGGTAGAATCCCATACTCTGTTCCCTGCTTTGCACAAAGCTCACTCATGTGTTGATGTGATGCAGTTTCCCTGGCCTCCATTTTCCTTAGGTATTAAGTAAAGTCATAAGGTTCCACTCTGAAACTCTAGTGTCCACAGTTCCAAGAGTCAAGTCCTTAGACACACAATGCTCCAAGAACCTGTGTTGTACTTTATCTTTACTCCTCATCTTTATCTTTATATAAAACCCAATCAAATTTGTAGCAAATTCTGATTTACTACAAAGCTTCTGATAGCCAGCCCTTGGAAACCTTGTAGCCTAATCGTTTCCATTCCCACATTGGCTCCTTCTTCCAACAATCTTTATATGCTTAGCTCACTGAACTGTAATTACTTTTCTCCTTTCTTCATTGATACTTAATTTTTATCCTTAGTTGTTCTTTGTAACTCATTCCATACCCTCCTTACACAGTCATGACGTACAGTCCCTCAGCTTCACGCTTATAGCCGTAAAAGTGACAGAAGTCTCCTCAAAGTCCTAGAGAACACAGTGTTTAATCCTGTGGTGCTTCAGGGCCTTCATTTCAAAATTTTTGCAAGGGTTTCTGCAAATTTAGGTGAGGCATCTGCAAAGCATCCAACCCAAGTCTGAAATAAAACATCCCAACTCATTCACTTGTCAGGTGGCCTCAAGACCTTAAAAATGACTCTCCATCCTCAGTCTAAAGTCTTACCTAAATACAGCAGTGTCATCACAGCCAAGTTAGTACTTGTTAGGTGATGTTTCACAAGGGTATTTAGCAGGCCTCAATGATACAGCTTAAAGGTTTTTCTCTCCAGATTATACATGCTTTTACATGCCATGCAATCTCTGGCCATTTCTTTGCAAATGTCCCCATCAATCTAAATGTGCTTTGTGTCTTTGTTCTTTCCCTCTGTCCTCTCTCTCTCTCTCTCTCTCTCTCTCTCTCTCTCTCTCTCTCTTTCTCTTTCTCCCCCCCGTGTGTGTGTGTGTGTGTGTGTGTGTGTGTGTGTGTGTGTGTGCGCGCGCGCAATCGTCACCCTCATTGATTATTTTATTGTTACTCTACCAATCAGCTTAGGTTATTTCTTGGATATATTCTCCTTATGTTCCACCATGTAAGGCATTGCCATATCCATTGAGTTTTGAAGGCTTCATGTTCCTCCATCTCTAGCTGCTCACTTTATTACACTAGTGATTTCTTTTAAACTTGCTTGTGAAGACATACTGCTCTGCCCTTGTCTTCCACAGCCCAGCTCAACTGTTAATATACCATTTTTAAATGCTAAACAAGGAAAATATTTTTAAGAATTAACATTTTTGGTCTCAGTATTGGACCTTAGTTGAGGGTTACCACAACATGAGGAGCTGTATTAAAGTGTCTCAGTGTTAGGAAGGTTTAGAAACACTGCATTAAAAGTGGTACTTCATGGCTTTTGCTTCAGTTCCTGCCTCCAGGTTCTTGCCTTTTCTGCCCTAGCTTCCCTCAACCAAGAACTCTGATAAGGAAGTATAAAATAAAATACACTCTTTCCTCCTCAAGTTGCTTCTGCCTCTGGTCTTTGATGTAGCAATAGAAAGCAAAGAAAAACAGCTGCTGGGATTAAGAGAATGTGATGTCTTTTTTGCTTGTTATAAGGGTTAGGGCTGACATTCTTATGACAAAAGACAAATTAGCAAGAGAAAAAAATAAATCCATTAGGTTAATCAAAATGAATCTTCATTTTATATGAAGGAGGACACTTCAGATTGGAGAATCCAGACCCAGGTGTCTTTGCATGCCCTTTGATGAACAGACACTGTCTAGAAATATGGTTACAGAAGAGGTGTACAATTACTATTTAATAGTAATAGACTGCAGAGGGCAAAATCAGTAATGCCAGTCTAATCCAGTTGTTCTTGTCCTCTCTATGAAGCTTGTCTTCCTTATGGCTACAGGCTGAACCACTCTATCAGGAGGATTCTCAAGAAAGAAAGGAAATAGTGGGCTGTCTGGATTTTATCACATACTTTCTGAAAGTGGGATTCTAGCATCTATGACTTGGCTTGGAGAAAAATAATTCTGACTCTGATGACCATTTGGGGGCAAGAACGGGAGGTAGAGGATGGGAGGGCAGCAGCATGTCAGAGAGATCAGCCTCCAAAAGCCCTCCAGGCTCCAGATGACAGTGAGCATGTCAAAGCACCATCTTTAGATAAACATTGTCAAAGCCCCATTGCAGAAAAGGAGCAACAAGGGAAAATTGTTTGATTCTGCACCACAGTAGACAATATCCTTTAAGGAATGCTGGAGACAAAAGCAGAGAGGAGGAGACCCTCAAAAAGCTCTGTCATGACTGTTATTTTAATGAATGGACAGGAATTTGGCTGAATCCTTCGACTGAAAGAGACAAGAAAATTCTGTGGGATGGGCTAACAGCAGATCTTCTCCCACACTTCTGTGTACATTCATGCAGTCTGTAAAAATATGTCAAACATACAGCAGCACCATGAAGATAGGGCAGATATGCAGTTAATGAATGCTGAAGGAAAGCCAAGAAGCTGATAAAAAGGACTATCTGGAAAAGCAAAGAGCAAACAATTCCTCTTTCTGTTTCTCTTTTCTGTGTAACATAGAACATTCTCCGATCTCTGAGTTTTTAGTTACTCTTCTCATGTGCTTGGGGAACAATGACTTTATTCAGAAGGAATTTTCAGCCATGTGCACACATAGATGTAGCAGACACTCTCAGCAGCCAGTGTAACTGGAGGCCCCGGTGCTGTGTGGGTTCTACAGCTGAACTGCATGTTGGAAACAGAAAAAAATCAGGTATAAGAGCCAGGGCTGGTTCCTACACATCACAAAACTATTTTTCATGGTCTACAGACCTCTCAGCTGCCCTAAGAAGTTCAAATGCATGTGAAACTCATCCCATGTCCCAAGAGTGAGCTACCCGGTAACAGTAGGCTGTACAAAACAGATGTGATGGAAGGGGAATATGGCATTAAAATGTACTTAAGGTTACAGAATGCAGTGGCAGTGTTTGCATCTCAGTCAGAAGTCATTGGATTTGGGGTAGAAGTCTCATAGTAGCCTCTGTGGTCTTTGCTCACAACCATTTCTATTCTCCATTAATTTTGCACTATATTCTTCTTTGAATAGGCTTGGACATTGGCAGAGAATCCCATGTTCTCGGCTTGGTTTGTCTCCTCCCACTTTTTCTTTCTAGCTCAAACACCAGTCTTTGCTGACTCACTCAGCATCCCCTAGAATTCCCAACACAATCAACATTTACCATGTTTATTGAAATTGTATCCACTAGGCATGAAGATCTTAATTCAATGACCACGCTGCTTCATTTCTATACCTTGACCTTTGGCACCGTATCTGAAACGTGGTAGGTTCTCATTAAATGTGTGCTGGATAAATTAATTCATTTAATTACACTAGTGTTCCGAATGAAGTGTATAATGTCAACTCACCTGTCTCCAAGGTTTCTTCTAGCCCTGATACATTAGGATTCTGCAAAACCCCCTCAATGTTACAGAGACAGGAACTCAACATTTGTAGATTGAAAGGGGACACAGATGTTGAGCACAGCAGTCTAAGCTGATGTCACTGAATCACTCTCTGCTGTTGTTTCATACTTCCTCCTGACTGCTTTACTCTCAAGTCAGATTTTTTTCTTAAGTATTCCCAACTTCAGTGAGAAACCCATCTTTCTCAAGTGATATTTCTAATGAGAACTAGCTTTGGTTTGGTGAAATGACTCAGTGAAGACCCGAGTTCAATCCCCAGGATCCACAGGGTGAAAGAAGAAAATGTACTCCTTCCAGGTATCCTCTGATTTCTACATACACTCCCTGGTGTGTGTGCTCACCTACACACAATAAATAAATGTTTAAAAATTATCCTGTATCTGACATATCCCTCAGAAACGGACCTGTTATGGTGGCTAATGTTAACTGTCTACTTGACCAGGTCTGGAATCACTTAGCATTCCAGCCCCTGAGGATAATTGTGAGGAAATGTCTAGGCTGAATTAACTATGGTTGGAAGAACCACCTTAAATATGGGTGGCACTACTGAGTGGGCTTAGGTATTGGACTGCAAATCAAAAGTGAATCGAGGTGATTGTCAGCATTGTCTCTCTCTGCCTGGGCTAACATGAGTAAGATGTTTTACAGCCCTGCCGCCATGTTTTCCTGACATAGTGGCCTTCCTCTGTCACTCTCAGGCCAAATAAAATCCTCTTCCTTGGGTGGCATTTGTCTTATCTTTGGTGAAGCAGCCAGAGAAGCCATGTGCAAAGCAGACTTATATGTGGTATCTCCAGGCTGGAGATGTGTGCTGTGGAGAAAGACAAGAGACAGATAAATCAGACTCAAATAGATACAGATCTCATTGTGATCTACTAATATCTTACAGTGTGTCCTTGACCCTTAGACCCCCAGCCAGGTCTACATCTTCTTAGCATAATGAGGCCATTACTAGTTTCTTTCCTAGGCTTGGTTTTAATGAGTATATAAAATCATAAGCCAGATTCTTAGTGTAACAGACATTTTTAGCATCTGTGAGCATTCAATAAACGACATGTACATTTTAGCACATCATTGTCTATCCCAATCCTTTGTGTTAAGCATGAGACAACTGAGTAACACCAAGTCATGGAAATTGTCCTCATCTCACACAGTTCATCACTGAATGAATCTAGATTCCCACAGCAGGCTTTTTCCCTCATTCTGAAAGTTTCTAGGAAAGTTCTGCTTAGGCTAAGCCTTCCATCTCAAGTCATCTCCAAGTTTCAGGTTCTACAGTGTGCTTCAGGAGCATGCGGTCCTAGACACAAGAAGATGGGCCACAGAAGATCTATCCCATGTGCCCATGAGGGAAACTGAGAATTGCAGAGTATCTTCAGTCCCTTGTCACCTCTACACAAGCTCATTCTGGTTCAGAACATTCTCTGAAACTCAACTCTTTCAACATGGACATGGTGATGCTTATCTTTCTCATCACTCCCACAGGTTTTCTGACTATGCTCTTTGGCTGCTAAAGGCCAGAGACAACAGGTTTTGTTCATTGGAATCTGTACATCGTATTTGAAGAAAAGTTCTTTGAAACTATCAGATCCTGAAATACAGAGCTCATTCTGCATTCCCAGTAGGCGCCTACATCAATCACTTTTCTTGTTGCTATGGCAAAATATCTTAGAAAAACAACTTAAATATGACGGGTTTCTTTTGCCTCACTGTACAAGTATACAGTACCCCTTGGTTGGGAAGCCATGGCTGAAGGAGATTGAGGCAGGTGGTCTGACCATGTATGTAGTCAGGAAACACGGAGCGATGAATGCTAGTCCTCAGCTTGCTGTCTTGTTTTTTACTCAGTCCAGAGCTCCACCCATATAATGATGCATACACTCGTGGCACAAACTGATCTGTGCTGTAACATAAATGTGTCTTATGAATACTATGTTAAGTGAAAGAAGCCAGTCCCAAGACACCACATACTCTATAATTCAGTTCACAGGGTGTAAAGGAATTGTAATCCAGCAACATGGCTGCTCTCATCACATCCAAAGATGTTCAGGTCTGTGTGATCCTGCTGGAAAGCAGACATACTCTTAGTACACACCTTTAATTCCTCTGGCTAGAATCTTTCAGTACACGTCTTTAATTTCAAACAATGATATTGCGTTAAGGGGCAGACAAAGTGATGAATTAGAGAAAGATTTGATAGAATAAGTCAGAAAAAGGATACTCCCCAACTCTCAGGAGAAAACCTATTTAATAGCAATACAGAGCTAGAGACGAAGTTCCCCAGTGAGTTGAGAGTCAGTGCAGTGAGCTCAGCACACTAGAGCTGAGTTTGTTTGTGAGTTCATGTGGTTCATGTCAGGTCAGCAGAGGAAGATGAAGCCAGAGCACAAAAAGAAGCTAGAAGATTCAAACAAATTGCCAGAGTTAGTTTGAGGTCAAGCAGACCGATCCAGTGAGAAGTCAAGCCAGTTTGAATCAGTCAGCTTAGATAAGGGTTTGAGCCAAAATAGCTGAGTTGAACCAGCAAAATAGAGTTCAGAAAGCACTAGAAAGGGGTGAGCATATTCAGCAGTAATCCCCCAAGATAACAGATACATCAGGCAAATAAAAGTTACTTTTACAATACGGAAGTCCAGAATAGCATAAGGGAAATGACTCAGCATGAACAAGTGCTTACTGCTCAAATACGAAGACTTGAGCCCCAGTACTGACACACTTGTAACCCCAATACTATGAGGAGTAAGTCAAAAGGACTACTGAGGATCATTGGCAACTGATTAGTTCCAGGTTCTGGGAAAAACCTTTCTTGGAGGAAAAGGTAATAGAGCAGGTTAGGTGATACAAACTTCTAGCTGGGGCAGGCAAACCCATACACATACGTACATATAAACCACATTACACTTAACATACCCGAGCATATACACATACACACACGCACGTACGAACGCACGAGTGCGTGCACACAGAATTCTTAATAGAGAACTCAATACATATAGAAAATAGAACTGCAGTTGTTTTGGGCTGGGGATGGATTGGAAAGTAATAGCTAACTGTATGGCATTTCATTTAGAAGTAATGAGAATGTTCTGTAATTTCCCACAACGATGGTTTCACAAATCTGTTAATACAAGTTATTGAATTCTATACCTAACTGTTCTTATAAAGATTTGTTTACTGTAATTTTTATGTATATGGATGTTTCACCTGGAGGCCCGAAGAGGGTGGCAGATGCCCTGGAACTGGAGTTACAGATGGCTTTAAGCTGCCATGTGGATGAGATAAACTGAATCCAGGTCCACTGAAAGAGTATCAAGTGTTCTTAACACTGATCCGTCTCTCTAGCCCCTGAATATTATACCTTAATCTGTAATTTTACAGTATGTGAATTACATCTTAATAAAGCTCTCTTTAAAACAAACCTGACCCTACTTTCAGGAAATTCACAAAATGAGTGTCATTCCTCGGTTCATCTTCTCAACATGTGGATAGCAATGGAGGGAGTGTGGATAGTGCCAACGATGAGAACACATCCCATACCAGGAGCAGAGAGAGGTGGACAGAGCCACATTACTCCTATTGTAGTGACCATCTAGCAAGAAATACCAATGGACGGCATAGAATGACTGTGGATCCCCAGTTTCCTAAGGTCTTCCTACCAGACAGCCCTTTAGTGGTTCTCCCAACCCTAGTTGCATCACTGTGGGGGTTAAGCTTCTGCCACATGGCCCTCAGGGAAAGACAACTAAACCATAAGGATACTCTTGCCTCTGTCCCAGTTATGCCTTAGAAATGCACCTGCTCTTGGATAAATACTGGTACTTTCAAGTATGTCCAGAAATGAACTCACCATTAAGCTAGAAGCTGGGCATCATCTCAAATTTGTCTCCTCTCTCCACAATACTGATGGTAAGCCATCACTGAGTCCTATCAACTACCTGTCAAACATGTAAATTTCTGTTCATATTTTTTAGTACCAGAATCTCCAATGGGAATTGCCCGTCTACACAATCTAGATTTTTTTCAAAGGTCCCCCTTCATCAACTACCAGGAACAGCTAGATTCCCCTTTCAAATTATCAATTATCACATTCTCCCTTCTAAGCACATGTCCATGTTTTGCAATTATCTTTCTAATTTCTCTAGCTTCTTCACTGATTGTTTTAGACAGAGCTCCATTATTCTCACTACTGTCTTTTTTACTCTCTTGGAGATTTTCTGGTCTTCTAGCCTTCTCCAGACTCTAGAAGACATTCCTTTGTCTGAAATATGCAAGGCTCCTCTCATTTCCTGTCCTCCCCAGTCTCTAGTCTGGGTCCAGTCTAGTCTCTGTCTAACTAACTTGTCCTTGCATCTGTTTGGTGTCTCTATACTATACTAGTTTCCTAAGTAATCCATTTACACTACTGCCCTAGACCAATTGATGGCTCTGTTATAAGCACTTAAAAGTATCCGAGTACTTAACAAACAGTATCATAATTGACTGTTCATGTTTCTGTGTTTTCTGGTAACAGATAACCCACAGCACAGAATTATTTAATTTATTCTTGGTTTTCTCAGTCTTAGAAGCACCCAAAATACTGTAAGCTACTCAATAAGCAGTGCTGATATCATGAGGCTTCTTTTTAATTGAAAATAGATTCTTCTCTAATACATCACAGCCACAGGTTTTTCTTTCTCCACTCCTCCCAGCTCCCAGTCACCTCCCCTTTCCCCTGTATCCACTCTACTATCTCCCTTCAGAAAAGAACGGGCCTCCAAGAGACAACAATCAATTGTGACAAAACAAAATACAGTAAGACAAAACAAAAAACCTCACACCAAGGCAGGACAAGGCAACACAACCAGAGTAAAAGAGTCCCAAGAACAGTAAAAGAGAATGCACACATGTTCCAACTGTTAAGAGTTCCACCCAGACACCAAGCAAACAGTCACAACACATAGATAGCAGGATTGGTGCAGATCTATGTATGCCCGTGCTTGCTGCTTCAGTCTCTCTGAGCCCGTGTGAGCCCTGCTTAGTTGACGCAATGGTCCATGTTCTTTGGGCATCCTCCATTTGCTCTGACTCCTATAATCTTTCCTCCTCCATTTCTGTGAGATTTTCTCAGCTTCAAGGAGAGGGACTTAATGGAAGCCTCCAATTTAGATCTATCTATCTATCTATCTATCTATCTAATTCTAGGTTTGGGTTTCTGCATCCACTTTTAGCTGTTGCTAAAAGAAGACTTTCTGATGATAACTGGACAAGATGCTGACGCTGATCTATGAATATAGCAGAATATTATTAGGAATCACTTCACTTATTTTTTAAGACCAGTCCTGTTTGGTTCTACCCCAGGTCTCTAAACTATCCAATCTATTGTTTCTAGCCATCCACGCAGTTCAGGGTATGGACCTAAAGTTCTATCAGACATTGGTTAGCCACTTCCTAAGTTCTGCATCACCAGTGCCCCAGCACGTCTTGGGGGCCAGCCGAATGTCAATCAAAGGTTCTGGTACCTATCTACACAGAGCTACAAAGTAATGTGGAAAGCCTAGTCTCATTAATGGAGGTCATAAACCCCACTAATATGGTAACTTGAGAGGGGAGAAAATAGGCTCCATAAAGAAAACCTGTCCATTTAAATTTAATTTTTAATTATATATATAATTACAAGCCTCATACAAAATGCGTATTCTTAGCATACTCAATTTAATTTCAATTTCACAACAAAGGCATCCACTGTAGTTAAATAATCACAAAGCATTTCTTCTTGGATAATATCTCAGCGACTGTAGAGCAAACTTCAAGGAAGAAGGAAAATTCCCTTTATTGATTTCTGTCATGTGTGTGCTTTAAGAGGCAGGAGTGACTGACACCAAGGGGCAGTGCATTAACATTTTGGGGGGACAATGAGGGATCTTTCATGGACAGAGTACTGAGTTACTTATTACAGTATTGAATTTCTAAGCACATTGCTCCTTGGTGAATTCTGGCTTTTAATGTATTGACTTTCTGCTTGGGCCAGAGCTGGAAGAATTCCACTTCACCTAGCACCATACCAAGTTACCCTTACTTTATACACTTTTGCACTGCAAAACTCCCAATGAGAGGACTAGAAGGGCAGCAAGCACCTGCTTGTCAGATACATCTACTAGGAATAGATTCCTCAAACAGAAAAGAGTCTATGGTAGCATTCCACAATTACAAAATACAGCTTAATGAAGATGATAGGACATGTTTTGTGAAAACCAAGCAAATGTGTTTGCAGATAAGGCTAGCAGGCAGGATATCTGGTGGGGACAGGTAGGTTTGTGAGTTGAACAGATTTCTCAGTGGAAATTTTGGCTCTGACCTTGTTGATCAAATTTGCAGAGGTCAACACTTGACTCCAAAGAGTCGAGATTCCTTGACTCCAAAGAGATTATGACAAGCATTACCAAGTGCAGTTCTATGTGATGTGACAACCTAGCTCAAATGATGTGTCAATCAAAAATTGGACCCCTAGACTAGCTAAAGGGTATAGATATGCGTCTTCTAGTCGTACAGATTTGAGACAATCAAGTACTCGAAAATGTGCATGCAGCAGTTAGTTATAGGATTTCAGAGGAGCTGGGGAATTTTTCTGCTTTTTTCTCCCCATGTCTATTCCTCATCTTATGCAGGATGAGGGTGAACAAGCCAAGTTCTCTAACAACACAGATGCAAACATCAGTGCCTCACATATTAAATAGCAGTATTAAGTGCCTCCCACATCTGATAAATTATGGGTAGACAGAGGAGCATTCAGTTAAAGTTTGATTTCCTGTTAGCAAAATTCACAAAGACAGACATTATAAACATGTCGCAGTCACAGGAACATCTAACAGCATGGAGAAAATGAACATTGGGAAGTCACTCTTAAGTAGTAAATATTTATGAAGGAAATATCAATATCACTGAGGAAAGTGACTTCCACGTGACCCATATAAATATAGCGCTTTCTGACATTTACACAAATGAATTTTAGCCATCCATTTTTAAAAAATAAATAAAATATGGCTTTGTTTTAGAGTTATTATAAGCAGTTATGAATCTAAAACAAGTTAAAAAGTCAGGATAGTTTTACATTCATCTTCTAATTAGGCTTTGTTGTTTGAAATAGACTATGGTAGGGTAGTTTGAATAGTAGTCCCTCTTATTTTGGGTGATGATTTTTAATTTAATAACTTTTAATTTTTAGCATTTTGATCTAATACTCCATTCAGATTTACCATGTATAGTGGATAATCTTTTTTTTAATTTTTTTATTCTTGCACTTATTTTTAGACTGAAAAATCTACCTGCAGAAATTTTCCTGAAGTCCTAAAGCTGTTAAAACTGTTGCTTTGAGAAATAATGATTCTGGTTGGATCTTCCGTTCAGTGTTAACACATTGAATATATTCTGTTTTACAAACACTTAATCCTTAATTTTTATGTTAAAAAGTTGGTCATATCAAATGTAGGAATTGTTCAACATCTCCCATTAAATAAACAAAGGATAACAGACACATATCACTGCACTGTCAAAAAAATTTCTTAAAATTCTCAGTCATCGATGGTTGCTAAATAGAAAAACCATAAAGGCAGACAAACTTAACAACACATGACACCACAGATCCCAGTTAACACTAGCTAAAGAGAAGTAGAGACACTGTAGGTGCCCACTGATGTGAGAGAAACGGATGTGCCACATCCTAGGAAGCGTTTTTGTCAGGGCATCTAACCTGAAGCACACCACATCTCATGAGCTCCAATCTACAAACATATAGACACAGTGAGAAAAGAGGATGACACAGCAGAGAAATACAGGATAGGGCAGGTTAGGATTTAATCAGAAGTCAGGAAGAAGAATACTTCTTTAAATCAAATGAATCACCCCGTGGTTTGAAGTCCTCTCCAAAATCTGTTTTAAAAATGTAATCCCACTTTTAAAGTATTAAGAGGTGAAACCAAGTTAGATCTCTCAAAGATAGTTAAGATTTGAAGAGGTATAAACATTAGAGTCCTTTGATTGCATTAGCAACTTTATAAAAAGCAGAAGAAAAGCTGGTGATTTCTGACCTCGTATGTGACGTTCCACCCTGGCCTGGGACTATAGAGCCTCCATCAGTGAGAAGAAGCTTTAGTCTACAGCCTGCTGACTGTGAATATCTTAGCTCTCAGAACCATGAGCCAAATAAACCTTTCTTCTATACCAACAACCAGTCTCAGTATTCAGCTACAGAAACAGAAAATAAAGTAAAACAGCATTGTTTCTCCAACTGCCAAGTTTAAAAATGGGCTGGTGGTAGACTTAAAGATACTAATAAAAACCTCAGGGTACACTGTGATGTCTCAGCTCGCATAGACACTGCTAAGCTCATAACATCCTGAGTTTACTCCCAGGGCCCAGGTAGTAGAGAGAACTGACTTCCATAGGTAGCCTTCTGGTCCCCATACATTGTAACAAAATAAAGGTAACTTGTAAATGCTCCATCCATATGCGATATGTGGACTTTGTCTCAGTTATGACTTAAATAATACTCTCTAGCACGGAAGTTAGAGTAACAACCAAAAATGTAATTAGATTAAAGTGCTACGTTTTAGGTTTGATAACATTTTATGTTATGTGATGAAAAGGACTTCTTAGGATTTTATGAATAGTTTCATGTGAATTTCTTCAAAAGATACAAAAGGAACTAGATCGGGACCTACAGGTCCATGTTCTCAGTTCCATAAAAGGCAAGGAAAGAAGACAACAGTCTCAATGGCTTCTTACTGCTGAGTGAGTTCAAGGCCAGCCTGGGCAACTTAGTGAGATCCTGTCTCAAAATTAAAAAAGTAAGATGTGTACTGGGGACGTGGATCAGTATAGTACTATCTAGTTTACAGGAGTCCCTGGGTTTAATTCCTGCTGAAAGGAGGGGACTTGAGAGAGTACAGACAAACACTTTTTTTTTCCTGTATTGAATCTGTATGCTGGAGATTTGGAAACTTTTCATAATAAAAATAAATAAGTCCCAGGAACAAACAGAGACATGCATCCCCTCTTACTTTGTCCAGCCCACAAGGCATAGTTCTTCAGATCTAAACAACCATTTTTATAGCTATACCAAAGGCATATTTTGTGCATATATATATATATATATATATATATATATATATATATATATATGTATATGCAAACACATATACAATATGTATGGCCATGGAGATGGAGATGAAAGAGAAGTCTTACACATTTTGCAAGTATTTCTGACTCTACAGTTTGCCCCTCCAATACATCTCCGTATTCCACAGGGAGACAAATGGCTCATCCACAAGATGTCAGAAGGAATTGTTCTCTTTTGCAGTCACTTCCAACTTCCACTCAGTAAACAAATCCAAGTGAGTGCTAAAAAGGAAATGTCTTGTGACAAGGTCAGGCAAGACAGATGAGAAATATGGCTTGTGATGAAAAAGTAACAGGTGCATGCTTTATTGGTATGATAAATGTAGAAAAACCAGATGTGGAATCCCATATAACACCATGTTAAACGTTTTAAAGTATATCTTTCCCCAAAGAAGCGTCATGGTTTTCTTTCATTCTTTTTTTCCCCCCTTAGCTCTTATTCTTGTCATTCTGACTGTAGCTTTGGCAAGCCTCTTAGGGACCCAGAACAAAAGAGTTTATGGAGATTCTATTTTTACATGAAAAGAATAAAATCCTGTAGTGGGACCCATGTTTAAGCCAGAAAGCCTCTTTATTTTAAGGGTATGAAGAAGCAAAATTCTGACAAATGCCGCACGGCACTTCTCTATGGGCCATGAGCATGTGTGGGCTAACAGGCATCATGCTAAAGGACACGTGCCACCCACCCACACCATAACTGAAGCAAAACAGGAGAACGGAGAACCACAGTAGTTGATATGGGGGAATCTTTACTAATTTCCGTTAGTTTTTGTGCCTGTGCTTAGCTCCTAGAAAATCGTAGTAACGTGAAGAGTCAAGTTAGGATTCATTCGACAAATATAAACACACATTACCACAATACGTCATACAAGAGAAATGTGAACAATTTTATTTTATTTTTTATTTTATTTTATTTTATTTTATTTTATTTTATTTTTGAGACAGGGTTTCTCTGAGTAGCCCTGGCTGTCCTGGAACTCACTCTGTAGACCAGGCTGGCCTCGAACTCAGAAATTCATCTGCCTCTGCCTCCCAAGTGCTGGGATTAAAGGCGTATGCCACCACCACCCGGTGAACAATTTTATTAATAGTGTAGAAATATTTAATAAATATATTTATATATATTTATATAATATATATAATTTATATATAATATATAACATATATTTATATAATTTATATAATAATATTTTTAAAAGAACCAGCAAACTTCATCTGTAGACCTCTGTCTTTTTATGAAGTTCCAAGTTCATGATCACAAGACATGAGGTCCTCTAAGGCAAAACATTTATTTCTAGCCACATTTTTTGCCTCTAGAAAACATGGCACATCGATACTCAACACAAGTTAAAATAAATGATGATACTAAAAAGAAGGAAGAGATAGTAGGTCATCTCCAAATATGGACTGTGGGAAAATGACATCATAGTCTTCCCTGCCTCCCACACTCAATGTTGGTGCTCTCTCTTCCTTCACTCTGTCCCCTCAACACAGAGACACACTGCCAAGATATCTCTTCTTCCACGTGTTATAATACTTTACTGACTACTATAATGGCTCCTTTCATATGTCAGCTTGAGTAGGTCCAGTTGTTGCGTGAAACACTAACCTTGCTGTGGTTGCAAAGTCCCTGTAATAAGCTAACTTTGAAAAATCAGTAGCCATCAAGTAAAAAAGATTACCTTCTATAATGTCATAGATCCATCCAATATGACAATGGCTTTAAGAGAAATATGACTGTGACTGTGGTACTCAAGTGACAGGGAATCTGCTCCTAGACTGTCTTCGAACTCAGTTTCAACACCTCTCGAATCCCACTCACTGTCCCTCCTATAGATTTAAAGTTGCCACCTCGCATCACATGACCCAATTCCTCAATGTAAGACAATCAACCAGTCTCCTCTCTTCTCCTTCTGACACCCACCATCCTTCCCCTCCTCTTGCTCTCCCACAGAGTTGGTCCCTTTTTTCTGAAGAACTTGACTAATGCATGTGTATTATTGTAGGTGACTACTAATGTCTGTCATTCCACCATTTCTCCATTCTCCCGTTCAAGTCAGAAGGAGTGTGTCTGAAAAAGTATCTCCAATCAATCATGTGGACCTCCTATAACATCTGTGAATTGTCCTCCATCACCACTGCAGATTTCACTACACCTCTTACCCATGGCAATTAAACCACAGCCCTTGCTTGAAGTCCCTCTATAGGCCCTACATGATTCAATCTCAAATTCATCCTCAGAATAGAAATATTGCAATTGTTCACTTTGATACCCCTCTCCTTCCCACATCACCATGTGGTACAAATGATCTCTGCTGACTGAGGCTTACCAAAAAAGTAAAAACCTAGGACAGATTACTTCAGTATACGCTCACACGTTTCTCTAACCAATGAGCAAACACATCACAGATGCCCCTGGAGCCTGAAGATATTAGATTTTGCTATCTTTAAGGGGGGAAAAAATCAAGCTGACCATACTAATATTGGGGAAATCCTGCAATATGAAATTTTTAAAAGATCCTGCTAGGATTCATTTTCATCAAGACCCACCAAACATGTGTTTGATTTTGTGTGTTTGCCACATTTGTCAGTACTGATAGACTGAGAATCTCTCAGTGTGTAAATTAGCCTGGATGTTCTGAGAAGCTTCGCACGACCCCGAGATGTGACACTGCCTTGGCATTTGCAGAGAGTGGGGTGGCCCTACATGCCTGTCAGGCAGTTATGATTGCACTGGTTTGCTGCACTGAAACAGAAATAGTCACAAGGGCGGAGGCCCAGCCACAGCCTCTCATTGTGAAGGGACAAATGCAGCAGACAGAGCAGGCCCCACAAGCTTTCACATGGGAATAGAAGGCAACAGAAGCGGAGAATGGCCCTCACAATACTGCCCCTGCTCTCCCAAATGATACTACTCGAAACCTGCAGAATCTCCTTACGTTAATCCTCCCTACAAATTGCCTACAGTGAAACTGCTTATTGTAGCAAGCTACTTAACAGCTCCAATGCTCCTCCTAATGACAGAATAAAGCTCCATGCTTCTCGGGCTGATAGTCAAGACTTTACTCTCTTCCCTGACAGAATTGTGAATTTTCTTTCCTCGCCCTGATTGTATCCGTTATCCAAGGCTTGCTTCCTCTCCAAGAAGCTCTTCAGTTATTCAGGTCAATGTTGTTGCTTTGTCTCTGGAAATCTGCTCCATTTATATCATAAAGAGCACATAATTGCAAACTGTCACACTGTGTTTAACTGATTAATGTGCATGTGCATGTCTCAATAGCATCTAAATCATAAACTCCTTGAGGGCAAGGGTCTCTAGTCAAAAGAATACCATATTAAGAAGCAACCAAGCCCAATCTGCCACTTACTTATGTGATACCCTTGGGCAATTTACTTAAAGCATATTTTAGTTACATGGAAATATCAAATACATCTTGAAGATCTCTGAGAGTTTCTGAAGATTCTGCTACTTTTATTTTGTACTTGTTGGAAGTACTTTACTAATCAAAAAAGTTATGCAGTTTTGTGATACTTTAGTGTTATTAGTATATAGAGAAAAATTGCTAATACTATCTGCCTCGTATAGATACAGGGCTACATAAAGTTGTATAATCATACATGTTATCTAATGAGTGCACTTACTCATTATCATCTGTAATCTACCTGGAAGCTGGTGTTGAAGGAGTTGAGTGGGGGCTGGAGAGGGCTGCTCAGTGGTGATGGGAAGTAAGATGTGGCTCTTTCAGAGGACCTGGTTTTGTTTGCAACACTCACAGGAGGCAGCTCACAATGGCCTGTAACTCCAGCTCTAGACGACAGCACCCTCTTCTGGATTTCTGCAGGCAATGCACTTTCATGCACAATGCTACATACAGGCAATTAATTATTTTTTAAACTTAGCCGAAAGTTCTTCTACTTTTCTGGTTTAGTAGCTTGAAAACCTCTTGGACATCGTCAGCTAATTTTCAAAGGTTAGAAGCTCATACTTTAAAGAGAGGGTCCTTGATAAATATTCAATGCGTAAACAAATAGAAGAATTCAGATGGAAAAATAATTTATTGCAGTTATCTTCAATGCTATGAAAACTATAACAATGACAGGTAGGCTAAAAAAAAAAAATCTAAGGTACCTTGAAGAATGTAAAGCACCAAAGTCAAATGATGAGAGAAACTAACATAATATGCATCTGGTACCAAGGAAACCAGGATCATCACTGGAAATAGAGAATTAACTTGTCACTGTTCTCACTTCAAAGAGAGAGCAATAGGAGATTATATGTTACATTCAAAATAGAAAATTGTATCAGTGGAGCAGGATACTCTTTGGGGGAATGGCTGACAAAACTCGTTGTCATTGTGGCTTTCATCTCCAGACTCAGTTAAAGGTCAGGAACATACAGCTTGTGTTCAACAAGGACTCTCACAATGGGACTGGATGCTCCCACGGATGGAGCATAGAGCTTCCTCAACAATCTCATCAGGATTCCCTCTTGTGCCATTATTCACATCAAATATAAAGTTGAAAATGGCAGCCACGCAGCCCTAGAGTAAGAGTCTGATCTCATTCAATTAAGGGGAGATAGAAATGAGACCTTGTGTCTGAGACACCTGCAAGAAGACAGATGTGCCGGAAAAGACCACAAAAGTTCTGAAGAAATGACTGTACAAAGGATCAAATACTGTGAGTAAAAATGATCCCAATATAGTTAATTCACTATCAAAGATCTATGTGTAAACAAAGGCAAAATATAAGGCAAATCTCTTTTATTAAAAATATTAGTTCTGGGGCTGGACTGTTGGATCAAAAATTAAGAGTATGTGGTGGTCTTTTAGAGGACTTGTGCTCAGTTCCAACCAGTCAAGGTATCTCCGAACTGCCTGTAACTCCAACTCCAGTAAACCAAACACTCTATAAGCGCCTCTGATAGCACCCACAGATACATGGCATGTACACACAGAGACACATAGACACACAAACACAAAATACACACGTGCACATCAAAGTAAATCATTTATAAGTGCTAGTTGCTGTATAGAGATAAAGGTTCTGAGCCTTGTAGGAGATTAAGACTCCAAGCAGAGATGATACCAGGGATGCTGCCTCAGACTGACCGAGGGAAAGCAGAAACATGGATTTTCTGCCTTGCAAAAGATGCTGCTGCCAAGATCCCCATGAGCTTCCCTGTGGGGACCACCAGCAGAAAGCCATAGATTTTTATAGCCATCTGGTTACATACTGACTTTATATTTGAATTTAGCGTGCACATGCTGAGTGCCAAGCACCATGCTGGCCATAGCCATTAGTATTTATTTATCTTTTCTAGCTCACAGACTCAATGACCAAGATTATAGATCAGTTGAGGAAACCAATTACAAATAAATAAGTGGTATGTTGTAAGTAATTGTGGTATAGTTTAACTTCTTTGATACGCCAAGACTCGGGAAATAGGATTTGTTCTATTCTACAGAGTAAAAAATTGTAAACCAATGACATATGTATACGTTAAAAAAAGAGTCAGTGTGATCAATAGTGGACATAGAACTTCATTCCGTAGGTCCCTTGACTCAAATTGAGAGTGTCGTCATTGACGGAACTCTATCCCACAGCAAATGATCAGCTTCTAGATGATCATTTAAATCATTTAAGTTTATTTTTGATGCCTTTATTACCTTTAGCTGTCACAACAAAGAACATAGGCTGAATCTAGGACAATAGAAGTTCATTGTCTTGTAGTTTTAGAAGCTGTGAATACCAAAAGGCCATCTGATTTCGTCCCAGCGAGAGAACTCTTGCTGACTGACAGCCTTGGTTCCTCACATGGTAGACAGGAACAGAGTTTTCTACCTAGGTGGCCATAGTCCTGCAAAACTAGGTCTTTGTCCTTGCAGCCTCGTTTAACCTTAAATGATTGGTTTCATCCAAGTCCATCGTGGTGAAACATTAAGTACGTTGGAGTTAGTTGCAGGAGCATGAGCACCTCAACAATCTTGTCACTGTAAAAGAACTTATCAGCATGGTGGCTCCCCTGTCTTTAATGCCAGCACTTAGGAAGATGAAACAGGTGGATGTCTGTGAGTCTGAGACCAACCTCATCTGCCAACCAGAGTCACAGAGTGAGACTCTGTCTTGAAAATTAAATAGATAGATAGATGGGTGATAGGTAGATAAATTAATACATAAATACATAGGTGATAGATAGATAGATAGATAGATAGATAGATAGATAGATAGATAGATA
>JANHMN010000001.1:11653147-11666913 GCA_030674055.1 Rhabdomys pumilio
AAGAAAGAAAGAAAGAAAGAAAGAAAGAAAGAAAGAAAGAAAGAAAGAAAGAAAGAACACTCATATGAAGCAGAACAAATCGGTATCATAAATGGGAAGGCATGGGATGGATCCTAATGAATCAGGCAAGTCTGAAGGTGGATGGTCACTCAGGATCCAAGGACAGCTAAAAGTCTGTCATCTTCTTGGGCATTCTGATTATGTCAATGTTCTTAAGAGCCTCACAGAACTAAAACAGGCTTCCTTTTGCTGTCTTCAGCAATGGACACAGACTGCCCCATCTGTCCTGAAGATACACAGGCAGCGTGGTGGAGAAGACAGGCCAACAGGAAGCTGCTTAGACATTACGTTTTTCCTCTTGTTGATCTCTAGTTTGCTTTGTGTCTGCTTCGGTCTCCTATCACTACTGAGAAGTTATCCTAACTGTTTGGTTTCAGACTGGGACAAGGAACTGAGGTGCATATTTTACACACCAAAGCAGGCCTGGCTTCCAGATTCTTGCAGCATCTTTCAGTCACTTCCTTGCATACCCTGCCCCCAATCTTGAATTTTCCAGCTGGAGGACTGGGTGGCTTTTCCTCCCAGAGGCTCCTCTCTATATAATTCAAACATTTTGGTCTCCTCCTCCTCTTCTTCCTCCTCCTCTTCTTTCTCTTCTCTCTGCAGCCTCCCTTCATTCTTTCTCTCCTCCCTTCATTCTTTCCCTCCCCCATGGTGACTTCCCTGGCCTTGATCCATGGGGCCACTGAACTCATCCAACTGAAAGCAGCTTCCCAATAAACATGCCTTTAATATAATCTAATCTGGCTGAAATTGGATCATTTCACCAACAGTGGAGAAATAACCTATCACTAACCAAAATTCAGCTGCTGTATTTGAGTTAAGTAATATTACTAGTGGTGGTTGATTTGAAGCCTTCATACCAAGGAATCCCCAGTTAAAGTTGATGTCACTGATCAATTTGGGAGTTGCCCACAAACTAGGTCATAATGATTATGAAAACTCGAGTCTATGAATGAAGAAAACCCTTTTAGATGCTACATTAACCTGCTGGTGAAACTCTCAACTCTAATCCTCCAAAACAGTCAGGAATTGTTTATAGATGAGGATAGTGAGGATAGTGTAAATACAGTCAAAATATTTCATTAGGTTATTGTTATACAAGCATTGTAAAGTGAAATCGTGTGTGTGTGTGTGTGTGTGTGTGTGTGTGTGTGTGTGTGTGTGTGCAGTATAGTGCATTGAGCCTAGGATCATAATAAACAAGTCAAACCAAAATCAAATGAAGGAAAAGAAAATACAGTGTAACCAAAGACAAGCCCTAAATACAACACTTTAAAGTTACTGCTCATCTAAGCTGATATACTATTTCATAGTAAACATTTGTGCTTCATATGTATTTCAGAGCACTGCTGAAATAATCATTTTTAAAATGACGTGTAATAAATACAAAACTCAAGAACTACTACTTACTGCCATCACTCTGTATCGTGAACATAAGTTACATAGTCTCTACTTTTCTGTGATTGGCAGCACAAAACCTCTGTCTACACTACTAGCACCTCAGCAAACACATTAGTAACGCATTACAGTGTAATGTCTCCGCTATCACTAAGTGACATTAACATCCTTGTAAAATAATGGGGGCATCGTCATTGAATATACATGGATTACCTTTGAATAAGACTGTAGTGTGTAGCTGTGCTCACAAAAGAGCAGGGTATTTCACATGTGTTCACAGTTTCCTATCAGACATGACTACCATGGCCTTTATCCAGTTCAGTCTCTACCTTTCTTCTTATTTGTATACTTCATTTTTCTGTTAGTATTTCCTATGGTTATTGTAAAAATACTGATTAAAAAGTAAAATCAGTTACTGTTATTATTAACTAACTGTTATAATAACAGTTAGTCCGTTATTATTAGCAAAGGTTTCTTTCCAGGTCATTTCTTACACTACTAATCAATCAGCCAGCGTGCTCACCATAGATCAAGTCTGTGTTGTGCAGTTTGTGGAAGATCATCTCTTGGTCATCAGGAGATAGAGCCATGTGGTAGACAGAGTCAAACAAGTCAGTGGCGGTTAATATTCTTATACATGGACAAGATCTACTGGTTTAACATTTTGAAAGAGTTTTAGTGAAAGATTCTTAGGTTATGAAATCTAAGGGGGGTAGCAATAATAATATGCTGTTAGAAAGCACCTGAAAAAATTACCCAGTGACTCAAGAATGTCCTAGAGAAACTCCTTTGTTGCAAATCCAGTGGCTAAAGCACTTCATACCCCAAAACATCTACCTCTGTCCCACTGAAGTAGCAGGCTTGCACGACAACTGGGTCTCCTAGCATCTGACTCCTCACAGACACCCCCTTCCATTTGTAAGTCTCTCAAGTGAGTGAGTATGTACAACTGATTGACTATTTCCATGACTCTCAAATTCCCGTGTTGGAACACTAATCCCAGTTTGGTGGCATCTAGACATAAAGTCCTTCAGGAGAGAATTGAGATATGAGAGTGAAACTCTCAATGAATAGGGTTAAGTGAACAGAGAACAAAAAACTCAGCATCTGATTAGCTTTCTTCACACTGCTTAAAGATAAAAGGCACACAGGTTGTACACAAACCAGAAAAGGGAGCCTGTACCAACCAACTGATATCTGATTTCAACTCCTAACCTGAAGGAAGGTGAGAATCAAGTGTGTGATTGGTGTTTAAATAACTAAAGTCGGTGTGGTTTTCTATTAGAGCAGCCTGAAATGATTAAACAGCATTTATATTGGCAGAAATGAGTTGGTGTGTAAAACTTTAGCTGCGAAATATCTGACATAATGTATTCCCTGCCATTTTTAAGCTCTGTGCTTTAAGAATCAAGCTGAGCAATGGTTCAACAGGCACTGAAAGAACAAACCAGGGGAATGCGGGCTTCCCACATTCCCGTGGCTCTCATTCATCCCCAACCTCCACCCCACCCCACCCCCAGAGAACACAGTGAGGAAGGCCTTGGTGGCTGAACAGTACCCTCATTTGGGCAACATTCAGGGAAATACTGTCTTGCTGATTTCCTTTTTACACAATGTGGGCTCTTTCCACCAGCCAAGTTAAACTTCCAGTTCATGCCACCCTCTCCATCTGAGTCTCCACTGCAACTTTTTTTTGGGGAAACTCCCAAGTCTTTACCACAAATGTGTGTCCAGCTGACTCCTCCTGACTGCACCATTGGCTACTCTAAGGAATGCAACCCTGTGTAAGCACTCTTCCATCCCAAGCTGCTCAGGGCTCCTTTTACAAACCACACAGTGCCCTCATGTCCACGGCATGTGACCATCACCAGTATAATGGAGGCTTGCCAAGTAAACGCTGAAGATGTCAAACCAGGTAAAGAAAGAAGGCGCTTGCTGTGAGGGCACAGGGGAAATTAGAGCCATTTAACAGAAAATCAAATTAGCACTCCAGAATGATATTTTTCATGTGCTTTAGATTTGGAGAAATAGACAAGGCATCTTCTATGTTTGAAATAACTGACAAATACAAAGCAAAACTGATCTTATTTTCAGCAAGTTCATGACAATATTTAGGAATTTGTTTCCAAAAGAGTTCGGGAAGTCTAGGGGAGAGGACAGATAGAAGAGAAATGGCAGAATTCAAAGATCCCCCCCACCCTTTGGTCAAGGAAGATTTGGAAAATAATCTCACTCAGAAAAAAAATTAGTTATTGATTAAAATATGAGTGAGAATTGTCAGTATGTTCAATTCCCTTGTAAAATCTATATCAGGATCTCTTGACTGTGAGTGTGTGTGTGTGTGTGTGTGTGTGTGTGTGTGTGTAGAGAGAGAGAGAGAGAGAGAGTGGGGGAAGAATACAAAGTGTCTAAATTGAACAAAACCTAGGATGAGGGCTCAGACAGCATCAATTAATATATTTTATCTACAGCACATAGCAAAGAGATATATACTAACTGATCAGTACATATGGGTTAGGCTATGAACACATAATTGCTTTTTCCATGCAGATTTTGGAGAAAGTTCTTCATAAGCCAGGCTGAGCCATGGAAAGTTTTCCAATATGATCCCACTCACATATCCCTCATGCATATACATCTTCACATAACTATTCATGCTGTCAGTGAGACCCAAGTCTCCCCTCTCCCGCACCACCTTCTCCAAGCCAGACGCACCTGCTACCCTGGGCACTAACTGCTACTGCCACGTCTTGCTGGGTAATGCCATTGTCACCCTCCCTGCCTGGCACATGTGCCATTCTCCTTTACTGGAGAAAGGAATGTTTAATTATTTTTAATCAGTGGACATGGCATCTTGCTAGACAGCGACACTTGGGGGATCCAACACCATCTGCCTTCCACTAGGCGCCAGCTGCTCTAGTAGATGTCGGTAGAACACCTTAGGACACGGCCTTCCACTGCCAGGCGCCTCTGCGCGGCTGCCACTGGGCACCATCCCCAATGTGAAGCTGACGCTTGGGCTCCTTGCCTGTCACAGTTCGCCCCTCACCCCTGCCATCCTTTTCAGGGAAGTACTCCTCAGCCCTGCTCCCAGAACATTGTCCACAAAACCCAGGGGCCTGCCAGTAATAACAAGGTGTCCAAATATAAATGTCACCCTAACCCAAATGGCCACTGAGCTTTCCATCACTGTAAGTCAACCTAATGGATCCGCTGACTGCAGTCCCACAGAGAACGGCCACCGGCCTCGCAGCGGGTTTGACCTACAGAGAACAAGGGTCAGCCAGCTACTGAATGTTTAAAACAATGGGAAGGAAAAGGGGACAGAAATGCCGCGGAGAAATCGTGGAGCTGTCCAGGGTGAACAGCGCAAGTTGCTGTGACAGACCTGTCCCTTCCAACCCCTACCCACCCGATGGCCTCCTTGGCTCTCACAGCTGTGCCAACACTTTGCGGCAACGCTAGGTTCCTTTGCTGACATGCTTATCAGCTCAGCGGCCCCTGTCGGGAGCACTTGCCAAGTCCCCAACCCCCAGTCCAGTTAGATGGCCCAGCCTAGTTCCCCAAGCAAGGTTCCTGTCACCTCCACCCCTGCCCCTGGAGCACAAATGCTTGAAGAGCTCAATGTAGTCGCTCCCATTCCTTCTTTATTTTCATACAAAGCAAAAGAGATCCGCCAAGGGTGGTGTCTGAAGGGCACATAAAGCCCCAGCTGTGCCTTCCCCCTAGTCAGTTTCACCTCCAGCAGGAAAGCAAACTGTTTTCAGTGCCTGAGGGAAATTTACCCAGCCTCACACTTTCATCTGGAGACTAAACGGACAAAGGGGAGGTCAGGTGCTGCATCTGCCAGAAAAGGGAACGTGTGAAATGTGATTAGCTCCGGAAGGAGCCAGAGAGAGTCTGCCGGGGCTTCTCTAGAGCCCCTGTGTTTCCCTGGGTCAGGAGCAGGAGGGAGAGTAAACAAAAGCATTAAATAAATATTTTTTCCATTTAACCCACATGTTAATACAGACTCTCACATCCTCGACACCTACCAAATCACTAGCCCAGGTGTTAGCCTAAATGATGAAGGAAGGCTAAGATTAGTAGAACTCTTTGGATTTGTGAAGTGTGGGGGTAGAAAGGGAAAGTTTTCAGAACAATAGTTTGTGCGGGCTGGACAGGATGGTATCTGCGGCAGAGCCATGCAGACGCCATCCATTGCATAGCCAAACACACCGAGCCCCTCCGAGAAACTCACTTAACTTAACTTCTCAGGCTAAGTGCAAAACACCCACGTCTGCAGAATTAAAGCCATCAATAGATGGGCTCTGCACTTACAGTAAGACAAAGAAAATCCCTACCGATGTGCCCAGCAGAGTAGGAAGCTCTAGGTCCTCCTTCAGGCCCTCTCTCTGTGAGAGCTTTGTGTGGTAAATGAAGCCACAATACCTTTGTTTCTTTGTCTAGGTAATGGTCATTTCATTTTCCAACAGTACACATTGGAGCAACATCCATTTTTAAAATGGGTCTTTGTTTCCAGCAAACCAGCTACTCTGCTTGGATAACTTGTCTCTGGTTCCAGGTATGCACAGAAAGCAGATGCTGCTTGGAACTGACTGGAGATGTATTGGATAATCTGCAGACAAATTCCAGTCAAAACTGAGTCAACTAGCAAAAGAATGACACTCCTCTTTGTTCTGTTGATGACAGGAACAAAAGGGGGCAGGGAGAGGAAACTGTCTTCAAGACAGGAGATGACGTTTGAAAGGATTCTTCACGTCTGAGTGAATTATTTCATCCTCTGTGGCTAAGGAAATCTGTGTGCCCTCTACAGAAGAGGGGAGCAAAAGGGAAACATGTACAATATTGAAAACAAAATATACATTAGAAGACGCACTGTGAGTGGAGGGTAGGGGGACCATCAGGTGGTGAGTGCCTGCATTCAACTTTAATGACACTTCCTATAGGAAGACGCTGCATGTATTTTCTGGAATATCGGAAAAGATTAACATAATCAGCTGTCTTGTGTAACTGCAGTACTTTACAAAGATGGACTTAAGGTATCGTTTATCACAGTGGGAAATTCAAGTCTGAGAGAAAACACTCCATACGTCAAGACCTGAAATAGTTTTCTGGTGGAGCCCTCTTCACTAAGCAAGAGCTTTTTCGGAGGCTGAGATGGGTGGGTCTCACATCCTCAGAGCTCCTCAGTTCAGAGGTGACAGAGCAAGTAACTTCAGGCACAGGCAGGTCTGGACAGTGAGGGCTAAGCATTGGTTCCATACTTCCAACACTAAGTTTATCCCCGTGATTCCTCAAGGGGCATCAGGATATTGAAAGGTACACAAGAGGGCTTCCCAAAAAAGCCAGATCAACTGGGATTCACTTGTAAAGGACCACTAAGAGACGCTAATATTGACCTTGAAAAGTCAAGAAGTGTCTGTCCTTAGGAGAATGAAGCCAGATTGCTGTTGATCAATACTCTCCTTTTCTCTACGTGACTCAATTCCAGCCACAAAGGCTCTAGGGGGCTTCCCACTAAGCATGGCTCTCTCTGGAAGGGCAAAGAGTCAATTTGTCTTAACAGAAAGGGCTGAAAAGGGCTAGTGCCTACAAGAGGGGCAATTTAGGCTCTTGGAGAGGCAGAGACAAGGAGGCGCTCAGCTCTGTTTGTTCTTAAGAACGTAGATTTGTACTTGAACCAGCTTTCAAAGTTTGTCTACTTCTCCAGCCCTCGTTTTATGAGCAGTATATATTCTGAGCAATCATCATACATATTCTGTAATTTTTCACTTAGAAAAATAGCTTTTGCATCTCATACAGCTTCTAATTCCAAAATTAGTTCAACATCTAGCAGGGAATGTAGAAATATATGCCCCTTTCAGAGACATACTTAGGGCTGGTATTGATTTATGCTATATCATGATTTTAGTCTTATGGGATAATCGCCTTGTCAAGGTTATATTTATTGTTGTGGCTACTAAATCACATTAATTCCTTGGTGATTATACCACAGTAAAGCATTCACAAACGACAGCACTGACAGAATTCAGTTTTCTTCTTTAAATAAACTCAATGCAAAGCTAGCCACGTCCTAGTTTTCAATGGCATTCCAACTTTGTTTTTTTCCTTCTGAATATCTTACCAAGCATTAGGGTTGCAGCCTGTGCCTTGACAAAGATTTGAACTCTAGTGGAAAAGCCCCTTGAGGGAGAAGAAGCACTGCAGAGACAAGTGCTAATGGCAACACGGTGCAGAAGCAAATCACCCATCAAATGGGGCCACTTAGTATTACAGAAGCTTTTGCAAGAAAAAAAAAAAGACAGAGAGGAAGCAGACATGATCTGATATTTAGGTTACTTTCACTAGGAATATGCTTTCTCCCCAGTACTCAGAGAGTTCATAGCAACAAGCCTAAACCCAGCTTGCCTTGACACTCTCCTGGTATTTAGCAACAGGAAAGTGAGAAAATGAGGGGAGGCCACTGGGAGCTGGAGAATGGCTAAGTAGTTCAAAGCACTTTGTAGCACATATGAGGGGAGAACGCAGACTCACACCCCAGCCCCCACATGATGAGAGGGATGTTATTCTACACATACTTGTCACCCTGGCACTGAGAATGGGAACAGGAGGATGACCTGTACTTGCTGGCTGCCAGCTTACCTGAAAAGCAGGAACTCCAGGTTCAGCCCCTAAGACATAATGTAGAGAATGGCAGAGGACACACAACACTTCCCTCTGCACATGCGCATTGGCCCACACACCATATACAAACACTTGCACATAACATACAAACACACATATACACACACTTATATGTGAAAAGAAGACACAGGGAAAGGCTTTCATGCGGTGGAAAGTGAGCAGTGAGATCTTTTAGAAGCATAAATGAATACTGCTACAAACAAACCCTAGACACAAAAAGCTGACTTTTTTGTGAATCCAAAATGGGTTGGTAGGTAGTTCCACGCCTTTTTTATGCATGGTTCCTAAAACAGATACCTCTGGAATCTACCTATTTATATCTAGATCCAGAAGGTACCATTACCTAAGAAATCTGGCCTCCAATAAGAAATATAGAAGTATGAAGCTGCTGATTCTCTTGGAACTTTTACAACAATCTGCTTGCTTTTCATTTTTAATGAAGGGTCAGATAGAATTTCATCCAAACTGGCTTACCCTTTATTCTGTCTTGCATATTGATTACAGTCATTAATTTGGGGCAGGCTTTTAAACTTGATTGAGATGATGTCCATGACCAAAAGACTCCTTTATATGCCTTGCATATGTTTCATTTTCAGGATTGCCAAATACTTTTCATGCACAACCCAGTTCTTAGCAGAAGTTCCCAGGCCAATGATGGGGAGAGAAGATAACGAGAAACATGAATGATGCTCAAAACCTGTACTGGACTCTGTTATTGGTCCACTTTGGACCGAGTGAACTGGATCCCATTTAATGATGTATGAAGTTTTGACTCAAATAATGGGTTCTCAAATGGATACGCTTCCTGTGCAATTTGTTAAGGGTAACCGCGGAAGCTAAGTGCAGTGGTCCACACCTGCACCAGGGAGCTTGAGCCAGGATGATTCCGTGTTCAAAGTCAGCCAGAGCTACTGTCTCAGAGTTTCTATTGTTATGATGATGCACAGCAACCCAAAGTAACTTTGGGAGAAAAGACCTTGCCTGGCTTAAGCTTCTGTTTCACAGTTCTTTGTTGAAGGAAGCCAAAGCAACAACTCAAACAAGACAGATTCCTGGAGGCAGGCGGGAACTGACGTAAAAGCCGTGGAGGAATACTGCTGACTGACTTGCTCTCACGCTTGCTCAGTCTCCTTTCTTATAGCACCCAAGATCACCAGCTCAGGGCTGGTAACACCCCCATTTGTTGGGTTCTTCCATATCAATCAAGTTAAGAAAATGCCAAACAGGCTTGCCTACAGCAAGATCTTATAGAAGCACTTTCTCAATTCAGGTCCCTCCTCTCAGATGACCCCAACTTGTGTCAAGTTGACATTAAACTACTAGTCAGTACAGCTACATAGCACTTTGAAGCCAGTCTAGATTACACAAATCCATGATGGATCTTATAAGAAGAAATGCAAAGATGGTAACTCACAGGGTCAGGTATATTTTAAGTGGTTCCTGTCGGGTTGCTTATTTGTTTGTTTGATTGATTAATATATTATTTTATTGCTATTTAGTTAGTTCTTTTATGATCAGGGTCTCATTCTGAAGGCCAGGCTGGCCTTTGGAGACTACATTAAACTCGCAGCACTGAGATCTTCCTTGCAGAGGTCATAGGCATGTACCATAAAACCTGACCTCTTTACAAAACACTCATATATAAACAAAAATAAAAGAGAAGAAAAGAAATGTTGGAATTATGGGTATGGCTTTGTAAAAGCACCCTTGCCTAGCATTCTGGAGGGACTGGGTTGCACCACACATACCATAAAATGCAAGGAAAGGAAAATTCCATATAAATCAAAACAACAAACCTTAAATGGACTGTGAAACCCATTCCTTTGTTCTGCCTTCTAAAATATCTCAGGAAGTTAAACGTACCTTCCATTTCAGGAGTGCACCTGCTCTAATAGTGCCTTGCTTTTCCCGCCACTCTTCATATCTACCTTCCTCCATATCACCTTAGCCCAGACACACCCTCCTTGTCTCCTTTCGGCTTCTCACCACTTAGAGCTTTGAATACACGTTTTACAGTGTCTTAACATGGACGGTTTCTCTTCTCATTTGAGTGTCAAAATAAATACATTACCGCATCAACTCAGCCAAAGGCCTGCGAGCAGACTCCTCCGCCGCCTCCAGTGCACCTCATAAGGCTGCATAAGCACATTAGAGAACCATCTAGAATCACCTTCTCTGTGTCTTGCCTCATCTGCTCCAAACCCTCAAGTCTTTGACTTTAGAAGGAGGAAGATGCCTTTGTCAAATGTCCCTCCTTTTCTGCCTCCCATGAGTCCCTATCTGAAAACTGAACCTTGCCTTTTTGTTTACCTCTCTTCCTTGGTTTTCTAGAGGTGATACAACGCTTCCTCTACCTCACATTCCCTTCGTCACCATGCCACGAGTAGTCAGTGGCATCCCGCTTTAGCAGTCTCATCGGCACTCCCTCAGCTAGTTTCTCCACCTGTTTTTCTTGGTACTCAGGTTCAGGAATTTCATGAAACTTTCTGTCAAGCTGTTTAAGTATATATTCCTTCCGTCTGCCAAAAGGCTCTCTCTAGTTGAGTTTTTTCCCTCGGTCCCCAGGTACTTCTGCTAACGAAACTGCTGAACAGGAGCTAATTTATCACGGTATTATCACTATATCAGGGCACGAGAGAACCATACCTAGGATGAATTATGGATCTATCCCGTGTCCCACGCATCCTGTACGTCAAGGTAAGCAAATGCTGCCTTGCGTTGGCTGTCAGCCTCCGAAACAGCTGACATTTGTTATTTTAATTAATAGTTGACTTTGCTGAAATAAGCCACTCTGAGAAGCTATGACTTTTTATTAAATCTTCGCTGCAGCATTGTGCTCCCCGTATTGGGAGACAAAAGCTCATTTTCAAAACTGCTTTCTCCTGCAAGGTCACAGTTAACAGCTTGTGTGCACATGTCAGGGAAACATCTGCTTCTGTGCCACCGATATCAGTAAAATTTGCTTTATTTTGAAATTTAAATTTACTTTGACTCCGAGAAAAATGATGAGTCAGTCATTAAAGAGCTATTAAGTGATGTTGATGAGGAGAGGCTTTTTTTTCCCCAGTCATTTTGTCACAGGACTGATGGTGAAATTCCTCCAAACTCAGCAATCCACTTCAAACGTCGCTGAGAACTGTGGTCACAGGCACATCTGGGCTTGGACCGGCTTGTCCTTTCATTAATGCAAATCATTATGATGTAATTACTCAGCCTGCAATGTAGAGACCATTGATTTCTTTTGCCCGGTAGCAGTATTTTTTAAGTCACTGATGACAGAGGGAACTTTCGGGATGATTCCAAACTATACAAATTAGATCCAGTTCAAGAAAGGCAAACTTATTTAAAAGGTTCCAACACTAAATTCCATTCCGAGATTTTTGTCTTTGCTTGGAATAAATTAAGCCGGGGAGTCAATGCCGCCATGTTGTTTTAATTACTTTGGGTAATGTCTCTTACTCTTCTCATTTCCGAGACAATGACACTTTAGCTCTCCCTGAGTGGATTTGTGCTCTGCCTGCCCATGCATACATTCTCATGGCATGCCCATACCCACTGGAGAGAGGTAACCCTAATATAAGGATTCTCATATTATTATGATGTGAAGAAGGTCTCTTCTCAAAGGCCAGGGATGTCCTGAAACATACCATTTCAAAAACACAAACTACTACCTCTGGGTTGGAACATGCAAATAGCTCCAAGCCTTCAAGGCTCTCTGTGTCCTACATTTTGTAGTGAATTAATTGAGGGACACAGCTTTTGATTCCTCCCCATGTTCACACCCTCAACCTCTTCTTGGAGAGTATTCCCCTCCTCGAACTTCAGGCTCAGTCTTTGGATTGGTTTTCAACAAAGAGTATGAATGCAGAAATAGCATGCCCAAGCCAAGACTATACACATTCTACTACATTTCTCTTCACGGCCTTGTGTCTCTGTTATGACTTTAATAAGTTTTTTTTTTCATTCCCTGATACACCATAGGTATAAGAAGAATAAAAAGAGACTAGAGGAGAAATATTCCAGCTATATACTGTTATTATGATTAACCAATCTCTAGCCAACCTGGAGAGGTATGGACTGTAAGAAAGGAGAAAAAAAAAGAAAAAGATAAAGATTTTCATTGTAACCCATTGATATTTGAGTTGATCTCTTAGGCCATAATAGCAAATGTCTATATAATATATGCATCATATCCTTTTACAGCTTTCAGGGGCGGGGAAACAATAACAACAGGTAAAGCAAAAAGCTGATAAATTTTGACAGATGAATATGTCTATCCACCATCAGGTTAAGCAGTATAGCAATCACTGTCAAAAATGTCTTCCTCCCCTTCAACTGTGGTGTGAACGCTTTAAACCCAAGGGTCCATAAGAGGGAGTGGTAGAAACTTTAAAAATAAGAATTAATGCAAAGTAATTGAGTCAGTGGGTTGAGCTAGCTCCCTTAGGAGTAGAATGGAAAAGAAAAATTGCCCCCTACATTTTTTTGTTTTCTGTTTTTTCTGTCTTGTGTGTGGTCATTTTCACACAATCCCACCATGACATTGTCCTCTAAGAGGGCTTTACCAGTACCAAATAGAGACTGCCACCAAACTCCTCAACCTCCAAAACTATGAAAGAAATAAATCTCTCTTTTAACAAGTACCCAACTACAAGCCGACAAATTTTACAGTGAAAAATGGAAGTTTATCCTTTATAACTCCCCCGTCTTTCCTTCTTACCTCCATGACCCTGGTCAGTTCTGCAATGTACTCTCTGGGACACATGTAGCATTTGTTCACTTGTTGCTAGCAGTTTTTCTGTAAACTAGTCTCTGTTATTTCTGGTTCACATGTGAAGGCTTTAATATAGCCTACCTAGAAAAATTCATGAGGTGACTATCCAGGAGATCCTTGGTAAGATGCTACAGAGTTGAGTCAAGAACTTAGACATGATCTTAAACTTATTCTTGTTGGGTATTCTTGGGATAAAAGGAAGTCATATATAAAAAAGTTATTAGCGCATAAACTGGCACATTGCATATTCTCACTAATAGTGGCTGATACTATTAGGTCCATGTCATAAAAATAGCTGCTAGTTAGGCACATAGCAAAGATGATAGAGAGAACTTGTCTGTATCTAGTACATAGCCATCACCCAGTTAACATTGATTGAATAATAATAAACAAAAATTCACATCAAGTATTTATTTCTTTGGATGTAATAAAAGTACTCAGTTTGTAGACATAGCATAATGAATCACTGTTGTTCTGCTTTAAACAACGCATTCCAAAAGTTTACACTTAACACTCTTAATAACCAGAAGGCCATGGGTGAAGGGTTATACAATAATGAAGAGTGTTGAGGAAAGTGTCCTATGCACCAGGTTGATACATCCTGTTTGGGTTTTCATGGGATTCTAAATTCAGGATTCCTCAGACTTTCCAACAATCTGGTTATCTCAGGCTTTCTTCACCCGTATAAAGCTTCTCCTTATCCAAAATGAATAATCAGAAGGAGAGGAATAAGGAGAAGAGGGAGAAGTGAAAAAAGAAGGGGAAGAAGAAGAGGAAGAAGAGGAGAAAGACGATATGAAGAAGAAGAAGAAGAAGAAGAAGAAGAAGAAGAAGAAGAAGAAGA
>JANHMN010000001.1:11666923-11690131 GCA_030674055.1 Rhabdomys pumilio
AAGAAGAAGAAGAAGAAGAAGAAGAAGAAGAAGAAGAAGAAGAAGAATTATTATTTCTTGCTTTAGGTAAATGCCATCATTCTACCCCAGGAAGTAGAAAGCAAATTGAATCAACACAGAGAGTTTAGATTATACTCCCATATTCTGTCTCTTCCTACTGCCTCCCTTCATAAG
Source organism: Rhabdomys pumilio (assembly GCA_030674055.1). NCBI lineage: Eukaryota > Metazoa > Chordata > Mammalia > Rodentia > Muridae > Rhabdomys > Rhabdomys pumilio. The sequence continues at coordinate 11,667,098 of JANHMN010000001.1, forward strand.
ACATTTACCAGATTCCCATGTGTGTCCTCTCTAGTATCCTTACCTTCCACATTAGTCCTGAGTCTTTTAGGAGTCTACTATCTGTGACTTCACTGCTGTATGTGCTGCTAGGCTCAGATCTCAATGTCTTGCTTTGATTTTCCTCAGTACAACCTCAGAAATTCCCTCAGCAGCCACCTTCTGTTTCTGCTACCCACTAGTAATGGATAAAAAATATCCACGCCTACCCGGTATCTCAGACCTACACCTTGACAAGCAGTAGAGTCTGTCTACAATGAAGCAAAGGTATGTATGTGTGAGACACAGCAGCAGTTACTCCTGCAGTTACATATGGCCTGTGATTCACCATAGATACAAATCCCATTGTCTGCAGCGCTGCATTGCCACCTCTCACCCCAAAGTCATGTCCCTCTAGAGCCTTTTACTCATCGTTACCCCCCTCCTTGGCTACTTACTAAGTTCTGGATGACAGATTTCTTATTCTACTTTTGTGTCATGGGCAGGATACTGAAACCATTTTTCTCTATGGCAGCTGGTATGCTGTTGAGCCCATTTCTAGAAAAATGTTGAAGTTGAATTGTCTGGCTCCAAAGTCCATGCAGGGAGTCCCTACTCTGTAGAACCTCAGAATGAGGATAGTTTTGGAGACACTTCCTTCAAAGAAGCAATGTACTTGAGCTGAGTCCACTACGACAATTCCTAATTCACTGTCTGGACTCCTTGCAAGAGGGAACTTGTACACACAAAGACAAAGACTCCAGGGCCGCATGCATGGGAACATTCACATACACGTACATAAGATTAGTTAGGGTTATTATTGCTGTCATGAAACATCATGACCAAAGCAATTTGGGAAGGAAAGGGTTTATTTGGCTTAGGTTTCCACATTGCTGTTCATCACTGAAGCAAGTCAGGACAGGAACTCAAGCAGGGCCGAAACCTGGAGGCAAGATCTGATACAGAGGGTATGGATGGATGCTGTTTCCTGGCTTGCTCACTTTGCTTTCTTATAGAACCCAGGACCACTATCCCAGGGATGGTATCACCTGTGATGGACTGGGCCCTCCCCCATCAATCACTAATTTTAAAAAATGCCCTATAGACTTGCCGGATCCTATGAATACAATTTCTCTATTGAAGCTCCCTCCTCTCTGATGACTGTACCTTGTTTCAACTTGACAGAAAACCAGCCAGCACACACACTGAGAAGCTGGCCATCTACAAGGAAAAATACATATATCTGGAAACTAAACCTGTCTCTATGTTGGTCTTGAATTTCCTAGAATGTGGGAAAGTAGACCCTGTTAATGAAACAGTCCAGACTGCAGACTTTGTTATAAGCTAGAGCAGAAGAACCCAAAGAATGGGAGATAACGGAGGAAAAGGGGACCTGTCTCCACAAAGCTGCAAGTTATTCCTGTCAGTGTAATCCTCGTCATCTGGTAGCAGCAGCTATTGGTGTCTCCAGCTCTCAATGGTACTCTCAAGAATGACCTCATCTTGTCCTTCCGAGGCACCAGCATCTTGTCAGGCCGCAGCTAAAACTCAACACACTCCTTCAAGACAATCCCACAATTCCAATGTCTTCCTTTATTGTGCAGCTCTAGCCATGGTAGCTACTTTCTAATGGCCTCATCTTTTTTTTTTTGCTTTCTCATCTAACAGTTCCAGAACCCTCCCTCCTTGCCCAGCAGCTCTGCTAACCCTCCCTCACCCATAGCTGCTTCCCCACTCAGTGCTGACTTGACACTATGGTCAAATGTTAGAATTGCTGAATTAATGAAACAAGGGTCGTCTCTGGTGTTTGAGTAAAATACACCACACATTAGTTCTCCATTGTTGCAGTAACAACTCGACCAGGGTAATCATTTAAAACAGTGCAGATCTTTTATTCTACACATTTCTGTGGAGTAGAAATCGGATGCTACTTGCTGTGTTAAAATAGCAGTGTTAGAAAAGAAGACGCACCCTCAGGACCTGGGACTGGTAGGGTGGTCACCTTGATCTTTTTCTTTCAAGAACCACCTCCTTCCCACATCCTCAGAGTTAGTGGCAAAATCTCTTTCATGCTTCCATTCCCCACATCTATGCAGCCTGGAAAGTTTCTCTTTAAGGATTTATGTGGTAAGACTCAGCCCACTGGCATAATTCAGGAAAATCTCATCTCAAGATGCTTAACTTTCATTACATTGCAAATCCCTTTGCCATGTGGGGTAATAGTCACAGATTCGTGGACATAGGACACACACATCTCCACAGAACAGTCCTCTGCGTACCTGATCTTCTCCTTCCTTGCTTGGCTCCACTTTCCCAAGCACAAAGAATATTTCCCTCTGAAAGGGCAGGTTCTTTATTTGATACTAGTTTCTGGTTTTAAGGTTATCAAGTAATTCTGATGACATTACACCAGACTGTATTATTTCAATAAGGCTTAACTAAAAACCAAACAAACTAAAACCAAACCATATCAAAAAAAAAAATAATAACAACAACCCTATGTTAAAAGCTTAAGATTACAGAAAAGGAAACATGGAAGACCCTAACTTATTTCTCACAAAGGCAGAGAGTCAGAGAACAGAGGGCCATGGGGTCCCTAGAACACTGGTGTGGGTGGACAGATGCCAGCCATGCATTGGTCCCTCCTGCTACCAGCTTCAACCCGAGTGAGGCAGAGATGCCAGCCCCCCAGCTCCTGTAATCTGCGTAAGGGCTGCTTCTCCTCTAGCGTGGGAAAGGGAGTCTTTTCTGCAGTGTTGTTTGCCATCTCCAGAGGTTGTGGTAAAATATCTAAGGCTGAATTCCTCTTGTCAGCTTACGAGTAAAGTTGAATACATAACTTCCCTCAGAGGTCATACTTATCCCAGAAGAAGTCTGAGAAAGGAGACAAAGTGAAATATAAGAGAAGCTTTTGGTTACACACATCTTCCAATCCCCACCCCCACCCTGTCTGTCTGTCTGTCTATGTGTGTCTGTGTGGATAGGTAACATCAATGGGAACATAACTAATTCCAGGAAGGATTTCCAAATTTGTTCCAAAATTCACTGCTGTTCCTTCTTTACTTCAAGACCCTGCGATTTCTCCAACTTTAACGCCATGCATATTTTATCTCCAACGATTTGGAATAACTGCCTGTGACATTTGGTGAGAGTAGTTCAGGAGACTATCAGTGTGAGTTCACGGTGCTTGATCTCCTGAGAGGAAAACAAGTTACAGTAGCTCTTTGAGGCCACTCGCCAACAGGTACCTCAGCATCCGACTTTACCAGCTTTTCTTTCTCACTCTGTGTGCCCCATCCCTTGAGTGTATGAAGATATGGAAACATTAGTTCTGGAAGAAAAAGAAAAACACGCCTCTCTCTGTGGTCTATGATGGGTTTTGCACATGTACCTTTTTTTTTTTTTTTTTCATGTCGGGCTTTATTTCAGAAGGCAGAGGGTTTGGGCCCTGCCATGATTTATTTGTGCTGAAAGGGTAGGTTATTGGTTTTTCCTCATTTATATGTAGGGCCCCTCACAGGGAGATATTCTTAGGAACAATTTTATATCTCTTCATATTTTCTCCACTTGTGGTATATTTACTTGCTTTGGGGGTCGGCTGCCTGTATCCCTTCGGAGTGAAAGTTAGGAAAGGAATATTTAAACAATAGAAAATTCCATGTTGCTTATGAAGACAGGCATGTACATGCATTACCTGATGAATAATGAAGGGGCCTGAGCTTGTCCAGGCCTGGTGTGGTCATCATGGCTGGTGAAAATACAGAATAGTGCAGAGGAGGCTGGCCTTTCTGCAGGACCCCACTGTATACATTCATGGATGAACTGTGCTCTTGACAGATCTGATTTCCTTCCTGCAGCCGTCAGCTCTATTATCCTGCCTCGGGCTTGAACCTGCAGCCACTGAATCTTGTATTTGCTCTGCCTGAGGCCTTAACCTGCTGCTCTCTCCTTCGTCTTTATTTGTTTCTTCCTTGCGCCACCTGTCCCTCCCATCGGGCACTCCAAGGGTCTTTCCTCCATCTCCTTTCTTCTACTTCTAGTATTAAAAAACATCCCAGGTGGCCACCTTTCACCTGCATGCACCGGAATCTGCCCCTGCAGCTGTCAAGATGAGTTTTCTTCAGGCACATGAACTCCAAAGCCAATTTCCATTTGTTCTGACAGAACAGACCCCATGACAAGGCATCAGAAAGGCACCGGTTCCTCCAGCACACTTAAGAGGAAAATTAACAAACAGGAACAGTGACGTATCCAGTACCAGTGACCAGAAAGTCAAAGGTCCTAGTAAAATCTCTTTTGAAGTAAAGCCTCAAAGCCCAGCCCCTTATTGAGGCCAATAGATAACTGTCAAGTGGACTTTCCAGAGCCCCCACATCTTTCCTTCCGGAGCTGTATGACAACTCCCGTACTCACTCACTGCGTGAGCTTATGAAACATTTGAAATGGAGCCAACCCACACTGAAAGGTACTGTAATTACAAACGTCACCCAGTTTCAAAGACTTAGCATGGGAAAAATAAGCTCAAAATATTTCATTAATTGTTTTTATATAGATTATATGTGAAATGAAAACATTGCGGATACATGGATGAAATAAAATAGTTATTTAAAATTAATGTCACCTGCTTCTTTTTACTTTTCCTTGTCCAGCTAACAGAAGCGTTTTAATTGTACATGTTGAGCTGGGCATGGTGGCTCTTGCCCTTGGGAAGCAGAGGCAGGAGAATGACTGAGAGTTCAAGGTGAGGCTGAACTAAATAGCAAATTCCTGGAGAACCTGAGTTACAGAGTAAAAAATAATATTGAGATTTTGGTTCTCTCCTATACTGGAATACAGTTTAAAAATACCTTGTCATCTTCTTACATTTTGTCTTTGCTTTGTTTGTCTGGTTGCTCAGTTGGCTTCTTGATATTCTTTTGTTTTGTTTTATGGGATATTTCAAATGATTTGGGTGACCAGAAGCAGAGTTTTAATAAAATTTACACATGTGTTTATTTTTTTTTCAAACAGAAATTTAGTTGGCATGCTTTAAAAAGCCTGTTTTTCATTTTTACATAGGGAATTGTCTTTAATAAAGGCTGGCTCCTTGCTGTTATATACTTTATATACTCTTTTTTATCCTATAAATTCAATCTGTTTTAAGATTAGCTTAACATTTATGAGGTGCCCCTCATTTGTCCAAGAACTTATAAAATAATCTCTTCCCTACCCTCGAGGAGAACATATTCCAAAAGAGCACAGATGGACAAAGCCAAACGTCTTTTTATTGAATTTTAGTACAGCAAGATGTGCTTGCAACCAAGAGGGGTGTGCTACAGATTATTTTTTCATCATGCTTTGTATGTGTTTTTAAGGGTGATCTTTCTAATAAAGTTTAACCAAAAGGAACCGAATGATTTCACCACAGAGCATAAAACCTTGTCTTTGGCATAAATCACAAACAAGTGAGATCCTGAAAGAATTTTCCAGAACTGGAAAAACACTAACATTAAGCACTCACATCGCATGTGCCAAATATCTCTAGATTCTTTGCACATGAAAGCTAAAAGGCACATGGTTCCTGCACACGTGTTCTATCCACAGCAGGCATGGAACTTCTTCTGCCTCATACTCTTTCCCTCCCTGCATGGCTCAGGTGACTCACGATAGCTCCATTGTGTCTAGGACACTTAAGGGCCACCTAAAGTTTGAAGAACTAAGTGTCTATATGATGTCACTTTCACCCTGTTTTTTGTCCACCTCATCTAGCTGGAAAGGAGCACTAGACAGAACCACTCTCCTCCGATGCAGTTTCCTTGTGCTAACTCTCCCTGGAATAACTTAGTTACAAGAACTAACTTTTACAGCGATGTACCTTAGATAATATGTGAACACTGAGACTTTCTTATGCTTACTTTCTTTGCAGCAGTTTAAGGAACACAAGCCAAGTCTCATTCCTCAATCCTGGATTTCTACAGAAGACCCATTTGCATATCTGAAGAAGGAACGTGGCTCTTAATGATCTTAATGGAAACCAGAAATGTATCATTTTCCTGATAAGTTGTCATTATGCACGTTCATCTTCCTGACACCAGAATGCAAGCATGTAAATCTGGGAACTGCTGCCTGTCACCAAAGACACTAAAGTGACATTCCCAGATTTTTGCAGCCTGTTCCCACACCAGATTTCTCTACTACGTTCCAATGTGATCGCGTCCCCCCCCCCACCACAACTTTGGATTTTTTTGTTCTTAAAAGCTAATTTCCAATGTCAGTCTATAATAGTTCTGGAAAGTTACAGCACAAAAGCTTATTATTTGGAGATTATACTCCCTGGTTGATCTGGACACTATTTCCAAACAAGCCTCTGAATTACCTTGTGAAATCCTTAGTAATGTTCCTGGAACCTTCCGACATTATGCTTAATTAAGGTTTACATGTTAATATGAAACAATAAAATGAGGACGGCCAGAAACATTGAAAAAAATAGAAGCAAGGTAATTAGCAGCGGTGATGCTCGCTCGTCGAATTTTATCATTGTACATACGTGTCCTTGCCAATTTGTAATTTTTTCAAGTTATTAATTACAGCTTCTGAGGCGGAATATTTAAGAGACCTCAGGAACCATCTTTTAAAGCATCCCCAGATTTAATGAAAAGCTGGTGATTACCACCTTAAATAGTAGCAGAGATGCCTTCCAACCTTAGCGGAATCTGCTAATGCCTAATTTCTCTTATCTGTGAACAAGCAACTATTATTGCTCACACTCTTTTCCTGAACTTCATTACCAGTAATAGAGCCTTGCTTTGTTTACATGTTGCTTACAGTGCAGATGGGATTTTCCTCTGTGTCTCGATGACTTTGCCTCTTTTGAAGAAGGAAATCATAGCGGTATGTTTTACGATTAAAAACTATTAGGATAAAATGGAACAGATATACAAAAAAAAAAAAAGCTGTTTTCAAATGTGCTACTACATAGGGAAGGGAAAGGCAAGGTATGTGAGAGACATAAAGATTACTTTACACATGTCCTTCAAAAAAGTTTAATACATAGTCAGGTCACATTACTGCACATCAAATTCTCCAGGTCTCTGGCTGCCAGTAGCAATTATCTGTAAAAGAACATGTTTTCCCTGGTGACTCACTATCGGGAATTTTCAAGTATACCTAAGCATAGCCTTGAGCAAAACTCCTATGGGGCATATTTGGAATATAGGATTTCATTTGGATGCAATATCAAGGCTTCCGTGCAGGACGTCTATCTATGTATTTTTACATCTGTTTTAACATATTGATGTGTTTATCTGTTGGCTTTAATTACATGATATAAGTATATATAAATGTAAATAGTTCTCCTGAGCTTCCTCTCAGCTTTTGTCGTGAGGCATACAAATATACTTCCCTGGATGTCTGCACGATTTTATATTATAATGGTGCTTCCTGAGTTTTCATCATTAGTTGGTGGGGAAAGGTGTTGAGGATCTGCAGGCTGCCGAGGCTCCAGGTCTTGCTCTCTCCTAGCAGGTCAGGCTGCACTTGTTTCCAGTGAGCAGTGGGGTCACGAGGGTACCATCTTTCGAGGCCATTCCAAACCTGTATCAGTTGACAATGAGTCACCTTTCAAAAGGCAAAGCATGAACTCCAATAGTTCAAAAACGGCGCTGCCAAAAAAAAAAAAAATAACTTTTCATGGTTCTCGTTAAGAATTCATAATATAACTTCAAATCCTCAAAAGTTCAAATATGATGCTGCTTCCCCACGGGTTTCGGATATTAGCTGTACATGCACTGGTTCGATAGAAGTGGCATTTACCAGAACTCTCTTCTGACTTATAGAAGTCAAACCCATCCATGTGTTTGTGTGCCATCACCTCTATAAAGGGGCGAGCAAACAAACAAAACAAAACAAAAGAACTCAATAACCATGACCAGTATGTGTATTTATGAGATTTGGGGCAACGCATGGCAAGCTCTTCCCCTTCCAAGAGTTGAACTGCAGAAAATAAAATGCTTCACTTTTTTACTTGCTTTCTCAAAGAGAATGAGTGGCTTTCTCCTTTGAGCCTCACCCGTTACACTTAGTCCCTCAAGAGCCATAAGCAACGTGTTCCAGATGGATGAGCTACTTCCCTTGTGAATGGGCTGCCTAAGAGCAGCTCAGAAGGGCAGGCGAGGTACACGGCATCTCCGTAATGTTTGCAACTGGAACATGCACACACCCAACCTCGTTTGAGATGTTTAAGAAGGCTCTGACTTATCGACCTTCCAATATGGGGACTTGAGAAGTCCTAAAGGGCAGGAGTCTAGCAGGTCCGCTTTACTGGCAGCGTGGAGTTTGCCAAGTGAAAATCACTGAAGGGCTTGTGGTGATTCTCTCTCCAAGAACATTGAGACCCAACTGTTCCCTTCAACTCCACTTTGGCTGAAAAAATCTGGCTGACATCACCTCGTACCCTGACACACAAGGTTCAGTGTTTCACATAGTCCATATGAGCCCTTTGGGATTTCCATAGAGCCATGTATACTTTTACTACTGAGAAACACAACGCCATCACAGCCATGGTGAAGACAACGATTTCGGGCCTTTGTAGATTGGGTGATGTAGGAATGGTTTTTAACTTCCATGGCCACAAAAAACAAATGTAAGCGGAGTTGAGAAAGTCAAAATCTTTATCTTCTCTCTTTGTCGTAACTCTCCCAGAATCATGGATGCCTTGCCTCCTCCTTCCTGGATCTCTCCAAATAGATGCCATTTATCTGATTGGATTTCTGTCTCATCTTTCTACATATTACAGCTAATTAGTACCCCCTGATGAGAAGCAGCCCACTGATGGAGAAAGCAGTTAGATAAGATGTACATTAACAAATGTAGTCCATTTAATATCATTTGTGCTGCTGCATTATTAATAATACATAATTACCCTGTGCGGGCTGGAAGGGGAAAAGAAACCTCTTCTCTAATTTCTTGGCCTTTGCAGAGAAACAGTGTATCAGAGAGAATAAAGCAGGGTTGGACTATCTGTCGTCATCTATCACAGAACTTCTCGTGTCATGCTATTTATTAACTTTGGGGCTAGCTACAATTTCGACACTCCAACACGGTCACGGACTATGCAGAGACAACCGTTTCGGAAAGGCCAACTCCTCATTTCAGAATGTACCATCGGGAAGTCCAGCCAACAGCTATCGGCAAACTGGGGCTTGGGTTCTTTCTTTAGGCTGTTACTGAAAAGATTTGCTGCTCTAGGTAATGAATGGTACCGGGGTCAACAACTAATGCTCACAAGATTTGATGTAACATAAGGTATGAACCTGACATCATTCTTTCCATCCTCCCAAATGTGACTGGGCCACACTAGAAAGGGCCCTGGCACACGGCCTGCATTGTAATATGACAGGCACTAGTGGAAGCTTAGAAAGACTGGCCAGTCTTGATGGAGTACCTACTCAGAGCCAAGTTTTATGCTAAAGCCCTTACATGTATCCATTCTCCCAGGCTTCTTATGCTGGAAGTTACTATTTTTGTGCTAGAGGTCATCCAAATCTGGCAACACCTCACAAACTGTCATGAAAGAAAAATCTCCTGAAAATAGGCCATGCTCCTTGCATTTTTCTTTGCCGGGCTTCTCCTTAGCAGAGCCAAGCCTCCTGAACATCCTTTGCCAGGAAGGGCAGCACAAATGTATGCAGAGACACTGTGTGTTTGTTTGCACAGGTGAGGCAGGTTTGAATGCAGGCTTAAGCAGCTAGATCAGAAAACTGTGAGGCTCCAGATCGAAGGCCTGGTACCCAAGGAAAACAGGACAACCTCAGCCAAGAACAGGAGAGGGATTGAACACTCCTGAGGCCATCTTTCCTCCAACGAGCAGCACATCTGAGCTACTGGTCTTCATCTGTCATTCGGTTCATTTATTCAGCAAATACTTCCTGAGAGTTTGAAAGGGGAAAGGGAGAATTTGAAATTCAAAGATAGTAAATGACGAATAAGGACATTCTCGTTGTCAACAGAGTAAAGGCAGAAATAAAGATGTATCATTACAATTGGATATTTTCCAGGGACAATGTGGAAACAAAGGAAAGGATGCTTACTCAGTTCTATTCCAGTGGGCCAAAGAAAGTCTGACCAAGTGGATGCTTCCAAACCGAATACCCTGGGTTCAGGGAGACAGATGGGCAGGAATGTATTTTCTCTTTCTAGTATTGTCACTATTTTATACAATAAACCTAAGTTACACACACACACACACACACACACACACACACACACACACGATGGTTGAGTGTTTTGAAATTCTGTTTGTCAAAGTATGACATTGGTTCTCAAGGTTACCAGCCTTATCACCTCCTTTTCTCTCAGAGTCAGTTTATAAGCCAGAGATTGGGGGGATGCATTCAACATGAGAGAAAGGAAAGGTATTAAGTACCGACTCATAAAAGAACTTACATATAACTAGAATAATGTTAGCACCGACTCTTATCTATACTGGAGTTTCTTCCCATCTGGTTCACAGTATACCACAGTTTTGAAATATAAATGATTAAGGAATTTTTCCCTTCAATGATCTTCGGTGTTTATAAGATACAGAACAGAATGAAAACTCTCTGAAATTTAAGACATCTGTACTGTCATATCCATTAGTTCATATCTTAGTGCAAAAGAAGTTACTCTATCCATCTGCAAGATCCTGTGATGTCCAATTCACTTTCTTAAAAACAAAATGTAGCCACCTCCCTATGTTCAACTCAAGGCATTGCTGTGATCTCCTTTGGGCATTGCAAAAGGACAGCCATGTGTGGTGGGGACTGCCAAGTGTTCTTTCTTCCTCTTCAGCAGACAGTTAGACTGTCTCTCTCTCTTCCCTGAAATCAGACAGGCGTGTGTCTGAATGTGTGAGCAGCAGCAGTGTGGCGTGTCAGCCTAAGGCCCAGTCCGTAACACCACTTTAGATGCTGGTCCTCTGCCCAGAACACAAGCAAAGGCCTCTGAGGCTCTGTACTGTAGCAGAGACTCGAGGAAGAGCAGTCCAATGATGCACCAACCTGGCAGTATTTTCTTATTATCAATACTCCTTCACATCAAAAGTTTCTAATGTGAAATCTTGTACATCTTTGCTCTGGTCTTACATTTACCCTAAGACACAAAGGTTTTTTTAGACTACCAGAGTTAAGTTTTCTACTAAGGGCTATGGAGGAAGAAGATATCCGTGGGCTTCACATGTATGTTACAGCTGTATAGTTTGGTGAGGTGGTCTTGAATACCACTGTAGGCGGAAGTGGGGTGGGGACTAAGCGGAAGTTGGGTAGGGGCTCAGCGGAAGTAGGGCTTAGGGCTAAGCATCAACCTTGGGCAAAGTGGGATACTGAAACAGAATCCACACCCCTGTGCAGGGGTGCACAGTACCGATCACTGTTCACAGGAGGTGTGGCACCGCTATGCAGGGTGACTGGAGCTTTCTATTCAAACGATACTTCCTACCAGTCTTTCCCACTCCTACTGTCTGTCTTGGAAGAAGATATCCGTGGGCTTCACATGTATGTTACAGCTGTATAGTTTGGTGAGGCGGTCTTGAATACCACTGTAGGCAGAAGTGGGGTGGGGACTAAGCGGAAGTTGGGTAGGAATTTAGGTAAAAATTCACTTGTTTTACTCTTCCGGTGAATCCTGTATTTTTTCCTCTGCACTACTTATCAAACAAAATTAAATCAGGGAGATTTTATTGAACGGCTATCTTTGTCCCTACACTAATCTTTCTTGAGGACAAAGCCTCCCCAAGGGAGAGAATGCCTTCTCCACATTTGAACCCCCTGGTCTAGAATCATGTCAGGTGCCTGATAGTCATTATCAAGTCCCGCTTTACCAGGGAGCTCTCACTTTTGCTATGTATTCCAGCTTAGTCTTTCATTCTCCCAACAGTCGGGAGATTATGATTTTAGGAGGTGACAATCAATGACCTGTAAAGGCCTTTCTAATTAGAGAAGATTATGATTTTAAATCCTCATTCCCAGTAAACAAACGCTGATACACCCACAGAAAACAAATATCTACACAAGAAGTCCCGCTGCCACAGATATCCTAGAAAGATTTCACCCAGACAGCCCCAAAGGCGGCTCTACTGCTGCCCAGACACTGGAGACATGTATTCAAAGACAGCAGACACAAACACCCAGAACGTGAGTATCCCTCTGAAGACACACTTCTTCCCTATGACAACTAACACAATCTGAGACAAATATGCGCACATATGCGAAAGTCTCTTAGCACCTGTCACTTGGGTGACATTTGTTCTATGATTTCCTATCTCATCCAATAAAATAGGAATGCATTAATCCAAAATTAAAATAACATCCTCACCTCTATTATCTATTCAGTTTTGGATGTTTCATCAGACCTGTGTCCTCTGTGGAAGGAACAGAGAGCACTGGAGCACTGAAAAGAACAAATGCTTCTCCCAGAGTCCCCCATTATTCTGCCATTTACATTGCAAATGTTATCAAAAATGCAAATATGTGACATCTCTAATTGTTTCTCCATCTTATCCTACGCTAAACATGGGCTTGTTTAAATTGTATTTCCCAGAATAAAAGAGCTGGAGGTAGCGTTGTTGCTTTCTGTATTTAGAGGTACTTAGCCAAAACTACACTAATACTGCTTTTTAAGAGTTATTCATCAGAGCGAAGATATCCTACATGGAAGAAAATAAGATCTTTTGAATTAGAAAATAAGAGAGGCACTCTCACAAGACAGTCACTCAGGTGCAAGTGTGTCAGAGCAGGAAGACATAGGAATTCAGACAGGACCAATAATACACACATCACAGTGAGGGGTTTCAGGACGACTCTCAGTCTGCTTTTCTGTTTCCAATCTGGAAGTTTACAGACTTGGCCTCCCCACCCCTGAGTAGCAGTTATTGTCCCCCCCTACTTCCCTGATTATGCCCCCACCCACGCACAGTCCACAGACAGAATCACACTTAGCTGAGTACAGCCAATTACCTGCAGATGCTGCTGAGGCTCCTGGCACAAAGAGGGAGACAAGCAGCCAACTGTACCCAGGGTTTTGCCCCACACATTGCCTCTGTCTCTCTTTCAATGAGTCTATTTTATCTAGGATGAGGTCCAGAGGCAATCTGAATAAGACAGGAAGCAAATGACACACCATTGTCCTTTTCACCGTTAGTAAACCAGAACACCCCCTACATGTGTACTTTTCTATGTGGAAAGACCAAGCTACTGCATTTGGGACAACACTCAAGCCTGTGGTGTGCAAGAGAAGGTAGCACTATGCTTGTAACAGTGTAATGTTAACTATATAAAATACTGTATTTCATTTGAGTACTAGTCTGCCCATCCCCAATCTTCTTTCATCAATGCCTAGCAACCTGGCCTGCTTAGAATTTTCCCTCCAAAAGAACCAGAAAATGAATGTGAACAGCCACAGTCATGCTAAGATGGACTTACCCATTGCACTCAAGGACTTACCCAAAGTACCAATTTTTTATAGACAGAGTTTTAGTGAGAATCTAAGTGAAACTATAGATTCTCTTCCCAGAGATACGAAGGTTAGCACACCAACTTATTGTTAGATTTCAATGCTGTTTTTATTCTTTTTAAACCCTTCACTGGATTCCGTAGTACAAGTCCCTGGAGTTTCTGCCACTTGCTTGAATGGTGAAGGTGTCAATCCTATCACATGAAAAGAGCATGTGTAGCAAGCTCGGAGTCCTAGGTTTACTGCTGGCTGACTCTGTGCAATTAATCTGCTAGGCTTCTCTGACCCATTCATCCCTCCATTCTACAAAGAAAGATAGTAATATCCACAATGTATAGCAGATAAGAGAACATGTCTGTTCTAGCATTTCACCTAACTACCTCCTAAACTCTCTGCAACTCATAACAGTTTCCAATGGTGAAATATCTGTATATTTCCTTCTGCAGCCTCAGATACCAAATAGATGAACACTTAACCTGACCCCTGACATTCTTATTTCTTATCACAGTAGTAGGAAATAAATCCTGACACGCTCATGTTTCATAATTATAAAACTCAAAGTTTTCTTTAACAGGTGCTCTAGGCCACATTTCTTACAGCAATGAGCAGAAGCAAGACCTCTGAAAAACGTTTTTCTACTTTATTATATACATGTCATATTTATTATACACATATTATGGACTGAGAGTGAAATGTCCCGTGGGCTCACGTGTTTGAATGGCTGACTACTTCAGCTAGTTGCACTGTTAGGGAAGTTTGTGGAGCATTTAGGAGGTGGTGGTTTGCTGGAGGAAGTAGGTCAGTAGAGGCAAATCTTAAGATTTTATAGCCTGGCCTCACTTACTGCCCTCCCCCCACTCTCCCCCAGCTGCCACCCTGCTTTCTAAATGCAGATGTGGTGGGAACAGCAATCTACCTGCCCCTACCAGCATGCTTTCTCTGCCTGTTGCAATGTTTTCCTCACCATGATGGACCACATTCCTGGTAATATTAACCAAAATTAGTCCTTTTTTCCTTAAGTTGCTTTGATCAAGGTGTTTTATAATAGCTAAAAAAGTCATCAGTACAACGGGATTACATAGGGCCATTTTTCACAGGAGCATATAATGTACTTTGAGCACATTCTCTCCAAAGCACCAACTCTACTCTCCAAGACAGGCTCACATTCACTTGCATGTTGTCTATATTTAAAGTGGCACCATGCCGTTGGTATTATAGGGATAGCTCTAACAATACTTGAAGAAGAGGAATCTGAAAGACTGTTAAGTCCAAAACATACGGGAAAGGGATGTGAACTACCATGTCTTTAGCATGGCACACCTATGAGCAAGCATAACCTCACAGCGACCAGGGAATACTAGGCCTGCACAAGTCAAGTCGACCCAATAGTCACTGATAGATGGTCAAGGAACTCAAGGGGCCTTACCACTTATGACTGCACTATTGGTGACTAACAGACTCTAGGAGCGAGGTAGGTATAGCACTTAGTGCTATTTAATGCCATAGAACACCGGTGTATTCCCTGGCGAGTTCTCCAGGCACTGATTGTTAGTTCCAGGCCTGTGTTCATAAATGAAGCACTAGGTAAAATCTGTGGGACATAAAAAAAAATTATGAATATGAGAGAAAAGTCACAGTGAGTAAGGGAGTGATGAGGGTCAGAGGGATAGAGTGACTAGAATGTGTCACATACTTGTGTCAAATCGTCAGAGAACCAAATTTATTAATAATACATGCTTAAGTATTTTTTAAATCTCCATATGTCCGGTTGTTTCATATATTCCCCTCACTGAATCAGTGCTATTTATCCACTTGAGAACCATTCTGCATCATTTCAAAGCTGAGTTCTGTTTTGAGTTGACAGGCTGGAAATAGACTTGAGAATCAAATTTCTGCGGGTAGATAAAAGAATTATAATGATATTAAGCTTCCATTAACAAACAAACAGTCTCAGACATGAGGCACTAAATAAGAGTTTTAAGGGGGAGTTGCTTTCCAGAAAGATAGAAGAAGGAAGCTTGTCCCATCTGGTTACTGTAGAAGAAAAAAATAGGAGACAGTATGAAAAGTGTTCATGGGGAAAATGTGACCACAGGCTCCTATCTGGGAGGGTGATGGGGTAACAGAGAGTGCAAGGCTGAAGACTCCTAGAAATGGAGCTTTTCTCCTTCTCAGGGGCTGTCACGGCCAACCATTTGGACAACTGGAGCAGAGATGAGCCAATGGAGGCCAGCATTATGATAAATAGCTCTGCAGAGGTCACTCAGCTGGTAGATGGAATTGTTGGTTATCAAAGCTGCACAGATGACTCCAAATCCATGAAGTTTAGCATCTTCCTAGAATAACATTCTCAATAGAAATACTGAAAGGTCCACAAGGACCCTGTCCCCAAAGGCTACAGCCTAGACCTCCAAAGCAGAGCCAGTGGACATTAGAGCCAGTCCTCGGAGGATCTACAGGGCCCAGATGGTAAGTGTGAGTCCATGTCCACAAAGGATATAGCTGAGTTCTCCAATGGTCTTGATCATAGTAGAGAGCAGATGCTGAGTTAATTGTACCAAAACCTTCAGCCTGGACAGTAGCAGAGTATGGGACCAGAGTTGTCCCACTCAAGTGCTAAAATGCGGTAAAGACTAGTCTAAAATTTAGCCTAATATTAGCAGCATCAACCTCAAGTTTCTAATCCAACTCTGTCAAGCTATATAGGCTACTCTGGTGCCATCTTGAAGAACAGAGTGAGTGCAGACCTCAGATTCATCTCTGTGAGGTAGAGTCTAATGAAAACATTTAAAAAATATAAAATGTTAAGAAGTTTAAAATGAAGTTATTTGGGGACAAGGCAACATAGTTCAGTCAGTAAATGGCTTGCTGTGCAAAACATAAGAACCTAAGATTGATTTCCCATATAGGTCACATAAAAATCCAGGAGTGTTAGTGTCTGTTCATAATCCCAATACTGCTAAGCCAGAGATGGATCCCTGAGGCTCACTGACAGTATTAGGGAGCACCAGACTGATGAGAGAGTCTATCTCAAAATAATAGGGATGAGTCCCAAGGAAGGAAATCTAACGTTTACCTCTGGTGCCATTCACATATTCATATATGCCACAGGTACACGTGAACACGTAAGACAAAGTTATTTTTACCTGCAACCTATTAGGGTGGGCAGCTCGTGAAGAAGATCAGATCTCTTCTTGCAAATGAAAAAAAAACCCCTACATATTCTTTGAACATCTGAGTATTGTGGTATACATATGAGCTTAAACTCCAAAGGACTCTGAAGCTAGTCTAATGAAACACCTGCAATATATTTATTAGCAATTAAGAGGAGGAAATGGACAACATACTGATCAAATTTGTGGTTGATACAAAGCTGAGTGTTATAGTAAACACATTAAGTGATGGAATTAGGCTCTGAGGAGGCAGCCACGAACTGGCCTGGGGAAATTTTAATGCACAAAGAATCGCCTGCACAGTGGCTGAATGAGCTTATATAAATATTCGCAGGTTTGCTCCATAGAAAGTGGATTAGATTATGAAGCTCAGGGGTTGGAGAGTAATGAACATTTCTTGACCCTTAACTATGTGCCAGGCATAGATAGCATCTCATTTAACCCTGAGAAATGAATAGTACTGTTTGTGTTCAATCAGATAAGTTAATGGAGGTTGAAGACCCGAGGTCACACAGCCAATAAGCGGCAGGGCCAGGTTTCAAACTCTTGTCTTTCAGGATTCAAAGCTCAACTTCTTTCTATTATACTAAATTGCCTTTCTGACACACAAGGCAGTCAGCTTAGTCAGGACCTTCCTTCAAACCTTTAATCCACTCTCAGTATTTGTGACAGAAGTGTGGCCTGTTCCAAGACAGCAAAGACCCATAAAATCACAGACCAACCTCCAGATAATCCACTGATAACTACTTCTGGATGTTTGCAGAAGCCATGGCCCTTGCAGGAAAAAACAATCCAAATCGAAAGACCCTGTAGCAATTCTCTATTCCTCCCTCCAGGTCAGAGGATTGATGGAGGCCCAACTACAACCAGTTCTTGCTTGATCTCGGCCTGGCCCGACTGCTCACCCTGGTCCATAAGTTCATGAAACAACTGTTACCTGGACACCCTATTCTCACAGGAAGGCAAGGAGTCTAGAAACACATCCCCAGTCTTTGTTCAGACCCTGTAGCCCTGAGCTGCCTACCTCTTCTGTCTACAGCTCTGCACTCAGGCAGTAGTCTGCATATCAATGCAGCCTTGCCAGCTCCTCTTCCTACAGAAGGACAATTCAGAAATGTCCCTACTGTCCCATGGATGCTCATTATATTTTCAGTTTCCTCCCATTATTTTATTTTATTTCATTTTATTTTATTTTATTTTATTTTATCTTATTTTGGCCTGGTTTGTCTTTCCACACTTGATCTTAAAGAAAAGCCAAAAGCAGCAATCTTCCAATGAAACAACCAGGCAGGAGAAGCTGCCCTTCACTCTGAAATAAGAAGGAGGAAAAGCCATGAGACCTTGTCAGTCCATTTTGTAACACATACCAAAAATCAAGCAAAAGGGACATAAACAGAGAGGTGGTTGCATCTTCAGCTGCTGATGCGTAATACATATTTCTGCAAACTTCATGTACACCCCTCATTTTCACACTGCAGGGTGCACTTAGAAACACTGTTGAAATAAACTCAAGATTGAGAAAGCCGTCTTATCTAGCTATACCAGGGGATGCATACTTCACGTATTTATTTGTTTGTTTATTTATTTATTTATTTGATTTATGCAGCTGGGCTCAACACTAGCCCCTGGGCATGCTTACATCAATTAAAACCACAGATAGAAGCAGAATGCTGAATACAAACAAAATCAACAATTAATGGACTATCCCCAATTGTAAAGTACTTCGGCAGAACCCTCAAATCATTCCTCCCTACTAACTCCCCTGGGCAGAAGGCTGGGTTAACAGATGGTTAAGCAATGTTCAGAGAGGAGAACACAGCATGAGTACTGTGGATGGAGAAAAGAAGAAAGTGTGCAGAGTCCATTGAATCATTTATCAATCAAGCCACAGGTTGAACACATGAACCGAGGCCTCCAGTTGGATAAAGCAGTGACTTGGGTGAGGGGTAAGAAACACGCAATTCTGATGGTGGAGCAAGAAGAGGCCAAGGGTATTTAAAGACAGGTAGGACATTATATAAAATTATGTATGGTGTAGCACTCCATCCTGCGGATGTGCTGGGAGTCTTGCCAGAGTGAGTGATCTGGTCTACATTATTTTTTCATTACAGGCACTATAAAGTTCTTGGCCCAGCCACAGACGGGCTGGCTTTGAATTACATGTCACATTTTGGAAATCTCAGGAAGCTGCCATAGACTGGTATGGTGTATCTACATGACAGCTGGAATACAAAAGCTAAAGTTGATCTGAAATTTGTGTATTAGTGAGAATTTGTAATATGTGATTTAATTCCAGCTACCTTTGCTTGCTATTTAGGTTTTGTGTGTGTGTGTGTGTGTGTGTGATATATATAATATATAAGTATGTAATATATGAGCATATAATACATACACAATATATGCAGATATCTTAGTAACAGGTCAGTAGATGCTCACATAAATACAGTGTGAACACTACCAAGATCAAGATGTAGGACAAACCCTCCTGAATGCCCTTTCAGATTCAATATTCTCCTGCAGAGATGATGGGTGTTTTTATTTCTGTCCCCATTAAGTTAGTTTGGCCTCTTCCTAGAGTGCATTTAATGATATCAGTAACTGCTCTCTGGCATCTGGATTGCTTTCGGCCCGCCTTTTGTCTGCAAGGCTCACTCACGTTCTCACAGATAGCAACAGTTCATATTTTCATTTCTGCATCGTGGTAAACATATGTGTGAGCTGTAGTTTGTTCATTCAATTGTTGAAGGACTTGGGTTGTTATCTGTTTTTCAGTTACATTCTAATTAGTGTACATTGATTACAGTGTAATAGACATTTTTATGAGACTGTCATATGTACATAATAAACTTTTAACATATTAACCAGTCACCATTCCACTCTCTCTTGTCCCTTCAGTATTTTCCAAAAATCTCTCTCATATGTTCATATGTTACACACAACACACACACACACTTTACATATAGATAGTGAAAGCTAGAGAAAACGTGTTGTTTTTCTAAGTTTGGCTTTTTTCATTTAACATAATAATCTCCAGTCTCATTCATTTTTCGAAAAGGGCATAATTTCATTCTTTTTGACTAAATAAAACTCAATTGTGTATGTGTGTGTGTGTGTGTGTGTGTGTGTGTGCGCGCGCGCGTGCGCGCGCGCGCGTGTGCGCGTGCGCATGCACATGAGTAATATGTGAAATATACACAACTAATATATATCATATATATGCATGTATCGTATTTTCTTTATATGTATGTGTGTGTCTGTATGTATGTATGTATGATGTATCTATCACTTTCTCTATCCTTTCATCTGCTAATGGCTATCTAGGCTGATTCTGGATATCAGGAACAGAATCACAGAACAAGAATGTGCAGGTCTCTGCGGTAGACTGACTCAGACTTCAGATATAGAAATACAGGCCCAGGAGCAGTGTAGTTCATACACACCTCCATTCTAGCCTTTTGGGGGTCTCCATATTGACTTCTATTTCAGTTCCCATCAACAGTATGTGAGACCTTCCTCTTCTATATCCTTTCTAAGATTTCTTCTCTCTCCTTCTCTCTCTCTCTCTCTTTCTCTGTGTATAGAAATAGTAAAAGATTTTCAGTATTTAACTTGGGATATAATTATTGCATAATAAAATAGTAGTAAATTTTTAAAGATTTATTTCTTTTTGTTTTATGTATATTGTTATATGTATTTATTTATTTAATATTTAATATTTAATAGTAAATATTTATTTACTAAATAAAACAATATAAATATTTTATTTTATTAAAATATATTTGTATTGTTTTATTTATTTATATTGTTTTATTTATTTATATTGTTTTATGTATATGGGTGCTTTGCCTGTGTGTGTGTGTGTGTGTGTGTGTGTGTGTGTGTGTGTAGTGTGTGTGTGTCTGTGTGGTGTGTGTGTGTGTGTGTGTGTGTGTGTGTGTGTATTGTGTGTGTGTGTGTGTGTTTGTGTGTGTATTGTGTGTGTGTGTGTGTGTGTTGTGTGTGTGTGTGTGTGTGTGTGTGTACCATGTTAATGCCAGCAGACATGAGAAGAGGATATCAGATCTCCTAGAACTGAAGTTGCACATGGTTGTCCGTCACCCTGAGGGTGGTGGGACCTGAACCTGGTCCCGTAAGAGTGGCAAGATGCCACTGAGCCATCTTTCCAGCCTCCAGACGATGGCACATTTATCTTCAATATTTATTGCCAAATACTTTTTCTAAGGAATTGAACCAATTACTACTCCCATGAGAAATACAAGTCTTCTCGTCACACTGTATGCTTGTCAATGCTTGGTTTGTATAGTGTAGCAATTGTAGTCTGTCTGTGGTTGTAGTCAGTGTGGTTGTGATTGACAAGGCTATTTTATTTTTATTTTTTTGCACACTGTTTTTTGGTCTACATGCATGTCTGTGTGAGGGTGTCAGATGCCCTGAAACATGAGTTCAGACTGTTGTGAGCTGCTGTGGGTGCTGGGAACTGAACCAGGGTCTTCTGGAAGAGCTGCCAGTGCTCTTAGCTACTTAGTTCTCTCTCCAGCCCTGCTTTAAGTTTTTGTCACTTTTCTTTCTTTTTAACTCTTTCTTACTGACGACCCCCAGTGCAATCTCCGAGGTTTAATTTTCCCATCCATGACATTGTCCTTTTATGTATGCACAGGAGTTCATGGTTTCATATAATATAAACAAGCATAAGATTTATTTGGGAATTGTTTTTTGAAGCCTAAAGAAGCAGAATGTATGTTGTCCCACAACCTCATTACTGCAATACAGCCCAGGCTCAGCTTCGTGATAGCTATCCTAATCATGGTTTTAGTGACTGGCGGGGAGGCTGGATATGCTCCCAAGGGGCCAACCAGAAATAATCATCTCACCCTATCCTGTGGTCCTCATTTATAAAGTCATCTATTTAAAAAAATAAATAATAAAAACCACACAACTTCTTTAAGCAGCATCCGTAAGAAAGACTGGAAGCAGAGAGGAGCTCATCTAAGACCAAATTCAGCATCCGAAGGTGTTCGCCTCTGCCCCAGCTGAGCCAGTTCTCTATGAAGGCTCCATGAGGGAAAAAGGAAGTGTGTCTGCACAGTTGTCCGTCACCACACATTCACCATGGTAAACACTATTAGTGCATCAACAGTTTTTAAGTGCTCACTATGTGATTCTCACTCCAAGCCTTCCAGACACAGACATATGCCATGCGGTACCTGCTGTGACGCTCCCAGACTCATCAGCATTCACAGTAAGGACTGAAATCTGATACTCAGGCACACTGAAAAAGACACCCGACTTCAGAGTGTAGTTAAAGGTCCACTCCCTTAATAGTTTACTGAAAACAAGAACGGCATTAGAAGCTTTAAAATAACTTACTTCATTTTTCTTGGTTTACTAATGTATCTGCCATTTTAAAAAATATATTGTTTGTTTTTATTTTATGTATAAAGTGTTTAAACACATTTGTACAGAGCATACACAAACCAGTGCAGAATGTTGCATCCCTTGGAACTAGAATTAAGCAACAGTTAGCAGCTACGTGGGTGCTGGGAATCGAGCCCAGGTCCTCTAGATGTACAGTCAGTGCTCTTAACTGCTGAGCCATCTTTCCAGCCTATATCTGCCAATTTTTAAAAATTAAGTGCTAGTAGGAAAATGAGCTAAATAAATATCTGTGGATAAATGAAAAGAAATATCAATGCAACATTACAATGTCCTTAAAACAGAGCAAATAATGAGTGGGGGTTGGGATACCTAGTATTCAGAATATCCTCAGTTTAATTCCCAGACCTCCTAAAACTACCACCAATATTAATGGAACTCTCGTGGTGCTAATACAAGGCGTGCTGCACTGATAACACATTCACAAAACAGATTTATGCTCTCTTAAAACTCACCTCTGATACAGTATTTTTGTATAATAAATTTTATGGGAAGAAAAGAAGTGTCTCTTACTAGCTTTGCTTCCTTCAAACTCCCGAATATTTATAAATTAGCATATGCGCAGAATCAGGGTTGTCTAGTTAAATGAGCATGTGTAAGTGTGTCAGTTTTCCATTGAGACGGTTTCCAGGGACATGTCTGAGCAGTCCAGCACGGAGGAGCAGATATCAAAGGAATTCTTCCTGAAGCCTTAGACAAGGGCACTAAAAATTCTCTCTGTTTTTCTGCTTTTCATTCGTAAGAGGACCACTGGTAATTCTACCAAGCCTTTCTAATATATCCACAACAAGGCAATGCAGAATGCACATCAGCTACCCTACGGAGACAGACTCCCAGCCCAGTCAGCCAGTCAGAGAGGCTGTGGCTGGAGAGATAGAAGCTGCTGCTTGCAATTGGAACTCTCGTCAGCGAAGGGTTCTCTCTCTCTCTCTCTCTCTCTCTCTCTCTCTCTCTCTCTCTCTCT
>JANHMN010000001.1:11690141-11758432 GCA_030674055.1 Rhabdomys pumilio
CTCTCTCTCTCTCTCTCTCTCTCTCTCTCTCTCTCTCTCTCTCTCTCTCTCTCTCTCTCTCTCTCTCTCTCTCTCTGTAAGAAGCCATCCTGAATCCCCTGCCTCCACATCTCTGTCTGAATTCCACTCTCACCCTGACATTCTCTTAGGACGTCTAGGAGCTGAACATGCCTGGCTCTCCTGCCCCTTGACTGTGACACATCCTGGTAAGTGGTTTGATGATGGCAAGGGAGTAAGAATAAAAAGTCTCCAACTAGACCAAGCTCCAGAATCCAGAATGAGTGAGGAGGGAGAATCTTGTCCTTTTAAAGCAATTCACTCTTGCAGGAGTTAATGGACATCTCTCAAGAGTGAATCAACCCTTTGATGGCAACACTTCCAATGACCTCTCATTATGTTCCATCTCATTTTTAAAACTTAGGTTTTTATTTTTAATTTTCTGCATGGTAGTGCGTGTGGGGAGGAGCACTGTACACATGTGTTTATGCATGGAGTATGTTTACATGATTACAGGTACCCACAATGGCCAGAAGAAGACATGTTTGTATGTGCTGGGGCCCAGGGAGTGACACCATTAGGAGGTGTGGCCTTTTCAGAGTAGGTGTGGCCTTGTTGGAGTAGGTGTGTCACTATGGGTATGGGCTATAAAACCTTCATCCTAGCTGCCTGGAAGTCAGTATTCTGTTAGCAGCCGTCAGATGAAGATGTAGAACCCTCAACTCTACCTACACTATGCCTGCCTTGATGCCGCTATGCTCCTGCCTTGATGATAATGGACTGAATCTTTGAACCTGTAAGCCAGCCCCAATTAAATGTTGTCCTGTATAAGACTTGCATTGGTCATAGTGCCTGTTCACTGCAGTAAACCCCTAACAAAGACACATGGGATGCCCTGGATCTAGAATTACTGAGGGTTATGAGCTTCCCTACATGAGTGTTGGGAAATATACTTAGGTCCTCTTCAAGAGCTGTTAGCTCTCTTAACTGGTGAGCCATCTCTCCAGGCCCTAAGCTCCACCTTTAATATCGTGTCACGTCTTCACTTCACACTGAACCCGAGCTTCAATCACATAAACAGCTGGGACACAGACACACAAATCAAATCTTAGCATTGAAATTCTTTTTCCTTACTTTGAAGTATAATGAGAACTCATACAGAAAAAGATGCTATTTATTAAATTTCCTTAGATTCTCCTTCAAATCAGCTTCTTTGTGAAGCCAACTTTCAAGAAGGTTGTAAAATGGTAGAAGCGTATGAGGGAATTCTGTTGGAAATCCACCATGGTGGGAGAGAAGGGAGAAGGTCCAACAGAATTATTGTGGAAAACATTGCAACGAAGTCCTTAACCCATCGCAGAGGAAGTTTTGCACTTAAGAGGACTCTCCAGATTCATTCTGTGCTGGAGAAAAGGAGTTAAGTCCTCCTACCTACTGCCCCATACCATGTTACTGGATGCTCAGAACTTTCGAGAAATGAGAACCCAGAGTTACAGTTCTCTTCAGTTAAAAATACTTCACAGAGAGCCTGACACCAGAGGACTTTGATCATCAACAAAGAAGAAGTACACTCTAAGCTCTCAAAGAATTTCATGGCCAGAGATTCTTTCAACTCACCTAGAACAATGCAAATTCCTTTAGCTGGTGGGTTGGGAGTATAGTTAAAATGATTTTCAAGATCATGTGTTATGTGTGCATTCATTAAATTTTAATTCCAGTATTATAGAACCCTAAATCTGTTGTGATGAGTTCTCAGAAATTAAATTCTAATAAGGTTCTCAAATTACCTCTGGCAGAGACTAGATCAATCAGTCATCCATTGATCCTATGAGCTTTAGTTGAGTGACTACTGTGCTCTGTGTGTTGAGATATACAAGCTTGCACACTGTTACTGCCTCCATGAACATTTCAGAATCCTAGCTCAAGTAGTTACCCTCAATGAAGCCTTCTCAATCCCAAATCCCACTCTTTAGCCACTATGTTCCTATGTGTGACATATTCTTTGTCTTAATATAAAGTTTTATATAAAAATCTCTGGTCTCTTGAGTCTTTGGTCTTTGGTTCCTGCTGCAAATTAAATCTCTTTTCCTTGTCATTGTCCTCCCAGAGGCTATAGGCTAAGAGAATAGCAAACAATGGGTGAGTCATACCATCTACCTTACATAGTAGCTGATTATCAAAACATGGTGTAGCAGTGACTGTGTGAGCAAACTAAAAAAGCATCTGGCATTACCCTGAGTAAAAGACTCAGAGGTGCTGCCTGAGAAACTCAAGAAGCATTCATGACAGGGACACATGAACAGACTTCTGGTAGCAATGTAAACATTTGCTTGACACAGAATAGCATTAAGGGCTGCAGGCAATCACTCAGAGAGGTAGAGTTGTGCCACCCCGCACTATGTTTAGCAATCAGATTAGTTCAGGGTTTTTAGAACAAAGTAGGATGGAGCTGCAGATACCGGTTATGATCATGAACTGCATAAAGCAAGTATTTCATGGGGGAAAAATTAAGGCACTGAATGAAGTGGATCCATGTTCTTCTAGTTCTAGAGCAACTACAAGAATGACAAGCTTTGATAGTAAACACTTCTTCACGTTAATCTGGAGTTGTAGCTAGTGAGATGACCTGTGGTAGTGCGAGCTTACACACATTTCAGTAGAACATATTTAAAATTTCAACAGCAACCAAAAGCCTCAGTGTTCAGGTCTCATGGCTCCCAGGCCTTGCAGAAGCAAGACCACAGCCTAAGAGGACACGCAACCCTTCATCCACGGCACACATTCAAAGCACACACTCTTTCTATGTGCTACATCACTTTCCAAATAAAAATTATCAAACCCAAGAGGCACTGAGCCTGAAGACTCAGTCACCTGACAGGGGGATTTTCATGAGACAGCCTCTGCACAAGCAAATTCTACAGGAAGCAGAGCAACGGGTCCCTCCGCATCGTTAGAAGTCCTCTGCAGAGGACCAGTAGAAAATCAAAGGGCCATGGTTCACACCTATAGAGGCCACTGGTAACAGCATCAGTTGAGCTCAAAGGGTATCTCCAAGGATGTGAAGACGTAGGAGAGAAGCAAATGCCTGACAAACTGGATAAAACTTTATCAGTTTCTAGAGCAGGGTTCACCACAGTTGCTGGGAGATGTATTTGATTTTCCAAAAGCATTTAGCCAAGTGAATGTCAGATTGCAATCCATCTGACTACTTAAACATTATAATTAGAATATTGTGTGCGATGAATCCTGTCTAATCCTAGAGCTGAAGCAGGAGGATCACTGGACCATGATTTTCTACAAATAATTTTTAAAATTTGTTTTTCTTAGATTTTTTTCAAAACTTTAATCAGTTCTAGGGTCTCTGAAGTTAGGGCTCTCTGGTCCTCCTTGTTTATACAGCCTAACTTTTTTGTAAATACTACTTTCAGGTAAAAGTTTTTTGAAGTGCGAAAGTCCTGCCCCCCAATCATTTTCTCATAACCAGCACAGTATGGCTTGGTATTCCTAAGGCTTATTTCAACTGCACTCCATAGGATTATGTGGAGTGCTTCTGGTTGCCAAGCATCTTAGTAGAATTACCTTTAGAAGTTAAAAGGCACGCTGTCGCCATGTTTATAAAACATGGAGTTTCCTTCTTGGTTGAAAATAGGGCAGTGGTGAGATGTAAGAAGAGCCCGTCCAGAAAACTCAGATCAATGCTTACAAGACACTGATTATAAAAACAATAAAAACAGCAAGTGTTCAAAATTTGAAAGTGGTGCAGGAGTGGTGCTGCGACATTTAACTTTTTATTTAGCACTGTGAATCTCAAACTTCACTGTGCAAAGTAACAGGTATAGAATAAACAATGCAGGAGGCTCTGACTAAACAAATGTTACTGTCCTGGAGGAAAGAATGACCTGGATAGATTAGGCTTCCTTTATTGAAAGGTTGTAAGCTCCCTTTTAAAATCCGAGCTTGTCCAAGGTTCCTGTCTTCTGAATTACCCTGGATACCATTTAATCATTCTGTCACTCTCTCAGATCACTTAAAGCCACGTAGTAAAACCCAGTCCTTATTGCTTTCCAGTTTTCCTAAACCTTTTCCCATTCAGAATTTTGCTGTAGGGTTACGTCAGTCAGCTATCCATCCTTTTAGACCCCAGTCCTCCTGAAGCCCCAAGGATAACGCTGCCACAGGCTGGTCTTCTCATTCGTGCTTGACGCTGGAAGATGACAAGGCAAAGACACGTCCCCCAGGGATTCAATCACTCCGCATCATCAACCAATTTCCCCTTGTGGTTCAGAATTAGGACGAGACTAACTGCTTCCCAGTTCCCTCTCTCTACCCCTGAGGGGTGAGATTATCAGAAATTGTGGCCTCGTTGAGTCATGTGGGCAGCAAAGCTCAAACCCGTAATCATCTGGGGCATATTGTGTCTCACTGACCGCCCCTTATCAGTTGAGAGGGAATGGAAATGACCAATTTCTCCCTCCTGAATTCTCATCAGGGCAAACCCACTAAAAATATTAACATAGTGAGTAGGGCTGGCTGGAGTCTCTGCTCTCCTTTTCCTTCCACCTCCCAAGGATGTCCTGGGCGTTGGGGGAGGGTGCAGGGAGATTGTGTTAAGGTCCATAGGCTGGCTCTCACCTAACTTCTCTATTATTAATATATTGTTTCTCATAAATTCAGTAAAACAGGTATTAGTAAATCTACAAGTTAGGAAAGATCTACAGGCATGCACAGAGAGAAAGACAGACAGAGAGAGAGAGAGAGAGAGAGAGAGAGAGAGAGAGAGAGAGAAACTGGAAAGTCTGAGGGAAATACATGCATTTTACTGCTTATTTAAATTGTCATGAGCTCAAACACAGTCTGGGGGTTAAATTTTTTTTAATTAAAGAGGCTACATGATAAAATAATTTCTCAAAGACACATTGTTGGGTGTTCATTTGTTAATTGCTTTTCTTTTCAGGCCAAATACATTAAGAGTTTGTCATATTTTAAAATGTAATAGAATAATGTATAAAGGCAAAAGAAAAGTAGACATTATGGATGTTTTGACCCCCATTTTATTAGAAACTATCATTAGTAATTATGTTTCCCTGAGTATGTATTAATGGCACCTTGTGCACAGCCACAGAGATGTTGTAGCATTTGGTCTGATTGAGCCAGATCCAAGCTTAGCCTCAAGATCTTCAAGTATATACATGAAGCCTCTGGCAAATATTCCTTATAAACTGCTGCATTACTCTAAACATCACACTGGATACCAAAAAAGGAGGATAAGACACCAACCCCAACAGCGGGTAAAGGTGGACTGCAGAGGTTGGGACCACGTTTCCCTTGCTTTCTATCATCCTTGGCAAAGCTCCCCTAAGCACAAAGTCTGTACTTGTTACTGCTAGGTCTAAATCCAGCTGCAGGACACGGATTTTGAGGGAGGCAGTGTGGATTTACTGGAGTAAAAAGAGGGGCCAGGGACAGTAAAATATGAATGTCTTTCGGTGAGGTGACAGGGATAGGGACAAGCATGCAGGCCATGTGAGGTAACAGAAAGTGCATAGACCACCAAGTGTTGAGTTCAAACTCCAACTGGAATCAGCAAGATAACTTTGGATAATCCAAAGGAAATGTGTCTTTAGGATCTACCAGACCCATGTGACTAGGTACATTGTATTTTAAGTTCAGAAGTGTGTCTCTGCACAAAAGCAGATATGTATATCCTTGATAAGGTCTTGATATGAGACTTGCCTCTTGACGTGACCTACAGGAGAAATCATTTGTAAGGTTGTGGGGTTTTTGTGTGTTGGAGGAATTGCTTCTAGAGACTGATGTTTTCCTCAATCACTGTGGCTATTTAGCGTCAGGATTGGGTACTGCAGTATTTATCTTTAAAATCTTACAAGCAATCTCATATCCAATGGCCCATGGAACATTTTTCTCACCAAGAGCAGCATTCCTCTGAGATAGCAAAGTAGGGAATTAGAAGAAAGGAATTGTTTGTTGGAACATTAAGTCTGCCTTGTTTAAAACAGAGGCCAGCATAGACAAAAGGTTAGGAGGGCTTTGTGGGAATAATGTGAGGGAATTTATGAGCTAGTAGAAGTCAGATTTTTACTGGAAAAGATCAATTCTTTAGATCTGACTTGTACTGTAGGTGCTGCTGTTGCCCTTGTTGCTGCAGTTGTTGTTGTTGCTATGGTTATTTCTGTTGTTGTTAATATTGTTGTTGTTGTTGTTGTTGTTTAGCTCTCTAGAAAGAAGAGCAAATGAGGAAGCTAGAATACACACTATTGGTGCTCTGACCTATGTTACATTCCCTTTATAGTATCTCAATAATGACTCAAAGCAATTCTTTTCTCTAGGGAACTGCCATCTGGATTCGAGTGACACCCAGCTCCGTAACAGGTCACACAAGATGACTTGCCACGGAGAAAGGGTTGAAAGCGGTTGGCAATATGGTCCCCACTGCCCCAATAACACAACAGGCCAAGGCTAGACTTGGCTCTGCCAAGGTTCTTCCTAGATCCCTCATAAGTGTGGCCCACCCCAACCCTAGAGCACCATCTCAAGGAATCAAAAGCACAGGAATTATGCTACAGAATCTTCCTGAAGGGATAAATAAAGTCCGGGGCTAGTTGTATTCTTGTCTTGCCATAATTTTTATATTCTCTCTAGCGAAAGTAAATCATTTTCATGACAATGGGAACACAAACTCAGATGACTAACTACATAAGGGCATCCTAGTCTGCTGAGACACTGGCTAAAATCTCTTGGGAAATTATTGTAAGATTACCATAGAGGAACAAAAGTTCACATGAGAAAATACACATCAATGTCTAAGCAAATCAAATGGTGAAATTTAAATTGTCACATGGACCCTCAAGTGGGTCTAGTCAGTCCATGCTTATACACTGAATTTGGAAGATAACAATTAGTTATTTAATGTGATAAATCACACAAAATAGGTTCTATTTTGTTTCTGTTTCTCCTGAGTGGGAGGAAAACATTTCCTGATCCATCTCCACTTTATTTTACTGTAACTTGAACCTCCATGTCTAAAAGAATCCCACAGGTCCTTCTCAGATTTGAGCTGTCTTGACCATGGCTGTCTGCCTGAGCGGGGCTAGCTTTATAAATAGAGTCAGTGTTGGGTCGAGAGCAGAGCAGTCAGAGGAAGGGAGCCTGGAAAGAACTGCTGTCAGGAGGCAAGTTCCCAGAAATCCCCGAGGGTGCAGCGTCCAGGAGATGGAATTGTAGTGAGTAGAGATGGGAAAGCATTCACAACAAGGCCATGCCACATGAACTACAGCACATTCTGGTTGGTATGGAGGGGGCAGGGGGCATTTAGGCTTTCTTCCTGCTCAGTCCTCGCCCACCATTTCCACATAATGAGGGAGTCTGTGTACACTTGGTGAAGCCATTTAAACTACCTTCAGTTCAGTGATCTGGAAAATACCAGTGTCGAGCACACTGAAAGACCTTTGTACACGCCACCTCTCCGTGAGAACACAGGCCCCTTCTCAAGACACTGCAGGTTTCCTGTCCTTTACAGACCACCCCTCTACTCACCCAAAAGGTAAGCTTTTCACTCCATTCCTGGCACTTTCCCTGCTCGTTGGCTACAGCTGTACAACATAACTTAGCATAGTGCCTAAGGAATCAATTCACCCGTCCTCCATTCATGTAATCTCTTGAGGGTAAGAGCTGGTCCTTCCTCATGCTGTCTAACTTGCCATTCCTCCCACTTCCCCACCTCACACACACATCAGTTTTCACACAGTTGAGTGAATCCTGATACACTGAATAGGTCGTTATGATTCCATGCTTTGTCTTCATGGCCTTCTTTCTCCACAAATCAATCTCTCTCTCTCTCTCTCTCTCTCTCTCTCTCTCTCTCTCTCTCTGTCTTTAATTTCTAAACTTGTTTAATCTCTGCTTTTAAAAAGTCTTTTCTTGCCTTTCCAACTTGAGCCCGGCAGAATGGCTCCCGCAAAGAAGGGTAGAGAGAAGAAGGGCTTTTCTGCCATCAACGAGGTGGTGACCCGAGAATACACTATCAACATTCACAAGTGCATCCTTGGAGTGGGCTTCAAGAAGCATGTTCCTCGGGCACTCAAAAAAATTCAGAAGTTTGCCATGAAGGAGATGGGGACTCCAGATGTGAGCATTGACACCAGGCTCAGTAAAGCCGTCTGGGCCAAGGGAATAAGGAATGTTCCATATGGCGTCTGAGTACATTTGTCCAGAAAACTTAATGAAGATGCGGATTCACCAAACAAGCTCTACACACTGGTAACTTATGTGCCTGTTACCACATTCAAAAATCTACAGACAGTCAACGTGGATGAGAACACTGCTGAATGTCAAATAAAGTTGCAGTACTGCCTCTTAAAAAAAAAAAAAAGTCTTTCCTTTTATTGAAAAATCTATTGTTTTCTTACATAATCATCCTGACTATGGTTTCCCCTTCCTCTGCTCCTCCCAGCTCCTACCTACCTTCCTTCTCATCCAGACCCACTGTTTCTGTCTCTCATTAGAAAACAAACATGCTTCTAAGGAATACTAATAAAATAAAATATAATAAAAATAAAACCAACCAACAGACATAAGGGAAAGAGCCCAAGAGAAGGCATACGAAACAGAGCCCCACCTGTTCACAGACTGAGCATCCCTTAAAAAGACAAAACTGGAAGCCATAATATATATTCAAAGGACCTGTAGGATAAAAGAGAAAAATACATAAATAAAATAATTAAATAATAATCTAAAAAGAAAAGGATAAGAAAGGCCCTGACACAGCATTATGAGATAAGGAACCACCTGAGATACCACTGAGTTCATTTTCCACTGGCCGTCAACTTCTGAGCATGTAACCTACCCTGAAGAGTAGGTTGTTTCTCCAGTGACACGCCCACAGAAGAGACCAAGTTTAATTTGCAAGTGATTGCTAATTAAAGAGTGCTTCTGGGTTGAGCATGGGGCATGTGTTCACTTCTCCATTCAGTTGTAAAGTCTCTCGCTTCATAATGTCTGGCTGTTGTGCATCTCTGCGTTTGTTCCCGTCTCTGCTGCAGGAGGAACCTTCTCTAATGATAGCTGAGCAAAGCACTGCTCTGAGTCCCTGGCTGGAGTAGCCTGTGGGTTCCTAGAAAGCTCTGGTTGGCTTTGGGGGCTGCTTCCCTGGCTGGGGGTGGGAGGGGGGGCTGACTCCACTAAAATCCTTAAAATTACATTTAATGATTGCATTGCTATAAAGATGAATATACTAATATTCAAAAAAAAACCATTGTATTTGACCTAAAAGTTTGCTTTATTATTTGGATTTTAAAAATGAATCACTCTTATTGTTCCTAAAAATATTCTGGAGTCTAGCATTGGGCCTGCTGAGGGGAATGGGCAAGCGGAATCTTAAATGCACGGCCCAAGCATTGCACAATGGAAATTTCCTGGCAGATATTTACTTTTAATTATATAAGGTGAGTTAGTTTTCTTTCACTCCTGTTTGAGTAAGAAATAAATCTTTGATTATCGGTTCCTTTGAGTTTATTTTTACCCCCTTAGTTATCTTTTAATCCATAAATGATATCACAAGAAATTTAATAGAAATGATCATAAAAACACCATTCGGTCCATTTTGAACAGCAATTTGCCGAAGATGGTCAAAATTATCATTGGCAAGGCACCCTACTGTTCTTTGAATAGAATAAGAGAAGTACATTAAAAATCAGAAGGAAAAATTAATTTTACATATAGCATGAGGAATGATGATTTCAAATAGCACTGTATATTATTAGTTCACAACTGCTATCTGCAAAATGTCAAGGAAATTAGATTTCAGATGGCAGATGAGGTGTGCTTCACTGCAAAGGGGGTTTTAATAAATATTAAGCATAAAAGTATGGAGGGATGATGAAGGCTTGATAATTAAGCATTGAACAGGCAGATTAGGATCCATCCGACAAGAATTAAAGACACAAAAAGTGCCCAAGTGCTCCTGACAAGAAGGCTGAACTCTGCTGTGCTTTAAGGAGGGAAAACATCTACTGCAGAAATCCCTCTTAGTCATTTATATGTTGCTAGAAGGACTGCGTATAAGAATATGTCTGATTCTAGAGACAATGGGGTTTTAGAAACAAAACAGGTTCTTAGCAACCCACTCCATTTTTATCTTCAAATATAATGCTTTCAACATCCCTGGAAATCAACCAAATAGCAATGGCTGCAGTACTCTCAAGAGAAACTCAACGATACAGCCAACAGCCCATTCTGTTGATCTAATCCCAATTGTTTTACAGTGCCCTTTGGGTTCAGCAGAAAATGTATCACTCTCCTCCCAGAACTTCCCAGAGATGGAAATCTGTATGTACAGCATTTGGAGAGATAACTGGTAGAACAAGCTTGATTCAGCTTCCAGACAAACCTTAGGCACCCAGAAAGTTTTAAGCTTTGTCCTGTTTTGTTCTGTTTTGTTAGTTTGTCTGTCTGTCTCTTTTCACCTAAACTATTGATGACAAACATCATTCAAGTGGTACAGATACTGGACTGAATGGAGAGTTTTCCATCAGGGAGAGCTGAGTTTGGATCCTGGCTCACACATTTCTTAGTGTCTGCATGAACTCAGAGAGGAAGCTCAAACCTTTAGAGTTTGATTTCTCAGTTCCAAACCCTTGACCGCTAGTAGATAGTCAGTATAGGACAGCTGTGTCCCCCTCCATGTGCTGACCATATTCTAACATTTTAATGATCCTGAGAGGATGAGAGTGAATATTAGTTACTACATAGCACTTTGCAATAGGACACAATGTTTATCACTACCTTTAAAGTGTTTAGAAACTGCTTTGTCTCCTTCTGCAATTGCTTTTTAACTGTTTCTGCTTCTATGTGCATAGTGATAGATACTTCACATTGCTGTCAGACTTCTATAGACATTTCTTCATCTTTCTTTATTTAGTCTTCTCTGGTTTGGCCAACAAACCATAGTTAGCAACATGTCTAATTAAAATAAGCGCCTATGGAATAGTTTGAGATCATCTTAAACATTTCCATGTCAAAGCCTAAGTTATAGCACATGCACTTTTTGGAAGTTATTATGACCAGGACTACTAAAGAATTGAAACTCTCTGGGACCTAAACTAGGGGATAGATGGGAGAAGAAATAAGTAGATGCATCCATGCAAAGATAAGTGGCAGATGGATGCATGCTTTCATAGAGAAGTACAAGATTGGTAGGAAGGACCATAGATAGGCAGAAAGGCAGGCAGGCAGGTAGGCAGACATGAAGGTAGACAGGCAGGCAGGCAGGTAGGTAAGTAGATGGATGTGAAAACAAGTAGATAGATGAATAGATAAATAGATAGGCATATTTTTCTGTACTATGAACTAAAAATTTCATACTTTTGCAATGAAA
Source organism: Rhabdomys pumilio (assembly GCA_030674055.1). Lineage (NCBI taxonomy): Eukaryota > Metazoa > Chordata > Mammalia > Rodentia > Muridae > Rhabdomys > Rhabdomys pumilio. The sequence continues at coordinate 11,701,531 of JANHMN010000001.1, forward strand.
GATACGTTAGGCAATCTATATCCCTTAGGTAATAGAGTAAACTCAGTAAAATGAGGCAAAAATCATTTAATCTGACCCATTTCATCACTGGATGATTAAACAGATAGAAATGACAACACACGAAAACATGAAAAATAGACACACGCTTGCTTTACAAATCTGATTGATCAATGCTGTCATACACGCACATGATGAATACATTTGCAGATGTATCTAGTAAGGCATTATTTAAATGTTTGCCTGCAGGTGGACGCCTCCTTTTCCCAGGGTCCCCATTATTATGCTTTCTTCGATGCCTTTGAAGATCTGGGCCTCTGTGCAAGGATCTCATTTGTGAGCTTTGATCCCAAATTGTCCTGTGATTTATTGTTATGAGACTCAAAGTGCTTTCTCAACAATGCCTTGCCTGGTTCTTTATGACTGGGCAAAAATAAAATAACTTTGCTTATATTTTATTGTGGTGAGTCTACATGTCACTTACTGATACTTCTGAGTGGAAAAAAATAATCTATATAAAGTTACTCCCTGACTGGATAGGCTATTTGGATTCTTTGATGATTTGTTTAGATCTAGTCCCAGTTTCTAAGTAGCTATAAGATTAGAAAAGAAACTCAAATTTGCATAATATTATTGAAATATGAAATATACAATTATTTATGTTTCTGTATCTAGAAAAACAATAGATTTGGTGCACATTGGCTGAAATTGCTTTACAGCAATGTATCACCAAATTTCACAGTTTAAAATAAGAAATAAGAGGCTGAGCAGACGTCCCAGTGTTTAAAGCACTTTCTAGGCAAGTGTGGGGACAAGAGTTTGTATTCCCAGAATGGATAAGTGACTCAGCATGGATGCTCACCTGTAAACCTCCTGAAAGGGAGGCAGAGGCAGTGAATCCAGGAGTAGAATGGCTACCCAGATTGGCTGAATTGATGAGCTCTGGGTTTCATTCAGTGATCCTGCCTCAATACATGAGGTGGAGGCACACTGAGGAAGTCTAATGTGAACATTGAGCCTCCATGTGCCTGTACACACACGTGGATATGCACCCATACACAAAGAGGACCACTCATGCCTACACACATGCATACCATACACATACACGCATAAAAGAATGGAAGAAAAACCAAACAGTTATTGTTTCAGATATTTGTAGACCAGGAATTTGTATGGTACACTTGTGCTACAAGCTCAAGTTCAGTCAAGCTGCTGTTGGAGTTGGGGAATCCCCTTCTACTACCTTCTGACTGCAGGAAAGACATAAAAAATCCAGTTCCAAGCTCAGCTCACTTGTATGAGCCTCACCATGAAGGCTTCTCTATAGGCTTTTGAGGTATCCTCAAGACACAGCAGCAAGTAAGGAGAGAGGCAAGAGATGCAGGCAGAGGTTGGTGAGTAATTGCATTTAAAACTGTCTTTCAGAAGGACATCACATCACTCTTCCTTTTTCTGGTTGTTTAAAGGGCATCATTGCTTTATCTCCATCCAAGAAGGGGCAGGATGCAGCAAGAGTGTGAGTACAGGAGTCCTCCGGGATTCCCTGCCTAACTGTCAGAGGACCAAGATGTCTTATACTCACTCAGATTTTGCTGACCCTCATGGTTTCCCCATGCTATGCCTTTTACTTTTAAGCTTCACTGGTGATGTGATCTTACTATAGATAGCATCAGGAACCAGACACCAATCACATGCTTTGTATCCATCATCGAAAGATCCTGGTTAGGCCAGCCCCATGGAACACTCACCAAAACACAGTCTTTTGTTTCATAAAGACATATATAGCACTCTTAAGCTGCTATGATGGAGCAGACCCTAAGCTACATATATTTACATAGATTGTTGGTAATTTTCATGCATATAAGGCCCTGTCACTCCAAGTCACAAAGTTGGATGAAATCAAGGAAATAGCACATGGCCTAAAGCATTGAGAATGGAATCAGGATTAAAACTAATGCAGTGGATAGTTGCTTCTTAACTCCTGCCATGTCAACAGGTATACCATAGCATGCCTTGTCACTGTGGATTTTCCCATAATTTGTTTAGTAAACAAACACCATAGTTTTGAAACATTGAAGGGCATTACATATACTACTGATTTCCATACAGCAATAACAATATACGTTCTATTCTTGTCTACAGTAACAATCAAATATTCAAAATTAAATGTGTGTGAATTTATGTGTATGAGTGAGCCTGTGTATATAAGAGAGAGAGAGAGAGAGAAAGAGAGAGAGAGAAAAGAGAGAGAAAGGATGAGCTGACATAAATCCTGTACTGTACAGTTCGTGTGTTGAAACTCTAACCCCCAGCACCTTAGACTGTGACTACATTTGGAAACATCATCTTTAAAGAGGTAAGTTAAAAAGATACCCTAAGAGTAGAATTTAACTTATTCTTCCATACAAAGAAGAAATTGAATGTTCTAAGACAACAAACTTACCAACACAAAAGGTTGTAGAGACCATCAGAGGATATAGTGAGAAAGCAGCCATCTGAACACTCAAAACTGAGACCTCGGGAGACATTAAACCTAACAATACTTTGGTCTTCACACCATCCTTCAGAATTCATAAATAATTTCTGTTGTATGAAACCCATTCCATCTATTCCTAGAGAACCTCTCTCTCTCTCTCTCTCTCTCTCTCTCTCTTTCACACACACACACACACACACACACACACACACACACACACTTATAACATGGAGAGCATGTGTTTAGTATAAGCACATTCAGACTGTCAGTGACTCTTGCACCATGCAAAGCTGTGTGTTAGATCACAGTTTTAAGCATGTTGATTCAGCACAGTGGGGAAGATGGCAAATATTGACAGGCAGTGGGGACTTGAGGAAAGGGGTCATTCACATGGTAGTCACCAGAAAGCAAAAAGCAGGCTCTAGCTAGATTTGACTGTGACCTAAAAAGACCTACTTCACCAGCTAATCACCACCTCCTGAGGGTCCCACAGCCTCTCAAATACCATAACCAGGTAAGGAGCAACAGCACAAGATTAAATAAGATTTTATTTTATCTCACAAGATAAAATAAACTTGTGACTAATTAAGTTATATTTAATATTTTCCACCCTAGAAGTTGATTCAGGGCTAGCAAGTGAGTGTTAGGCTTACTTTCTTCATTTGCTTTTTTTTTTTTTTCAGAGCATCTGAGGTATTTTTCTGTGAGGGCATAAGCAAAGAGAATTACACCGAGACTCAGGCAAACTGGCTTTAGTCCTGGCTCTGCCACTTATTTCCGGCACCATGACCTTGGGCGATCCGCTTAGGCTTCCTAAGCCGGTGAGTCTTATTTTTCTACTTCAGCTGAGATTTCTGGAGTATCTTCTACAGGCCAGACTGCACTGATCCCCTTTGCATAAATCATCTCAATTTGTAAAATGTGATAACAATGCCACCTAGCAGGGTTGCTGTGACGACCACGGGGGTAATACATATGCAAGGGCTTAGGAGAATACACACCAATACAGATAGCGGGGTGTGCCGTTCCTCTCTTTTCCACATCAGTGCCTCCAAATGATAAAACTGTAATTTTGACCTTAAAAACAACTGCTCATCTAGTTTTAGTCTCTAGCTAAATGATCCAGAGGTAATTTGAGAGTTATACAGGCCTCCTCCAAGCTCGGCTTTAAACCTATCGCCTCCCTGCTACAGAAACAAACAGACTTCCAAACTTGAATAATATCTAGCACGTTCACAGGATGCATAAATGTAAGGTCTTCTACAATCTAGCCTGAAACTATCTTTCAAATTTATTTCCCATTATGTATTCAGCATCAGGTTTTCAACAAAGGGAACAAGTGGCCTTCTTCCTACTCAACTCTGGGACTCCAGGCTCAGGGGAGAGCTCAGGAGGTAAAATGCTTGCCACACAAACAGAAGGACCTGAATTCAGATCTCCCACACCCTTAATAAAAAGCCAGCAATAGGTGTGATCCCAGCACTGGGAAGGTGGAGACAAGGATTCCTGGTCTAGACCAACTGGCAACACCAATTTCAATGACAAAATTTGTCCCAGAAAGAATCACACGTAGAGCAATTGAGGAAGACACTCAACATGAATCTCTGGCTTTTATGAATATACATGTATGTATGCAAATACATACATGTGAATGCATGTGTAAACACACACACACACACACACACACACACATACACACACACACAATAGAATCATATCCAAGACAGTGATTCCTTTTGTCTTGTGCTTAGTAGAACTTTGTGTCTCTAGCAGTTTTAGCTCATGATACTCATTAAACAGAGAGCACCTAGTATGGAGTATGATATGTTCCAGACCTTGTAAGTTACGTTTTCCTTCCCTATATGTTGATCACCCTATATGCTGACCTTTTGGGGGAACCCCAGTCATTGTCTGCGATATTATATAAGTACATTCCCAGTGTTCAGGGTGCATTTGTTGAGGCTCTATGTTATGGCAGAACCTGCGGTAGGAAGGACGAACCGTACAAAACACATCTTCCCTGAGGGAGTTCCCAGTCAAACGTAGAAGTCAGACAACACATCAAGAAGCACTACGTCTCAGCTACATTATGCAAAATCCTCCATGTGGGTATCTCTAATTCTATGCTTGTATCCCAGCACCAGCGGTAAACCCTAGAATTTATAGCGGATAGAATAACGTGTGTATAAAAAGTGTTCCATGGGACGTCCATTCTGTTCAGCACTCTATTTGCACTCATCTAAATGATCCTATGCATAGGTCCTTTTGGTATTTTCCTGTTGCTGTTCCTTACCGTATATGGATAGTATTTCCTCAAGAGTTTCTACTTCGGGCACTCTGACCTCTCAGTACCCCTCAACAAGCCTGGTTTATGCCCTCCCCCCTTTGCAATGATCCCTCTCTACCTAGAGAGATGTAGATCCCTGCTTGGCCAACCCCCACATCCCTTAGATCTTGGCTCAAAGGTTTCCTCTTTAATGGTACCTGAGGCACTTGTACTTAACTTGCTATGTGGCCACATTTCTTTACTCTCTTCGTCTTCTTACATGGAGTTCGTCTTTTCTCCTGTGACTTCTGTACACAGCTGTTAATTTTCAGCTGTTAGGTGGCCTCCTTTAGCTCTGGGACAGGAAAAAAAAAAGAATGTCCTTTGTCATTCATTGATATGGTCTATAGATCTAGAAGAATTCATAAAGAAAATATGGCCTCAGTGTTTGGCTTTCTAATTTCTAAACTCTTCAAATACCTCACCCAGCATTATAAAGTCAGGAGAAATCTAATAATAATTTATCAATGAGTCATCTTCTGGCTCTTTACCTCTTCAACATTTTCAAGGGGTAAGTTTCTATTTTTAATTTTAACCTTTCATGTATACAAATTGTATATATTTTAAATAGGGTATGTACGCGTGTCTGTGTATGCATATGTGTATGCATGTGTCTCTATGTGTGTTTCTATGTGCCTTTCAGTACTCCGGGTATTATTTTGGAAACATGTGATGTTTTAAGGAAAATCTTTAACTTTAACTTTTACAAAAGTCACCTAAGAGTACACTAACTTTATGGTCTGCAGGCCTCCTTTTTGTACTTAAGGCATTGACAGATACCGTGGGTATTTGTTGTTGGCAAAACAATACATTTAAAAATATATTAAGGAGGTAAAAATCGATGCAACTCAGCAAATAATAAATGGGCACCTACCTTCTGAAAATGTTTACAGGTTTTACAAAGATGGAAAAAATACTTCTGCTCTAAAATTGCTTATAACCTCTTGGGTGAGAGAAACAGAGAGACAGCTTAGTGTAAAACAAGACAAATGAAGGAAGCCGCCGAAAGCTACAAAGCGGGATGGAAGAATCAGTGAATTGTGACCATCTCAAAAGAAATATTCATCTTTCTGTGCTCTCTGCCAAGCCCTGCCTTGCGCATGCTCCCCACAATAAGCAGGTTAATATTCAATTAAACAGAAAGTCAGTCCATTATCTTGTTCCTCAAACTCCTCCACCAAGAAGCATGTAGTCTTCATCCATCCTTTTGTGCACTTTGCAATGTCTGTGTGGCATGAAGGCAGCGTGTGTAATTATTGAAGCCAGACTTTCAAGCCTATCGTAGTCACTTACTTACTTGACCTTCTGTTCCCCATCCTCTCCCAACCCTGATGGATTAAGACAGGGTCTACTCTGAGTTCCTTTTCGAGAAGTTACGCCCAAGATGACTGATTGACAAGTGGAGCTTTTTTTCTTTTTCTAGGGGAAAAAATATTTCCAGGGTCACGCTCCTTGTATTTGCAAAGAGCTCTGAAGGCTCCAGAGACTGAAGAGTCAAGATTGACTTCTTGCTGATGGTGGCAAACTTCCCGACAGGACAAAGCGGAAGAAAAGCAAGACGGAGGCTGAGATGAACAGCCAACTAAGACGTTTCAAAACGGGAAAGTTAGATAATCTACTGGAAACTGTAGTCATTAGCTTGAGGCTGCAGAAACTGACAGACCTCAACCCCAGTCAAAACAGAGGTTGCAATAACAGCTGCCAAAGGGAGGAGGGTCGCATATCACTGTGAAGACGGCTTTCTTGTAAAAAGACCCCAAAGCCTCTTAGGGTTTCTATTGACTTGTCATTTCTCTTGCATTCTAATCCACATGTCTGGGGCAGGGGAGGGAGAACCATATTTCTAAGACTCGTATTCATATGCCAACAAACTATATCTGGACTCTAATACTCATCTTGACTTATTCATAAGGCCTGCAAAATTCATGCTTCCATGAGGAAATGTTTTAGCTCTTCATATCTCTTTTGCAGTCATTTTGAAAATCCAAATGACTAAGAGGGAGGAATTTCATCTTGCATCCCCTCACGGAGCAGGGACGAGTTCTAGACACTTTCCATCTTCATTTCTAACAACAAAGTCTTGGAATTTGAAGAGGGATATTTTTATCCCTGAGAAATAATCTTCTTTAGAGAAAAAAATAGCTGGGGAAAAAAAACTAGTCATATTGGTATGTGTTTAAGCCTTTATATTGAGATGGGAGATTATTAGCATAGTGGTTTGAGAAAATAAGTAGGATTCCTGTTTAATGAAACCCATTTTCATTACTGCCTGGCTCCGTGACTAGATAGCCAAAGGCAGGAAGAGAAACAGAAGCGAGAATGGTGCTGTCTGAGAGACTGAGAGGAAGGAGCTGATTACTCTAAAATCATAGGAGGCAGGGTGAGAAGCTGGTGGGTTACGTGGACACTGGGAAGGAATGCAGAGGTCCCAGAGAAGATGCTGTATAAAGGCTCAAGGCCAATAGGATTCAACCGCGCATCTGACAGAGAATGGTTCTCTAACCCAAACTGCCTAATAAGATCTGGAGGCTTGTTTTTTCCATAACTGTATTACCAACAAGCATGACTTGTACATCAGTGAGCATGAAAACAGTTGGATTTCACACTGTGATTCTTGGGAATTTGTGTCACCTTGGACAAACTCTTGTTTATAACCAGAGTTCAGACTCAAGAAAGCTATGTGGTTGTTTAACTTTGCAAAAAAAAAAAAAAAAAAGTAGCAAACACACAGGCACCATGAATTGTTAATAAGGACATACGTGGGCATTTAAAGAAGAAAATTCCACTTATGAGCGTACATTTAGGGAGTAGTCTTTAAACATGGACGCAAGCCAACCAGAGGTATAAGATATGGCTTGTCCCTCAAAAAGACAGTTTTCAACATGACAACCCTCTGTCCAACTCTAAATTAAAAGGTAAATACAATTCCCATGTGTCAGAGGCATATTAGCAGGTGTCATTCAATAATTTATGTAAAGGGTACTGAGTCATTCAAACAAATAAAGTTACAGAAATGGAAAGCAGCACAAACTTTTACATCTACGTATCCTTCACAATGCCCCAGCTGTCAAGCAAGATTTGTACGGAAGTGTTTCCCCCATAAATCATTTCCCAAACATAAAGTTAGAAATCTCTGTGCCCTGAAAAAAAAACATCAGGAAGAGCCACAGTATATAATTAGTCGAGAATGGAGTTGTGCTCGTCACTCTCTAATACCAACACTGTCATCCAAGCCTCGAAAAACATTCAATCAAGCCGTTCCATTGTTTACAAATCAGATGCAGCCCAAGTACCGCAAGGTTAGCCTGTTCTTCAGAGAAGCTCTGCTTTTTGGCTTAACGTCCCAGCAAACTGGAGACGCAGAGATCCCAAGGCCCTCTCTGTTGTTAATCTTCCCGCTCCAAATTATGCTTGCTGCTTCTAGATTTCCTGCTACATATGCTCTTTTTCAGGTGGAGATGACAATTCTGAGGTCACACTGGGTCTTCAGTGGCAAGCTGACAGTGGGACATGGCTGTTTGAGCTAAGTAACTAATAAGTGAACCCGTGGAGTGCCATTTCATTAGCGACTGTATCATTAAAAGCATCACCTCTGCGATGTACTCATTGCTCTTGGCCCAGCCTGGCCCCTGCCTTGAAGCCTTAAAAATAAAGAAACCATGCCAGCCTCATGAAGCTCTGGGACCAGCTAATTAGTGGCCCCCTTCCTGCCGCCCTTTCCTTTCTAGGGCACAGGCAAGAGCTCCTCCCCACACCCCATAACTGTAACTATGAATGGACCTGTTTTTCTGAGAACGGAAAAGAAGATAGGAGATAATGAACTAAATCAGGAAGCAAAATGGTGCGAATAAGTTCAGGGGTTAGAATCGGTAGCCATAGTGCTGGGACTTTTTGATTGATCCTAAAAGTTGCTGTCAGAGACTTCAGTCCTGGGAAAAACAAACAAACAAACAAACAAACTTCATTTACTACTTTCTGTCTCTGTAAACTGGGGGAAATCCTTGCTGTTTCCCAGATTCCCTTTTCCTCGTGAAACGGGCACCAGGATGTTATACAATGAACGGAGTCTATTTCATAGATTAAAACTCACAATAATCACTTAACACAAATGCCTACATACTACTATTGTTTGCTTCAGAATTCTTTATTTAATATCCTTAAAATAGACAAATATTTGTTTGCTAGAAAGTCTACTGGAATATTACGCATCACTGAGTGCCCGTATGCCTTCAGACTGAGTTTTGTCTCTCAACTCTGTGAAGCAAACTGACCCTTCTCTTCTGGAGACACTAACTGATCTATCCATCCCATCTCCTCTTCAGATCGGAAGGCCTGTAGAGGCAGATAGGACTGGAAACAAAGTCTCATGCTCTCGAGAAGGCTGCCATCCACGCACAGAACTAAGACAAGCAAAGTCAACATAACGTGGACTAGATAGAAGCTCTGCTAGGAAGTTCTCATTCGTTCATGCAACACCTACTATTTAAAACCTTAACTATATATTTCATGCAGTAGGGGTAGAGTGGTTGAGCGAGGCATAAATTCATTACAATTGCAATTAACTCTGGTCTTGGAGTTGTGTTTCCTAGGGAATTATCTTTCGAAAACCAGTGTTACTTCATAACTAACATATGTTTGTGTGTATGTATGCATGCATGTACACATGCGTGTATTTAAATGCTTACACATATACACAATTAGAAAATAAGCAGTCTTTATCACTCAGATTCTAGGGCTCACCGGGATATCTTGCTTCAGATGCTTAGTGGGCTATGTAAGGCTTCCGGCTTGAGGTTGTGTTTTGTGTCACTATTACTTGCCTTTCTTTGAAGTCCAGAATGAAGCTGCAACTGGGACGTAGAACACGCAAAGCAGAGGAGTCCAGAGTGCTCAAACCCAAACTCCAAGTGGATGTACAGCATGCACAGGTTCTATCTCCTAACAGCCAGTAGATTAAAGGAAGGCACACAGCCAAGTCAATCATTAGTAGGATGAGAAACTTCATCTCTAAGGTTTTGCAGAGACACATGACACACAGAATCACTACAACAACTACAACTACCACAACAACAACAAACAAGGAACGAGGAATTCCATATCCCTCAGGTGACAATCACGCCCAAACCTGAAGTACTAAAAAGGATTAGTATTAGCAAAGTAGAGGACGGTTTGGGACTAAGACATAGACAATTATTTTCAGATACTACTTTCTGTGCCAAATTCCTAAGACCTAGATACTAACCAATCACCCTTTCATCTTCCTGCCATGTTTCTTGAAGTGATGGGACATCGTTACAATGACTGTATGGAGAGATCAGGAACATTCTATTTCTAAAGAGAATTCTTTAAGCCCCGAGGAAGCATAGAAGAACCGTGGGTGTGTTACAAATGGCAGCACTTACTCTCCTTAATTGAAATGTATGAGTCCTGAGGAACAAGGGTAAAAGTAGGATTTGTCTATCTATCATAGTGACAAATGGGCAGTTTATCGCTTATCATCTGCTCAGCACTGCAGGAAAAGGGTGTAAGTTCAGAAAAATCTATTTCCCACAGAGCAATTATCAATTTTAATATTAAATTTTAAAATGATTTTTAATTTATCAACTGGTCCCCGAATTCGGGATTGGAACTGTCAGATCTCCACTGTAGATAATAGGGCTGACAGCGGGTCACATCCAAAGTCCATAGATAATGAACATTTTGTAAATCTGTACGGCAGCTTTTTCTTTATTCCTTGTTGTAAATTAATTGATCTTCTTGCCATTAGGGAAACCATCAACTGTTAACATTTCTTTCTGTCTTTTTCCCTTTTTGGTTCAAATGCAAAGCCAAACATTTCTAAATACAGCCCAATTTTAACTTTAAAAAGCCATTGTCCTTAGAAGAGTAGCATCCCCCTGCCTCACTGAGATGGAAAGATCTGGCTTTGATGCACTGTAAAAAAAAAAGGCAATAAAACAGGGCTGAGTGACTGTAACGTTATTAGAGGTCAAAAAAGTACTGGTCTTCTCTTGCCCTCCATTCTTGTGAGAATGGAGCTTCATTCAACTTTCTCATTTAGTGGCTAAGAGAAAATTCTACATTCAGTAAAACCATGCATGCCCAACAAACCTCATGCATGAGAAACTAAGAATGTCATGAAGACAACAGCACACTGCTCAGACATGAGTCTACAAGGTACCCAAAAATCTCTGAGCAGGTCAGAAACGGGCTACATCTCATTGTGTTTTAGCAGAACAATGTCTTCCCCTGGTATACAATAGACAACTTTCATCCGCTCTTAGATACTATAGCACCAGTGACATCTAAAATGGTTCCTTCTTTTGCAGGACCAAGGTATGTTTCCTACCCAGGTCAGAATTGGTTCTCTCCAACCAGCTATAAGAGAATATTTTCAATGCAATGATTTAATCTACCTCTACTTGTCAGATGATCTGTCTGAGAAGTCATAATCTGTAGAAAATTAGACCTAACCACATAAATTCTGAAACTCAAATTTGCCCCATGTACCTTTCAGGGTTACTCTGATACTGATGAAAGTCCTTCACATGTGCAAGAACATAATAAACTGATTGGTAGATTATTGTCAAGATTTATGACTACCGAAGGAAGTTCCTTATACCAGCTATTTTCTTTGGCAGAAAGAAAGTTCTTATCATATTATCTGGAAGTGAAGACATCCACCTAAACAATTAGGTATAATTTTCTCCCCAAATTAATAGAACCTTCTAGAAATAATGCTCCCAAAGATATGTACATCTTCTGTTCTAAGTCATCATCTCAAAAACCTTGCACAATGACTTGGTAATAAAAATACGTCCTGGATGAATACATATTTTAAGTGTACACATTACGAATAGCTAAATGTATACATGACAGCAAAGCCAGCCCAAATGTTTAATAACACAAAATAATGCAAATCTGCCCAAAGAAGAGAAAACTCAGTCATCTTGTAGATGGTGTGATGCTTCCCCCAAAAGGGTAAAATTAAAGACCAGTTTCTCCCCACCCCAGGGGAAGAAAAGATCAATGCCAGCAGCCCAGCAGTCCTCAGAAGTCCCACAGTGTGATGCAGACCTGGCAGAGGAGGCAAAATTGAGGTGAGGAAATAGATTTCACTTGTGAGCGTAAAGTAGTGATTATAAGCAATAGGGAAGAAGTAATTATTTTTTTTAAATGGTAAGCACTACCCAGACAATGTGTCAATCTTCTATTTAAATGTAACTGTGTGAAAGGTAACTGTTTGCTGGGCACATGGCTTTACCACTGTGAATGTCTTGAGTCTATTCCAGTGGGAAAGAGATATTTTAAGAGTCAGGTAGGTTTAGGCAACACGCTGCTGGTTGCGCTGTTATCTAAGGGAGGAGTATCATGAAAAGACCCCTCTGCTCTCCCAAGACAACACCTTTCTAAAAGCTCTCATATGGTCAGATTTCAAGGCCCTTTGTGCAAAATTGAAGAGAGGAGCCTTTGCTCCATCGAGACTTTCAGTGACATTTTTCAGTTAAAATTATTTGGTTTTTTTTTTTTTCTCTTTTGACAACCTGCAAAGTCTTCTGCTACAGAAAAAGAAATAACCAAGAGACAAAAGCTACAAGTGAAGCTCTAGTGTCCCTAGTGTGGAAATCTGGCCTCCTCCTCTACGTACGACTCAAATCTCAGGGACCTTTCAGATCCTGACTGTTATGAAGTTCTTTCGGTTCTATCCTTCCTGATCCGCATCCTTTCCTAACCTTTAATTTTATTTCAGTACCTAGTCGTCACAGAGCCAATCGAATGAGAGGAAAGGACATCATTTTTCATCCTCTTCCAGCTTGGCCACACTGGGTGCAAGTGTGGAAACTGTTCTTAGAGACGGGCATTCTCAGCTGATAAGTTTCTCTGAGGAGCACTTCCTGCCTCAGAGCAGTCAGAAAAGAGACCCAGCTAAGGAGCAGCCCCGATAAACCTCTGGAGGGACTCATCTATCAGAACCTGAGTCTATCATAAAGGACAAATTTCAGGGGCTGAGGGGTGTGTTTGTTTTCCAATTGGTAAGCTCTTGCCTCACAGTCAATCAACCATACGAGCCCGAATACAACTTTCAGGGTTGGCACTAAAACTCCATGGCATGGTGGCATCCATCTGTAAGCTCAGTACCATGAAGACAAGAAAAGCCTGGTGTTTGCTGGCCAGTCAGCCTAGCTGGTGACCTCCAGGCTCAGTGAGACAGCCTCTTTGAAAGGAAGAGAGCAGCACTCCTGTAGGTGACCCCTAGAGCTGCCCTGTAGTCCCCACATACATAAATACACACACAAGTACACATTCACCTGCATACACATATGCATCTGGACACACACACACACACACACACACACACACACACACACACACATACACAAAGACTTCAGGCTTTGAACACATAATAACCATTAAGCACCAAGCACCTTGGATTATTTGACACAGAGAATTATCTTTAAGGAGCCACATGAGAGTTGCCATGGTTTCTCGGCATCTTTATTGGTGCTGAGGATCTAGAAAAGAACCTTTGTTTCACAAAGCTCTTGTCAATTGCTACAAGTGGTTTTGGAGGTAGACACTAAATCTCAGTGTAATGAAATCTAGTTCAACTAGTACAAGTGAACCAAAGGCCAATAGGAGACTCCACATGTCACATGCCAAGGAGTTTATATATCCCAATGAGTAAGATGTACAAGTAGGAATGTCTTGAAAAAAACACATATATGCATATACATATACACATACATATATATAGTCTTCATTCTGTATCTATATTTCATGGCCTTGAGGTCAGCAAACTTCCCCCCTTTTTTTGGAAGCAAACCCATTTCTGTACTGAATGAACATGGATAAACTTGAATTTCTTGCCATCACTCCTTAAATAATATAGTACAACTATATAAATATTATTATTCAGTAAACATAATTATACTCACACTATATTAGGTATTACAAATAATCTAGACATGATTCAAAGTAAACAGGATAATGTGTATAGGTTATATGCAAATGCTATACTTCCTTATATAAGAGACTTGAGTCTGCAAGAACCTGGAGATACACAGGGTTCTGCCACCAACCCCTACAGATAAGGGAAGACAAATGTATCTATATGCATATTTCCATTCTTCCTATTTTCCCTCTTAGACTTTTCATTCTTAAGGAGTTTGCTCATGTGCAAGACTAAATGTATTTTCTATCCCTTCACCTGCATCATGTAAGTTCATAAAAGTATAAAACAGACAATGTCCAAACAACTCTTTTCCAGTCTTACTCGGTTCTTAAAAATTCATCCCTCTTCTATTTGCTTTAATGCCCGTGCAACATAAATATGCATGGTGTGTGGCTGTGTATATTCACGTGCCTTCGTGGAGACTAACAACAGGAGACTTTTGACCTTGGTCTGAAGAGGAAAAAGTTGCTGAAATACCTAATAACAGAAGTGACTGTCTCGTACTTTGAATTAAAGAGGAAAAGGAGGAACTGGGTCTCAAGAGTGAATTCCTTAACAGCAATTTAGATTTCTGCCTAAGAGGTGTGCTTTGTAAATTACATCTGAAAACAATGACTTCAATTTTTTTTGTACAAATTTTAACAAGAATAATGCAAATCTTCTTGCCAGAAACCTTATGGAAATGTGAAAGGTAAAACAGAAGGTCTGTGGAGCCTCCGAGTTACCTGGAACTATTATGCTAATAAGCACAAAGGTTTCATATTAACTCTGGTAAGTAGACTGCTGGGAACAGGGGAGCCACGGTAAAAGTGAGACCTACTCATTCCTAACCCAACATTCTTTGATAATTTTTTTCTGACTTGCTTAAGTTTGCCAAGACTTGGTTAGTTATATTCTCATGGTTTGAATGGGAATGTCCCAGTCAAACACAAGGCTGTGTGTATGAAAACTTGGTCCCCCATTGGCAGAGCAATTTGGAGGGGTTTAGGAGGTTTGGCTTTACTGGAGGAAGGCTTTGAAAGTTTGAAGCCATCTCCAGTTCGCATGATACTTGGTGCCTGTGGTTGACGATGTGAGCCCTGAGCTTCTGCTCCTGTTGCCATTCCTGCCACTCGCTGTCAAGTCTGCACAGCAGAATGGTCTCATATCCCTCCAGTTACATGAGCCCAAGTAAACACTTCTAGAAGTTGCCTTGGCCATGGCATTTTAGCACAGGAACAGAAGAGTAATAAATACCATATGTAATATTGTATTTTCTCATCATGTGGGGATTCGGTAGCATGCTGGTGAACAAGGAAAGTGATAACAAGGACTTACACAGGGTTCCAAGACTGTTGCTTTAGCCCTTACAATGAAGAGATAGCAAAGACGCTAAGACTTCTCGTTGGCTTGCTGTGATTCATATGTGTTCCATCATGGAAGGATTTTTCTACATGTTTCAGCCCACCTTTCTGGATGGGTGTGGAGACTCTGTTCTGATTTCTGAGTGAAATCCTAGAGTCCATGTTGACTTGAACTCTGCCATCTTTCTTCCCTATTGTTGTGTGAGTCCTTCTTTATCCTGTTATCAGAAGAAAGAGAAGGTAATACCTTTAAAGCCTCATTTGTAGATGTGATATTACGAAAATCAGATACAGATTTACGTACTAGCATCCCATGACACCACTGGGCTCTTCAGCTGCACTGGAAAATTGAGCCAAAATGCATTTTCATTTTCAGAACATGCCCTGCCCAAACCTGGCTGAGAGGGTGCAGGGGGCGGGGAACGGGAAGGTGGTTCCTATATACAAGAAGACAGATATGGGGTTGAATTTACAATTCTATTTAGTGTAGCTTTTTCTGGATCCATAGAATGACAGACCTTGGAAATGGCATTTGTCCCAGCAGGAACTCTAAAATTGTGCTGCAGGTATTACTTATGTTGGGAGGGTTGCAATTAAGACACCAGATGTGCAGAGAGAGAAGGGACCTTCTTTATTTCCAATAAATGGTAGACTCTACCCCATAAGCTCTCACCCTGCTGTGTGGCCCCTGGGGTTAGGACACAGGGAACAATGGGTGATTAACAATGTTCAGTCACTCAGGTGAAATAGTCTTAGTTTATTTTTTCCGTAAATTTTCCTAAAGGAACTGCTTTTTTTCTTCCTGTTCTCCTTGCAACAAATGATATTTCAATAGAAGAGATAAACTCAGACCTCATGATTTGGTGTTGGGGGCAAGCTGGATCTCATGCTGGTACCTAGGAAGCTGTCCACATCACTCGCTGTCCTAGTGTTTAACATTTCCTGGCTGGATGTACTATTGTATTTATCTTTGAAATGAGCAGGTACACTTGACATAGTTCTTGGAGGGCCATGTTATCTCCTAGATGACTAACTCTAAACTTGTATCTCACTAATGTCGCTGGAGTCTACAGACTTAGTCTGGAAAGTTCCCAGTGCTTTGTTTTATTTGTTAGATCAGACCTCAGTTCATGTCTTATTATCTTTTGTCCTAATTTCAACTTATCACTTTATCACCATTCTGTACAACAGAAGAAATGATCGTTTGTCTCCTCAATTAATAGGATATTCCCTTGATCATTGACTAAGTTTGGGCAGTTGTAACAAATTGCCATAGACTAGAATAATTTATTTCTTATATTTAAAGAATCTGAGATGTCCAAGATCAAGGTGACAGTCAATGTGATTCCTGGTGAAGTGTCTCTTTCTTGTGTTTGCTCATGCCTGTCTGCTTATTGTGTTTTCCCACTGGAGAGGGAAGAAATTGAAGAAAGGAAGTAGGGGAGGGAGGGAGGGAGGGATGGAGGGAGGGAGGGAGGGAGGGAGAGAGGGAGGGAGGGATGAGAGAAGAAGACATAGAACACAGGAAGGAGACAGACAGCTAGGGAGAGAAGAGAGAGACAGAGAGGAAGAGAGAGAGAGAGAGAGAGAGAGAGAGAGAGAGAGAGAGAGAGAGAGAAGGCATTTCACTTATATCTTTTTATGACATTACCCTCATGACATACTTGATTCTCAAGGGCATTTCAGAATCCCATGTGAATAGAGATAACATTTGAAGTGTTAATAAATAAAATACCTATTAAAAAAAGAAAAGAAAAGCACATCCTCCAATCCATATTTCTCAGATGTCATACATTACTATGATATGTTATGCTTGTTAATGGAGTAGAAGGCTTAAAGGAAAAAAAAGATTATTAAGATAGTAAACTACATGTCTTACTGGATTCAAAATAGCATTCCTTTTATCAGTCATTAAAATTAAAAGACTTTTGTTTTTGATTGTTTGGTTGGTTTTGTTGAAATAGAGAACAGCTTTGGCTATCCTGGAACTAACTATCTTTGTAGACTAGGCTGGCCTCATACTCACAGAGCCTCACCTGCCTCTGCCTCCTGAGTGCTGAGATCAAAGGCACGCACTACCATTCCCAGCTGAAAGACTTAATGTGCAAAGTTAAGACATCAGCTCCTGTCAGGCGGTGGTGATGGCACACGCCTTTATTCTCAGCACTCTGAATACAGAGACAGGTGAATCTGAGTTTGAGATCAGCCTCCTCTACAGAATGAGTTCCAGGACAGCCAGGGCTACACAAAGAAACCATGTCTAGAGAAAAATATATATATGTAAATATATATGACATAAATGTATATGTGCATGGACCCATGTACCTGTGCATATTCCTGGCTCTGTGACTCTGTGTTTAGAGTCATTAGGGAAGAATCTGTAAGGACACATTAAGAGTGCAGTAGGAGTCTCAGTCCACAGAAGTAAGATCCTTCTAAATTATTTCAACCTTCAGCATGTCAAAACTTACAGCATTTCCTCACATGTTAAGAGTAATGGTTCCTTGAAAATAGGCAGGAGCTGTCAACCCAGGAGCACACTCCCCTCTCAGGCCTTGCACATTTCCTCCAGGATGTCTCAGGGAAATAGCTAATCACTGGAGACTGACTTTTCAACCTCAGCTGGCCCTGGCCTGGGATAAAATACATGTTTCCCGAAAACACCTCATAATTCAGACTTTACAACAGAGGTTCCTTCTGGAGTTGCCACATCGAATATTTATTCTGCTCTCCCAGACTTCCTTATGGAGGACAGACATGGGCCCCCCTGCTACATGGTGTGGATTAAGCTGATGTTTAGACAGTCTTTTGTGTTCCCTCTGGAATAAGGTAAGTCTGTGTTTCCCTCTCAAATAGTATCCCAGAAGTTATTTTTCAGTACAATCAATTTTCTGGAATCCAAGTAAATGGAATCTCCTACAGAAAATTCCATCTGCTAAATAATTATTTGCCATAAACTTAAAGAGTAAATTGACCTAGCATGACACTCATCACATTGTGCTTATAAACAGTCCCTTTTACAGCTGGCGGGGTGGGGAGGACAGAGTTGGGTGGCAGCTTTGAGTTATGCACATTATTGATGAGCTTCAGCCACATAAAATTTGCTAGTAACCTGCTCTCCTCACAAAACTTTTATTGCTGATGATTGAGAGATGACTGTAATTGGAGTTCATTTTGTAACACATTGCTTTTGGTCAAGAGCTATGTAACTCTAAAATAGATGGCTTTGTCATCTCCTCCGCTGGAAATGTCTCCTAGGTCAACATGCTTTTTCTAAGTACACTTTCCAAGAAGCCATGTGTTGGGAAGAGAATGAGAGTTATGCCCAACCTCCCTCAGAGAAAGCTTTCTACTTTGGAAGAGGCTGTTTGGGTCTTACTGAAGGAGGTTGGTACTGTGCTGCTTGTATTCAAATGCTAAATTTTGTACCCCAAGATCTGATTGCTCCAAGAAAAGTGGATTCTCAAGTATACCAACAATTGTTGTGTAAACTTTGCTCCCCAATTTAAAACCACTGGTTAAACAAAACAGCCAATTACTGGTGGGAATAGAGAGAGGTAGAGTTGGAGTTATGGGGTTGGGAGTTGCAGGTAGGGACTACCAGGAAAAAAGGAAGAGAGAGAGAGAGAGAGAGAGAGAGAGAGAGAGAGAGAGAGAGAGAGTTAAAGAGACAGCCAGCCAATGAGGAGAAGACTGAGAGAGCAGGAGGTTTCCATTAGTCATGATGGACCAGCAGCACATGCCAGAGTGAAATGCTTCCCCAAGACACCAGACTGCTGGAGCAGAAATAACCCAGAGAATGTCCAACAACAAGTGTTTTGGGAGCATAGTTGTGGTAGTAGACAGACTAGTGTTAGAGATTTAGATTAGGGTTAATCTCCCAGTAATTGCGCAGAGCCTAAGAAATAAAAATCAGAATTTGAGTCTCATTCATTTGAAGCTAGAGGGGGCTAAGACTAATAACTATTATTTTACATCTTACTTGATCACATGTGAAATGGAAACACTCTTCATATAGTTAGAAAGATCTCATTAATTGGAGGCTTTAGTGCCTGGCTACTTTGTATAATGTAGATGTCAGAACAAACAGGACATTCCTTTACTCAAAATAGCCACCCATGGACTACTACAGTTCTAGTGTGGTGCCATCAATGTCTGGGGACCAAGTATTGGGTGCTATGGAGGAGAGTTTCTCAGAGGAAATGGGACTCCTCTACATCACGGATGGAACTCAACCATATTGTTCTCTGTGAAATTTGATCATAAATTTTTGCTCTCTCCCACTCCTGCCTCTCTTTCTTCTTCACTCCTTAGTATTTTTCTGAATGTAATTTTAATTTTAGTTCAAAACCAGTTTTTCTCTTTTCCAACCCTTCTTAATTGCTTTGGAAATTACTATGAACCACAGTTTAGTAGAATCTCTAAGAAGCGACTGGATCACAAATGAGATGTTCTTTTCAGCTCCTTTGGCCAAGTGGTTTCCTGCACACTCCATAACACAAAGCACTGCTGGTCTTTCATTGTTCTTCTGTAGTTTATTCAGAATTATTATTTGACAATGCTCAGTTCAACTGATTCATGTTACAGGCCTTAAAATGCAATTTTAAAGTGACTAAAAATATACATCTTTATCATATAGAAAGTGTAAATAATTTCTACTTAGGCAAACAAACTGAGAACATGCTTGTTTGTTTAACTGCAATCTTACTAATTTTCAGAAACCAATACAAATTAGCTTAAAAAACAATAAAAGAGGACTTATGCAATTGTCATAATCGCTGAATCTGGGTCCTCAGACACTGTCATTCATGTTCTTTCTTGCTCTCACTTTTCCTCCCTTCACCCCTCAGTGTCTTGACTCTGCTTTTTCACTGCACATAATGAAAAAAAGAAAAGTCCCCAGAAGCTGAACTCAAAGCTTGTGATTTTTATAGAAATCACAGCACAGAGATGAGAGGAGTATTATCCAAATATATTCTGCAAAGTTCCTGAGGATGATTCTGGCAAAACCACATATGTTTCTTGAAGAGCAGAGAGGGGTTACTTGTTTAGCCCAATGAACTGCATGTTCACTATTATCCTGGGCCAAACACTTGCTTTCAGACATCATCTTACCTGTTTGGCCATAATCATTTCTGAAAGAATAAAAGGCTTAATAAACAACATAAGAGATGATGATTTTAAGGAGAAAAGATTGAATGTGATACATATTTCTGCTACTTTAGCTGGGGCACAAGAGTCTTGAGTGTGCCCAACTGTACTGCTCCCTGACTTTCTAACCATTCCCCAACAGTACGAACCATCATGAGAATTATCTATTTTATCTTCATGTGTTTGCAACCTTAATTGAGCTCAAAAGGATTGGATCTAACAAAAGGCAAACATGAAGCATAGGCTCAGACTGAAACGAGACTTTTCAACTATGTATAGAAACGACACCAGAAATTTAGAGAAACCTTACCTAGGAAGAGATCTCCGTAGGATATACTTGGGCATCTACCAGAGAGGCTCTAAGTGAGTCACGCCTAAGTTCCCTGTACAATCCCAAGGCAGGTATACTCCGACTAGAAGAACATCTTCACTAGTCATGTAAATAACCACATTTCAGCCCTCCAGCTACAGTTTTGCTTTTTAAGGGAGTTGTGAGATCATGAAAACAGGTACATGCAACAAGGGGGACTTACAGAATATAAACCCAGAGAAAGATCAAAAAGTACAGATTATGTAGTGGACAGAAAAGTGAAAGTTACGTCTTCATTTTCTTCTTTTTATTCCCCCAAAGTCCATGTAACAGTCTTGTTGTAAAAAAAAAAAAAAGATGATTTAAAAAATATATCAAAGACAACAACAAAAAACACAAGAAACAGCTCCGCAACCGGAATTTTACTAGGATCTGAGAACAAAATAATAAATAAGGGAAGGTCTTCTCAGGGAGTAGGGCTCTGCAGGGAAGACAGCCCCTTCCACAGACAGCTGGGGGACGCTATACTAACGTCTGCAGAAAGTGAGTACAACCTGTAATACAGTGTATGTCTCTATCGCCAGCAATTATGTCGCTACAGATTGATTCTTCAGGGATCAACACTATTCTCTGTTACATTTTAAATAACCCTGGTAAGGGTACCACTTTAATCAGGATTGACACTTGTTCCTAGATGGTGTGAATCAATCAGCCTGATCATCGTTCCGAGAACCAGCATAGAAAAAGACAGAGTTGACTCAGCACTTGATGAGCAAGGGTAACAGAAAAGAGAATGTCCAATCTTTTTTTAGGAATTTAGAAACAGTCTGACTTTCAATGAGAGACCAATTGGAGCTTGGGATAGCTCCAAAGCAGCCATGTTTCCTCCTGGAATTCCAAGATGTGTTCTATCAGGACAATGAGGAACACTTGGTACTAAAGGATGGGCAACTGGACAATTTACTAAATGTGGGCTTACCAGGAAGAACAGAATGAATTTTACGACACATAGTTTCTACCTTCTACTATGATTATGCATATGGGTTCTCAAGGTCTGGGGGAAGGGTGAGATTCAGATGGACCCATGAAAGCTACCATTAAATAAAGGGACACATACTTAACTGCACCAGCTATGTTTCTACACTTATAATGAAGCACTGAGATAACTAACTTGCAAGAGCAAAGGTTTGTTTAAACTCTGGATTTTGGATGCTCCAGACCCCAATGAGTTAGATCTGTTGCCTTGGCTTTGATGAGAGTATGGGATAACAATGCAAGGAACCTGTGGGAGTGCGAGCTGGGTAGTTCATCAGACTAAAAGCAAAGAGGTTCAGCCAGGATCCCACAGTTCCAAGTGAGGACATGCCTACTATAATAACCCAAGGTTCTCCCATAAGACTCCACATTTAAAGTTTATTCCACTTGCTAATAGGGCCACCCCAAGGACCCAGACTTTAAAACAGGAACTTCTTGAGGGCATCCAACATCCAAATTGATGTATCCATGGAGATGCCTAAACAGAGTTTGCCAAAGTTTAATAAAAAGTCAAATTTCATGTTCTTATTAATAAGGTGGACTTGGATCTCCAGAATGGGCATGGAATTAGATCTGTATATTCTGAGAGTGCTCTGGTGAGTTCTAAGCCCACTGAGAAGAAGTCACATGTTTGTGTGAGGAATACAACAACAGGAGAACATCCTGGAATAAAGAGTTTGTCTCATCACATCTAGTGAATCGTTGTAAGTACCAGGATTCTCTCATTGGCATGAAGAACTGGAAAGGACCGTGAACACAGGCTAATAGAAGACACTCCACCAGGATTTGTGGATGAGGTTAAGCCATGTTGGTTCTTAATGGCATGAAATAATCAAGGGAATACTGAAGAACTACCAACAAATTCTCATTTCCGTGAACAGGGATGCAAGATCAGGAGTAAAGATGATTGAAGTATGTGAGGCAGGGCTGGTAGTTAGTCTCTGAAGTTCACTGTCACACCTAATGAGTTGTGTCAGCATGTGATGAGCATATGGCTAAAGAAACAAGCAAGGCATGCCACAAACAGTGAAGAAGTACTGTCTACCCCTTTTATATTGGATATTTTATTTACTTACATTTCAGATGTCATCCCCTTTCTCCATTTCCCCTCCCTAGAAAACCCCTATTCTATCCCCCCTTTTTGCTTTTATACTATTTTAATTACATGCAAGTATTAAGGTCAGTTCTAGCTTAAGGAACTAGCAATACAATAGATGCAAATAGTCAAGGAACAAGCAAGACAATAAACACAAATAGTCAAACAACAAGCAAGGCAATAAACAAAATCACACGGACACTCCTATGATCACTGTTTCTAAGGGCTTATCAGGATGCAATCCCTATCAAAATTCCATATCAATTCTTCACAGAGTTAGAAAGAGCAATTCTCAAATTCACTTGGAATAACAAAAAACCCAGAATAGTGAAAACTATTCTCAGAAATAAAAGATCTTCTGGAAGAATCACCATTCCTAACCTCAAGCTATACTACAGAGCAATAGTGATAAAAACTGCATGGTATTGGTACAAAGATATGCAAGAAGATCAATAGAATAGAATTGAAGACCAAGAAATGAACCCACACACCTTTGGTCACTTGATCTTTGACAAAGGAGCTAAAACTATATGGTGGAAAAAAAAGTATTTTCAACAAAGGGTTCTGGTTGAATTGGAGGTCAGCATGTAGAAAAATGCAAATTGATCCATTCTTACCTCTTTGTACAAAACTCAAGTACAAGTGGATCAAGGAGCTCCACATAAAACCAGATACACTGAAACTAATAGAAGAGATGGTGGGGAAAAGCCTCAAACACATGGGCACAGAAGAAAAGTTCCTGAACAGGACACAAACAGCTTATGTTCTAAGATCGAGAATTGACAAATGGGACCTCATAAAATTGCAAAGCTTCTGTAAGGAAAGGACACTGTCAATAGGACAAAAGGGCGACCAACAGATTGGGAAAAGATCTTTACCAATCCCACATCTGATAGAGGGCTAATATCCAAAATATACAAAGAACTCAAAAAGTTAGACTCCAGACAATCAAATAACCCTATTAAAAATGGGGTACAGAGCTCAACAAAGAATTTTCAACTGAGGAATATAGAATGGGTGAGAAGCACCTAAAGAAATGTTCAGCATCGTTAGTCATCAGGGAAATGAAAATTAAAACAACCCTAAGATTCTATCTCATACCAGTCAGAATGGCTAAGATTAAAAACTCAGATGACAGCAAATGCTGGAGAGGATGTGGAGAATCTCATTGTTGGTAGGATTGTAAGCTGGTACAACCACTCTGGAAATCAGTCTGGTAGTTCCTCAGAAAACTGGAAATCGTATTACCTGAGGAACAATACCACTCCTGGGCATATACCCAAAAGATGCTCCAACATATAACAAAAACACATGCTCCACTATGTTCATAGCAGCCTTATTTATAATAGCCAGAAGTTGGAAAGAACCCAGATGTCTTTCAACAGAGGAATAGACACAGAAAATGTGTTACAGTTACAAAATGGAGTAAAAGCTATTAAAAAAAACAATGAATTCATGAAATTCTTAGGCAAATGGATGGAACTAGAAAAATATCATCCTGAGTGACATAACCCAATCACAAAAGAATGCCCATGGTATGCACTCATTGATAAGTGGATATTAGTCCAAAAGCTCATAATACCCAAGATATAACTCACAGACCACACGAAGCCCAAGAAGAAGAAAGACCAAAGTGTGGGTGCTTTGGTCCTTAGAAGGAGTAAGAAAATACTCACAGGAGCAAATAATACAGAGACAATGTGTGGGGCAGAGACTGGAGGAGGGGCCGTCCAGAGACTGCCCCACCTGGGGATCCATCCCAGGTGTAAGCACTAAATGCAGATGATGATATGGATGCCAGGAAGTGCATGCTGACAGGATCCTGATATACCTGTCTCCTGAGAGACTCTGCCAGAGCCTGACATACACAGAGGTGGATGCTCACAGCTAACCATTGAACTGATCTTGGGTCCCAAATGGAGGAGTTAGAGAGAAGACTGAAGGAGTTGAAGGAGCTTTCGGCCCTGTGGGGAGAGCGATAATACCAACCAACCAGAGCTCCCTGGGTCTCCTCACTCCTAATAAAGAGAAATCAAAGAAGGAAAGAGAAAGAGATAACTCCCCTTCACCCTCTCTCTGGGTCTTGAGTGTCTAGATGGAATTACTAGAACTGCCACTGATACTAGCTGACAGATTAATTTAACACACAGACAAAGAACAGCTGAGATACTGCCTCAGATATGGAGTTGGATCCCTTATAGACCCAGTTACCTCTGTGATAAATGTCTGAAAGAAGAACTAGAGTGGAGGATGAATTGTGGTCCACGGGTTCCCAGGCTGTGGTACATGGTCAGCTGGCTCTACTGCTTTGGCACTAAGGCCAGGCCAACACCACGGAGATCAGGTAACCGAGGAAAGCAGAGAAAAAGCAGACAAAATACATCTTTCAGGAAACTCTCCCAGTGACCGAGTTGGTCCATCTAAATTATACCTCCTGCTTTTTCTCATCTCCCATTAATGTTACCATGCAATGAATTTACCAAATGAGTACATCAATTGATTAGATCAGAACCTTGGGATGCAATCAGTTACTAACATCCATCGGCTGGTGAGCATCCCTCAACAAATAAACCCGTGGGAGACAGTTCATCTACAACATAGACCTCTGAGGCGAGCTTCAGTACCGCTTAGGCCCTTTTCCTGCTATGTGCTGCCTGAAGTACTTAGAAAACAAAGACAAGACTGTTTGGTTGTGATTACCTCAGTGCTTACAACAGCTGGCATGCTGAGGTTCAGTTAGGACACTGGCCTTCCTAAGATCTACCCTATACCAAAGCATGATCATCTCAACAAAGCTTGTTAGACTATCCCTCTGCTTAACCTCCTCCATAGGGTTCCTGTCTTTTGTAGAGGAAACCCTGGACATGACAGAGCAGATCTTTAGGGAACTGTATTTAGCCTTTAACCCCATCAGCTCTCCTCCTCTCTATCCCATGCATCTGGCCCATGAACCACGGTTTCCTTCACTGTCCTTGTCCATCAGCCTTCTTGATGTCCGTAAGACTTCAGACGGGAAGGTTGCATTGCCTGTAATTTCTACATTAGCTTCTTTCTCGTTGTTGTGACAAAATGCCTGGTTAAAAAAAAAAAAAAAAGAACTGCAGAGAGGAAGGATTTGTTTGGGCTCCTGGTTTGAGGAAACAGTCCACCTTAGCAGAGGAATCAGGAGGAGCACATGGCACCTCATCACATGGCATCTTCAATCAGTAAGCAGAGAGGCAGATGCTGTATGGTGCTCACTTTCTCCCGTATACTCAGTCTAGGACCACAATCCATGAGTGGGGCTTGCTTGGGTTGCTCTTCCTATCTCAGTTTACCCAAACGAGAAATATTTTACAGACATGCCCAGCAGTTTGTCTCCTAAAGGACTCTAGATTTTGGAAAGTTGACAATAGTACTGAGTCCCATAATGACCTTCCCCCTCCACTCTATCTCAAATAACTGTTTTTCTACCCATATTCACCCCAGACATCTCTTCCTTCAGAGTTTCCTAGCATCTGTGTTGTATTTAGAAAAACTTTTTTTTTCTTCAGAAAAAAACTTTATTTAAAAAATTCTTTGGTTGATAGTTTCAAATTATGGTTGATACCTCTACATTTAGTAGAAATTTAAACGCAAATGAACAATTCTCTATCAACACCAGCAAAGGGTATTAAGCAAGATATAAAAATAAAATATACTTTATTTTTTCATTAAAAATTTACTGTAAAATATATCCATTCATGGGCATTAAATGCCCATATTTTAAAATTGCATACAAATACATATACATATATATCATATACATATACCTATAGTAGGTTAGATTATTTTGAAACATTTATACAATGTGCCAGTTAACACTTAGTAGCAGTAGTAGTAGTAGGAGTAGTAGTTGATTGTTTTTTGCAGTCCAGTCATTACCACCCTCCCAGCCCACCCTCCGACAGTTCCTCTCCATTCCCCCTCTCCTGGCTCCAAGAAGATGTTCCCCCCTACCCACCCCACCAGAACTCCCCACTCCCTGGGGCCTCAAGTCTCTCGAGGGTTAGGTGTGTCTTTATACATTTCCCATACATGACTCAGGCTTCCTCATATTCTGTGTACCTATGTTGGTTAATATTGTTCATCTAATCTGTTTGAGCCAAAGAATGATAAAGTAACTGATGGATCACTATTCCTGATTATTTTGAGATTAGCCTTAGGTCACCAGACTAAAAAGTATTTGCCCTCATCAGTGTGACTGGGCTTTATCCATCTATTGGGTACCCAGGTTGAACAAAGACCTCCCTCTTCTCCTGCCCTCGGATATGTGAATCTTGTTCCTGAATGGTGTTTCTCAGGGAGGCTGATTGATAAGTTACCCCTGAAATCCATCTCTGTAACTCCAGCACCATGAAAGATATTAACTGGCGTTCATGAAATAACAAAGTAAATGAAAAAATTAGTAGAATCCACTGGGATTTGAAGAGTTAGAGGTAAATCCTATAATATCTAGATTCCTTCTGCTGAGGAACAACTGGCTTCCCACACTTCTCCAGGCAATCACAGCTTACCAGTCTGCTAATGCTCCCGCCTGCACGGTGATCGCCTCCAGCACCTCCCTCGATTTCCCTGATTACTGCTTATCCAAAGGGCCAGATCGTTCTGGTAGACATGACATTTCTTCTACTATGTTTGAAGTATGAATGTGTAAGCCTGGCTTCTAGCCACAACAGGCTTGTATGTGACAGCTATTTAATACATGTATGACATGTCAGAAGAAATCTAAATTAGAAGCATTTAGTGATGTAAATACCAACTATTCTTTACAGAATTGCTGTATATGTTTAATTTATTGGTCACATACAACTCATACATGTATATTCTCATACATGAAACATTATCAATGGAGACTGATAGGGATTAAAATTAAGGATTTTGTGAGACTTTACATAAAGTGGCATAATTAGTGACATTTATAAATTGATTAGCATTCATGAATAGATGTTAAATGAGAGAATAAATGTACTTGAAAAGATAAAATTAGAAGATCACACAATACAGTATCTTAGTATTCTATTTATGCAATTTTTCTCAATGATTCTTGTTCAGTGGCTTGCCAAGGGGACACAAGCCACGGCTTTCTGGGGTCTGAAAAGGCCACAGTAGTCTCTGGTAGCTAGGAAAGTTGTCTGCAAAGCCATGCTGTTGGCTTTCAAGCCTGGGAAATACCAGTACAAAACCACCTCCTCCTCTATTTCATTTTCTAAGCTTCATAGTCGGATAGCAGTCAGGCTGCAGGCATTGTATTTTGAAAGGATTATTGCACTTCCTGAGATGTTAAAGCCACTCTAGCTTCTGCCCCCACAGCATGGGACACCAACCGAGACATACTGCCATCACTTCGCAGCAATGGACTGTCTCTGGTGGCTTCCTGCTTAATGACATTCCCTCTGCTCCTTCCATTCTGCAGCCTCCTCGCCACCGACTCCCTTTCTGCTCCTTTAAAAGCCTTTCTTCTATTTCTTTTGCGTTTACCTCATTTATCTCACCTTCACACTTCCCTGACCTGATTACCCTTTAGACATCATCACTCCTGTCCCCCTTTATGTATCAGTAGCTGCTACTTGATATTACACTGATATTTTAATATTGTACCAGAAAATGATAAAGGCCAATCAATTACATTGTATTATCCATTGTGTTCCGTTGGGATTGATTTTCCTCTATGTAATCATGTTTGCAGCCATAAAAACAAAGATTAAAAAGGAAGTTCTCTCTGTTTTTCATATGCAAAGGAGTCATACCAGCAAGCATGCCTAATAACGCTGCTGCTAAGAATGTTTAACCCCATCTCCAGAAGCAGGGTCTCTAGGACATGGCTGTAGCCATGGACAGCACCCAAGGCTGGAGAAATTTTCCCTGCTGCTCTTGGAGAAAACCTGGCATTCTGTTTACTTTCTAATAAATGGCAATTCTGTGTTAACTGCACAATTTTGCATTTCATGAGAGGCTCTTCCATTGTCACTTTGCTTTCTCTTTCCCGCATCATCTACCTAAAATCCCCCACATCAAATAATCTACCAAGGTACCGATAATGAGCCTTCCCCAGTGCTACTATGTCACTCACCCCCTTAGACTTGGTTGCTGAGGCTTCTGGTCCTGGAGAATAAATATATATTAGCCTCAACCTGGGCACAGCCAAATGCCGGGGAGATAACACAAAGCAGGATAAATAGCTATCAGGAGGAACTGAAGATGCCTCCCATTCTCTCTTTAGTAGGGGGCATCTCAGAGCCAGGAATGGGCTTCTAAGATGTGAGCTGTGGAGGCTAAGTCTTCTAATTATGAGCTTCCCATGCTCGGAGATGGATGAGCTGGAGGACAGCCCCACATGGCTGCTCCAAGCACTGTGGAGAACACTACTCCTTCACAACCTGTCTCAGCAGCCAAATAAGGGCTCCTGTAATTCTCAGGGCCACACCGTAAACAATGTTGCCTTTTGTTTGGTATGAGTATTCATGAAAAAACACTGCCCGTGTGGAAGAGTGGATTATCTGCAAAGCTAGGATAATCAACTGATGGTACTTCTTAGAGTCAGGGTGTCTGCGTCTCTCTTTGCCACTCCATGGCTTTTCTGTTTTGTTTTGTTTTTTTTTTCCCAGAAAGAAACAAATGGAATTCATCAAATATCCTTCAAAGGGCTTGAGAGATAGCTCAGATAGCAAAGTGTTTGCCTAACAAGCATGAGAACCTGGCCAGAGACAGGAGGATCCCAGCTTTACTCAGTCTGGACAGTGAAGCATCCTGTATCAAAACACAGGTGGGGATGACTCCTGAGAAATACAGTCACACACTTAAATGCATATGAACACAGAGAGAGACACAAAGGAAAAGAGAAACAGACAGACAGACAGACAGACAGACAGACAGACAGACAGACACAGGGACACAGAGAGACCTGGAAAACAGACCATTCCAGGTTATAAACAAGGAAGAGGGACCGGTGACAAGTTCAGGATTTTTGGCTTCAAAATTACCCAGCAACGTAGAGACATATGCATCTACTGGGATGAGGCCTGGCTGCCGTTGCCCGATGCTGCACACATCTGGAGAGTCTACTGGGGACAGTCTAGGTGTGGCATCTTGCAGCTGCAAGCGAGGGGCTCTTCTTACCCAGTGAAACCCCAAGAGGCTGTTCTGGAGCGCACACTCTGCAAAACTCTCTTGTCACCTGACACAGTTCAGTTTGAAACACCCTTACTTCTGCTATATCAAAATACATATATAAAAGAAAAAGAAACAGGAGTAGTATATTTGTATGTTTTAATGTATTTCACAAACCTGTGCCCTGTTCATTCACTCCCTGATGCGTCTGGGTTCTGTCTACCCTTACCCAATGGCAGAATCTGCTTGCTTTTACCGAGTGGTAGCAGCGGTATTCAGAGCAGCAGCCCCTCTGGGGAAGCCTGACAAGCAAATGAAGCCAATAGAATGGACAGCAGCAAATCTGCCCCTTCTCAGCAAAGCCCTGAACTCCTGTTCGCTCATTTGGTAAGAAAGAAAAAAAAAAAAGTCTCCAACTGCTTCCAGCAACACTCTCCCTGGGAGAGTTCATGCTCAGAGCCACGGAGCCATTTTTATTGTATAACAAACAGTTGCTCGAATAGGATATCTCTGAGTGGTCGGTCATTATCTTCCCCCTCCTACTCTGATGGCCACAAATCTCCAGGGGCACAGAGCGGACCTGCAGCTGTCGCCCTACCCAACCCCGCATTCCTGGAACTCATAAATAAACAAGCTCCAGTTTTAGCAGGGCCCAGTGAGCTAGACTCGCCACCCCCAGAATGGAAGAATGATCTGGAACTTTAAAGAAAGCCTTTCAAATGTTCTGTGGCATGCTTAGCAATTCCAGAGCGGGCAGCTGTGGGAATGGGGTCAGATTTCCTCAAGGGAAATTACTCAAATGGGTCTTAAAATTTATAGTGTGTGTTGTGATAATAAATAAAAATAAAATGTACTTCCCCAGCTTGGAGTCACTTTGGCTGAAGATGTCTTCTGGGGTTCGCTCCTTTTCATGGAACCCGGGAGGGGTTGCCACAAAGCTATTACAAAATGGCGCCTCTCAAAAATCCCCCGACAGTGAATAGACAAGTGCAGATACTGGTGTCTTTTCAGAGTTGAGCCCCTGCTGCAGTAGCCTACTGCTGAACAAATCTAGAGAGCACCCTTAGTACAGTCTAGGTGAGGGATCCTGCAGCTACCAGCTAGGGGATCTTCTCCAGTTCATGTTCCCAACGCTGAGGCTTATTTGTCAACCATCACTGACTCCCAGCTCCTCCTCTCCCCGCCCCCAGCCCCCAACTTTACCGTCTCCTCCCACCAGGCTTTCTTTGCCTCTGTCCAAAGAAGCACACAGCTTCCACACCCCATTCCAGTTCATAGAAATGTTTTAAATGTTTCAAAACGAGGGTTCTAATTTTGGGTGCTGACATTTTCCTGCATTGCAGAATAACACACTGTTTGAGGTGAGATTTTCAAGCTTCACTAATGAATATTTTTCCCGCTTTCTGAAAACGTTCCTAAAGTATTGAATGCAACACAAGATCAGTACACCAAGGTCTCCAAAAAGCATCTCAGGCAGTATGTGCAAGGGCTTGCCCAGCCTGGAAATACCAACATCTGCCCTGATCTTCTTGATTCCACATCGTGGTTCTAATTGCACTCCGTATAACCTATTGTTATCAGATCCCCTGGGGTCTCAAAGAATCTAGCAAAAACAATGTGGAATGAATTCCATGTGTGCAATCTACAGGCTTCCCCCCCCTTCTTTGCCTCATATTAAGTCAGAATTTATAACACTCCACCGTCCATATGAAAAGCATTTAAAGTGATATGGATAAAATTATCTCCTGAAACTAATTTCTCACATAAAATCTGGACAGGGGAAACCCTTCCATAAGTAGCCAGGTGAGAAAACTTCATTTGGAGAATATTTTTATATTTTGTCAAATAATGCAAATCTGTTACATTTCATACAGCCTGAATCTGTGACCTTTTGTGGTACTCCTTACTAGGGTATAACATCACAAAATGTTTGGACATCCTCTGCCATTTAACAAATAAAAATAAGTAATTGTTTAATAATAATAATAATAATAATAATAATAATAATAATAATAAATAAACCAGGATCTCTCTGTGCATTTAAAACAAAAGGATATTTATCTCTCAAACACTGGATGATGATAATGACGACGACGATGACGACGACGACTGGATTATTTCTCTTAATAGCAGCTGGTATTTGTAGAGCTTGAAGTGAGCAAGGAAGTATGGTTGGCACTTTGCCTTCAGTTTCTCTTCTGAACCCCTTATAATTGCTTAGGTCTTCTCCAAATTTTGCAGATAAAGAGTCTGCAGATGCTCGGCACGCACTCATGGTTAGCCAGCCACTCAGAGACAGGCAGAGGCAGGATTCAGCACAGATCAAATCTGTATATCACAAATGCCTATTGAAATAGGAGGAACAAAAGACCGGTTACCGTTTTAATGCAGGCAGGACTAGTGACTGCAGAAGAGCTGATGTTTCAATATTGTTCCGGAAAATCCCAGAGGGAAACATTGGGTCTACAAGGAAAGTAAACTTTTACGACTGTATTGTTCCTGAAGACCTGGCAGCCCTGGTTATTCTCACAACTCTCTGGTCTTGCTCTGTTACTTAATCAGTATTACACAGCACCACTTAATCCTTTTTATGGCTTAGCTTGTCTTGTAATGTTGGTGTACTGCTGATAAACCCATTCACAGGAATAATGCACCTTTAGCAAGGCTCTGCCATGCTCTGTTTTGTAAGTAAGGACGCTTCTGCTTCTACGTGAAAGCCTCTTTGCTATTACAGCATTACTGTACTCTGTCTACAAACACAGCCACCTGGGAAAGGCAGAGGGGCAGTAAACATCGAACAAGTTAGTTATTACATTATCCTCTAAGATTCTTATTCCAGGGCATGGGTCCCTTTAAATCACGAGTTTAAAGCTTCCAGCTTTTCATTTTTATCATGATATATGTCGATTGCATCAACCCGTTAAGACTTTGGTAAAAAAAAAATTTTTTTAAATATAAAAGGGCTCCTAAATCTTGAAAACTAGCAGTTTCTTTTTCTGACTCACGAAGACAGTATTTGTTACAACTTTTCCTTTCCAAAAAAAAAAAAAAAAAAAAAAAAACCCTCCATTTCCAGTTCAATATCTCCTCTTCTAGCTGTTTTAATCTCATTGAAATAAGCACGCCTAAGTGGAAGCATTCTTAACCCAGCATTGCGGCAGTCAGCTTCCTTTGAGAATCAATTAGCAGCCAAATAACAGCAGACTCCTGGAATGATACAAGTCTGCTGTGTTTCCCCAAGTTACCTGGAGCAAGGTAAACGGCCAAGAGAGCTTTGCTTGGGGAAACCATGAAAGGATAAACCACACTGGTGGGATATTGTTCCGGAACAATCTGTAGGGGGCGGGGGCGAGGGGGGCGGGGAGATGTATCTGAAGCCACAAGGCAACTGTTAAAAACAATAAAATATCACTCACATCTCAGGGTTCCTCAGCAGGGTTGTGCCCCGTACATTTTGCCTGACCTTGCTGCACCTATTTTTAGCTTGACCAGTTACAATTAAACTGTCCAGTCAGTAAACTTGCTTATTGCCTACATACGAGAGGCGGGCGGTACGGCATGGATGGTGCAGCATCACTGTCGTTTGGAAGAGAGATGCCTACAGAGAAAGGGTTAGAGACTGCCATGCAATGCCTGGCAACACTGACAGTGATTTCAGTTGGAGTCAAACAATGCGGCTGGCAAGGGAGGGAGGATGCTCTCACCTACCTACGCTATGTGCTGTGTGCAGAGGGGGCAAGGGACTGCAGGAAGGGGTTTATTTTTAGAAGTCTTTGCTAAGCTTTTTATAAGCATCTCAATCTTTGTTAAAAAGAACAGCCAATATCTACATGTTCCTTAGGGGAGCACATCGGTGTGTTCCCATATAAAATTTTAGTGGTTGGCTGCGCAGGGTGAGGCTTTTCGTCAGAGAATATACAAATTGGTCTTTTTATGGTTCTTTATTTATAGTGAAACAACCATTTTAATAAAATGATTCACTTAGATTATTTTACTGCCCTTCATTATGGGTTTTCGTATTCTTTCATTTGTTCCTGCCTTTCCCTCGGATTGAAATTAAAACGTTTGGTTCTGCAATTAATCACAGGTAGATTTGGGATTTTGAAGTGCTGCCTTCTTTTACAAACTTGCTAAAATATCATTACATGTATTAAAGATCAGATTCTAGGCAAACCATTTGTTAGCTCACGTGGGTCATTCCTAAGCTACATCCAAGGTGCTCAGAGCATCCATGTATCTAGAATGTTTTCATTCGGAGAATGGAGTGACTTGGTTCACAGAAGAATTAACTATGTGGTCCTTTCCAAATTCTAGGTACAATGCTGATGTTTGCCAAGTGCATTTCACTCACAATGACAAGGAATTTGGTGTGGACAAAGGTAACTACTGCTTTGTACTTAAAATGTCATAATATAAAGTCCATTGTATAATGGACTTTTGTGTAAGCTATGAGGCACATGTGTCTTAAAGCAGGAAGAAAGGACATGACACTTAAGATTGTAACTAATATAAAAGAAAATTCTCGGGATTGTGTATCTAGATGCCAGTAAATCTGGTTAAAAGCAGTAGGACTTACATTTTGGAAATGCAGCTAGTTAAGTGTACTGTGTTATCTGAATGCCTGTTAGCAACCCCAGGGCATTTTGACAGGCATTAAAGCATTTATGTACAAACTGAAATGAAAACTGAATCAACAAAATGTAATTATTTCTCATCTTATTTAAAAGTTGTGATCAAAATTAATGCTAAACAACTGATATTATAACATAAAATTTATTCATTAAATTAAATTTCCAAGTTAGGATTTTTAAACACTGAAAGATTCAAGCACACAGTTTCTTTGTTTTGAATGCATCTCTTTGCTGAAATATTCTCCACTTGCTTTGACAACATTCAGAGCACCTAAGAATTTGTAAGTAAAATCTAATATTTCACTCAGCAAATTTATGTAATATAAACACTACCTTTATTATATAAATACACAATCTCAGGTAATGTGTTGTGACTTAAATTATGAAAATAAATCCATACAGACAGACAGATATATAGAGAGACAGACAGAGAGATGACACATATGCTCACACCTCCCCTACTAATTTGCTAAATTAATTTATCTTCTCAGAAAATATATGCTGTGAGTAAGATGAGTTAAATAAATATAGTGGTTTGAATCTAGAATTTAAAAAGTACATTAAAAGTATCCGTGTTTTAGGGGAGAACAGCAATATTTGGCTAGTTTTTATTATTATTATTATTATTATTATTATTATTATTATTATTCATTGCACTTAAAGAAATTTGGACTAACAATTAAAGTGCATTTTGATTTGTTTGAAAATTGTTAATGACCCATCCAGTCTCCACCCCCCCATAAAGTCAGAATACAGCCGATGCATACTCTCTGCTCTAACCAGGAAGGAAGGGACTTTACCTCAAATACCAACGCCATAAACATGGTTCAATCTGGAAAATATTTTCTAAGCAAGCAACCATGTGTAACATTTACCGAACTTGTAATGAAGGGGGCTGCAGCTGCCACATGAACACTTCTCACTTCCTTGAAGACTCCAGATGTTGTGCTGGGAAGGCGAGAGGCTCTCTCTGCTCGCAGAGCCGGCCTAGCAATGGCACGTGAGATCCTTGCCTATCACCATCTCATGCAGGGTTACTCCAGGTAAAGAAGCAGGGTCCGTGGAAGAGGAGCGAAGAGCTCACTCGTCCTCCCAGCTCCACAGAATTCACATCCACGCTGCAAACCCAGACACCCAACCGGAGAATAAGATGAGTAAGCTCTCTATTCTCCCACCTAAACTGTGATGGTTTAGCAAGTTTCCAAAGCACGAAAGAGAAATAATCAGCTGGTTATTAACCTAAGAAGTTGCTGCACGGTACGCTGCCAGAAAGGATTCCCATTAAATTAGACTTTCGTACTGTCTTACGAAAACTTTTTAAAAAATCATGTTTGCTGATTATAACTAAAAAACATCTTGGGATAAATTCAAAACTTTACTGCAGAAATATAAACTGTACCAGATATCATCACAGACAAAGGCAATTTGATGAATTTTTAAAAATTACGAAGTCTACTTTAACGACACTGGCGTGATGTGTGATGGTGACGATATGAAACCTTCTTTTTATAATGTAAAGTGTTTTCAAAATGAAATCTGCACTTAGTTGCCAATATCTTCTCCTTCTGGCTTCTCACTTTATGACACTAACATAGGATCTCATTCACCAAGCCAATTGAAATTTTAATAAAAGAAAACAGGAGTTTCTAATAAACTCCTGCAGTGAGCTGATAATACCAAACATCTTTAGCAGCATGGTGGTTTTTTTATTATTATTTTAGCTGTATATTAATATGCTCGTATTTGTAAACTCCCCAGAGTCACTCGATTTATTTTAGAAGCCTTTTCCATTGTGAAAAGTTTATGTGAAAGAAAGATACTTTCTTCGGTGGTTTTTCTATGCGACAACTGGTTGGCAGGAGAATATACATTGACAAATGCATTGTGACTGTGTGTTCGGTCCTGGGTGGATCAGAGACTGATCTCTCTTATGTTGGTTCTCATCCTGGGCTAACCCAGAAAGCTAGCAGAACACACACCTTCCAAGGAGGCCTTCTTCAGCCTTTAAGGGGGCTCTAACACCATGTGCTGACATATGCCTCACTTCGACAAAGCCTGCTCACTTCTACTTCATCCCTTCAATGCCACCCTAGACAACCGCCACCCCACACATGCCAACTTCCCAACCAAGTGAATGGCTCACTGCCACTCCCCAATCTTAGTATTAAAGTCTGTGCCATATAGCATGTAGTAGGAAAATAAGAAGGGTGATATGTAGTTAGATATTCCCACCCCCCTACATTTTTTAATAAAGCTCGGTAATTTGGGAGGAGCTAATGTGAGAAGAGAGAATAATGGAGAGGAAAAGGAAGAGGAGGAGAGGGAGGGGGAGATTGGCAACAATGGAGGAAGATGAATTGGTGGAGAGCAGTCCTGGGTAACAATGTATATCTAAAGGTTAGGTATTGGGTAACAACTCTAATTGGGTGAGCATCTTGTTAGTTGAGCATTTCTAAATATATAAAACCATTGGATACTTTTAAGCTTTAAAAGTCTTCATTCTACCGTGAAGCATGAGCATGGTGGGTGTTGTCTGGGGTTCAGCCTGGTTTGGTGGAGACAGCGTGGGGGATTGGCAGAGCCAGAGCCAGAGCGGTAACAAGCTGGAACTGCTGGTGTTGTTGTTGTTGTTGTTGTTGTTGTTTTTTAATATTACCCACAATAATAGCGTTTTCCCCCTCTGAATATAATACAAGGTAATTCATGTTACCAATGTCACTGGGGTGTGCAACTCAAGATCATGTAGTGGAGATTGATGGTATAAGGTGTAACGTGGAACTGTTATCAATCGTAAACAAACCCCAACCAACACACGTTGTAGGTAATGAGTCGACGTTGAAACAATGTTTGCCAGCAACTGGGCACACTTCTAGGCAGTTATGTTTATGAACCAGTTTACCAACTAGGTCCTTTTTCCAGCTCCATGTGCCAGATGCTGACATCATACCTACTTTGCACATAAGAAAACTATGGCACAGGGAAGTGTCTGGTCAGCAGTGTGAGGGGAGCAAGAGCTGAGCAAGGTTCAGACTCAGGTGATGTAGCCAGCATGTGGCTATCACCACTGTAAGTCAGGAAGCTAAACTGCTTTACAAGCACTGCCCCGCCCTGATGCTTTAACAATTCCCGAGGGAGGCTGCTCTTGCAGGCCACTCCCACCCCTATCTTTCCACCCCCTTGTTGTTGATATTCAATCCAGGAAGAAATGTATTCTTCTCCTTCTCTATCAATGTTATGTCTTCCAATTTGACCCTGTAAAAATAGTCAAGAAATATTTTCTATGGTCCTCAATCCACAGGAGTCAGAGCTGTGGTGGACCTCTTGGTCCTATGTAAAGTTAGATGTTAAACATTATTGAAACATGTTAAAGTGTTAATTTGTTTGCTTGATGATTTATTTATTTATAGTCAGTATTTTACTATTCATACCAGGTTGGCCTTGAATCTTCCTCCTCAGCCTCCTAGGTGCTAGGTCTGCACAGGTGAGCTACCATACCCAGGTCTTTTTTTTTTTTTTTTTTTTATGGGGTTTAGAAAAAAGCCTCAGAGATATGCTGTTGGAGAAGAAGGTCTTCTCAAAAACAAATGAATAAATAAGTCATCCTGTCAGCCAGGTAGGTGCACATGCAATGCCAGGCATGGTAAATTAAAAGAAAAAAAAAAAAAACTCTACCCAGTATCACTTCCACGAATCACAAAAGAAGGATGGATCCAGAAACCTCTTTCCTCTCTTCAACTCTCATTTGACCTGAGGCTTACCCAGTGTGAAAAAAAAGGGAGTTTCTGTAGTCAGGCCCACAAGGCTACGATGTCAAGGACATACAGCTGACTTAACTAAGGAGAACTTTGTTCTTCCAAAGCCAAGACACTGGACCAGTTCAGTAAGGCGACAACAGTGGCGTCCTCAATGATAAGACACTCTTCAAATTTTAGGCAGATAGACAAAGTGCATCTAGGCTGGTGCACTTTTATTCTGGAAAAAAATGGGCAGAACTGTGTTTTCCACCCAAGATCTCCTGTGATCCTATGGCTGGATATTGATGTGTTAGGTTTCCAGGAAGGGCAGCCCCAATTCTTAAACTGTAGTTTGGATGAGCTGACACCAGATTAATGATTGCTCTGACCCATTGCTCAGTTTGTGTTTTGCTTGAGACTGAGTCTCATGTATCCCAGGTTGGCTCCTAATTCATTCTGTAGCCAAGGAGGACCTTGAATTTCTGAGACACCTTGCCTGACTCACTAGGGACTAAACCCAAGGCTTCACACACACTAGGCAAGCACGTCACCAACCGAGCTTCATTCCTAAAAATCTAGTGCAGAAAATTCAATAACATATACTCTGTACTTGTTCGAACCTGGTTTTCAAGGCAGACCATTAGACTCCATAGGCACATGTAGCAGGGGTAGCATTGGGTGATAGAAATACCATATATCTTTGTTTAGAAGTAGTGGCTTCTATTAAATTTAATTACTTCCCCTGTGGCTTTAAATCAAGGGCAGCTTCTGTTAAATTTAATTACTTTCCCCTGCGGTTTACATGGCAAAGGTGTCATTGCTACTCGTGGTGCGCTCCCGGCCAAAGGGAAAGTGTGGCTGTGATTTGCTCCCGTACACTAACGCCTTCCCTTATCATTTTTCTTCTTCACTCTACCCAATCGCATGTTTTGCGGACATTTTGTTCACAAAATCTGCTCTTGGTATCGTGCAAATTATTCAATTAACAACGAGTGATTGGCAGTTGCAATCAGAAGGGGAGGCAAAGAAAGCAATTTTTGATGGATTTCAACACAAAGCCAGACTGGGTTTATTTGACAGTTTCATCTTAAGAATGTCTAGCTTCAAAATCTACACAAAGATGCAGTTCCCTAAAATTTTTTACTTTCATCTGATTAAACACCCCCAGCTAACCATTTTCATTGCTAATTACGGTCCACGCCAATTCCAATCGCTCTTCTGCCCCCTAATTGTGAGAGCGGGCATTGGACTGTAGCTAACACAGACATTTATTGACTTGCCACTCCAGGCATCTGCAGAAGAGAATTCCTAAAAGTTTGCTTCTCTGGATATGAAGTGGATCTTCATTAACATTCTGACAACGAAATGCAGCTTCATAAAAAAATAATAATAAAATAAAATAAGGCAGCTTTTCAGGCCGTTTTAGAATTTCAGAGGAATTCTGCATTATCTCTGCCGTGATTCTATGCAGATGTCAGGCTGGATCTCAACTGAAATGACAATGAAATCATTTCGATTCCATGCAATGTGCAAAAAACAGTCAATTTTTCACTTGGCAAGCTGAAGTCTAAGGTAATTAAGCACTGCTGTGTGGGAGGCTGCTTCCTGCTCTGAAGTCAGCCTGAGATAATTACCATATTAAAGTCAAAACATCATGTACCACACTGATAGATAGATGGATGGAGAGATTGGGCATCTATTAAATGATCCGTTTTGCTATGCTTCCTGGGAAATGTGCCACTGATGCCAATTAAGAAATATATATTCCAAGTGAGTGTTTCTAAGTGACAAAACTTCTATCTGGTAAATTGAATTTATTATTTACTGATCATGAAGTCCTTAAAGTCATAAAAAATCTAGCTGGAGAGCAACCTAGGAAGAGAATTACATGCTCTGACTCGATTTACAGGGCCCTCATTACCCAAATGCCTTGTAAGCACCAAGCCCCTCATAGAAACATCCCCCCCGCCAAGATACCAAGTTATTCCGGTCAGGAAAATTCTAACTGGAATAATGTAATGTTGCAGATAAAGTGTAAACGTTCAGAGATTTCAAAGTCAAAAAGCAAGTTGGGTGGAAAATTCATTCTCTGTGTGTTTAAAGGAGAGGTAATGAAACTCACTTCAAAGAGTAATCTTCATTACACGTCTATAAACCTGTCCGTGGTTTTGAAAAAGGAAGTGACCTCCCAAATATGAAAGTTGGATAGATAGGTAATTCATTAACATAATTCAGCTGTGTGCAGTATAGGAAAACTCTCCTTAAAACATTCCTGGCAGCCTCCCTTATTAAAAATTAATCATTTATTAATATTCCTCTTCAAGTTTACTATCGAGTGCTGTTTTTTATAATTTTATAATGCTACCTGGCAAAGACTCAACTAATGAAACACCTCTATGTGATTTAAGTAGGACAGTCTACTTTTGTGTAAATATTGGGGAAAAGGGAAAAAACCTGTTGGCTATCAGAAAGGGCATCCTCACATCAGGGTCATTTTCTGAGTGAAGAAAGGCGTCCCTGTGTCAGCAGTGAAGGTTGTGTTTGATCTTTTCTAACTACTTTCTGTGGGATTTATTTGCCACCACGTCCGCTAGTTTATTGACACCATAAAAAAGAAACTGGACCCACACTCCTTTAAAATCACAGAAAAGAACTTTTGATAATCAAAACTAGTATTTTTTTTCTTATTGACCAAAAAAAAATACATTTTCTAATAAAAAATAAAATCAAAAGCTGGGCGTGGTGGTGAACTCTGTAAGTCTAAGCACAGGGATACGAAGGCAAGAGAATCGGGAGTTTAAGGCCATCCTGAGCTACACAGCTGAGAACCAGCTTGGACTACTAGAGACCCGGACTCAAATGAAATAAAATATCAATTCAGTCATCCATGGCTTAATTGTTTCTTCTGTTCCCAAAGACAAATCTAAAGAATCTTCAGCTAACTTCTGATTCCATCCCTTCCCACTGTCAGCACTCCAGGAGACCATGAGCCACAGCTGAGACAGGTTCATTGCTAAATTCTAGAACGTTCTAAAACACAATTGCAGTCTTGGGGTTGCGGGCGGGGGACTCTCAGTATAATTTATGAAATGAATGTAATTTGGAACTATCTTGTGTGCAAAGAAGGAAAAGGTGGAATTTTATTAGGACTTGTCTCTCTCTACAGTAAGATCTAACAGAATCAGATCACTGTAAGATCATTGTTGAGACCCTGTCTCATGTAGCTAAAGCTGGCCTCAAAGTCTCCCATGTAGACCAAGATGGTATTGTAGCCCTGACCCCTCTGCCCTCACCTGCTGAAGGGGTTTTAGGTGTGAGTCAGCTAGCACAACTACAAAGTCATCAAAACGGAGAGCGGAAAACAGAAATATTCCTGCTGACTCTTTAGAGCTATATAATAACGACTGATATACAAACACACAAAACAACATATGCAAAAAAAAATCTTTTTTCCACTACTCCCATAACCAGGAGAGAAAGCCACCTGCATTCATTAAAATGGAAACTTTGTTTCAACTCTTCACAGGAAATAATATTCTTCGGCGAACTTTGAAATTTTTTATTTATTTTTACTTAATATTTTCATATTTTTCTACAACAGAGTCATGGTGCTTTCAAAGTTGGCTAAATTAAACTGCAATTTGGAAACTTCTTTTAAATTTAATTATGGATACTGGGGCGTTTTATAAAACACTCTCAAAGGAAGGCTCAGTGTAAAGCCTCTGGGCAGGGAGACTTTGTCATGGAGAGTTCAGACTAGCAAACAGAAGGTGGCAGAGTAAATCTCACATAAGCTGAAACCTGCTGCACTTGCTGCTAACCCAGATCAATCTGAGAAGAGGCAGGAACAATGCTGTAGATACGGTGGCTTCATTATGTCGATGAAAATAATAGACGGGAATGGAACCAAAAGCAGAGCGAGAAGATGAGCTTCGGGTAAGGTCAGGAAACAAGATGCACGCATTTGCCTCTCAGTGCAGTGCCGCCTCACTTCCGGAGTCAGCGCCATTTAGAGCCTTCTCTTTCCCTCAGCCTTCATCTATAAAACTCAATAACATACCCAGGATGGCCCCTCGGCAAGGCAGAAGACCAGCTAACAATCAAAGAGGACGCTGTGCGCATCTGGAGCGTGATTCCTTCTGGGAAAGATTCCGTTCTGCATAGTGGATTTTAACATCGTTTTCAACTGCCCAACTACAGGTGCTATTTAGGGAATCCAACCTCAAACGTTACATGATTTTTCTGCCCTTTAAACATTCGTGGTTTTGAGGTTTTTCTCACCATATTAACTGCAAGAGTGAAATTAGATTGTTCAGCTACAGTTCATAGCCCATTTCATCCTTTAATTTCTGTGTTCAGAGATGATGGGTTCTTTTCACATCCGTGGTGTTTTGGAGGAAAAAACAGCAGATTAAAAAAAAACGAGTTTTCCCTTGAAACATTTAAACTTCAAGAAAAAAAAAAACCTCAATTTACCTATCAACACTGGAATATTACGTGTTAATAGAACAATATTTGTGAATATAGTGGAAGCTTCCCCAAGAGAGCCTCAAATACATCCACAGCACATACTTAGCTAACTTAGAAACTCACTTTAAGTTACCTGTCAAAACTTATTTTGATAGATTTTGATTTTGTATTGGTGACTATTTTCAAGATGTGTCTTCTACCGTACTAAAATATGAAATGGATTAATTCCATCTCCAACTCCTAAATCAAATAAACAAGGCATCAGATCAGTGTACATAGCCCCTCATTCACACTCCATCCACCCCCTTGTCCTTTCCTCGTTTGCAGTTCACCCATGATAATCTTCCATCTCTCAACAAATGTCATTTACAGTAACTCAATCATACATCTTAATCAAAAGCAGTAAGTGTAGCGCCCGACATGAAAGAACACCTACATAAACATAGTCTTTTGTGCCTTCACATTTTCCTCCCGCTGACACCGTTAACACAAGACAGCTCTTCTCATCACTGGGAACACCCCTTGAATTCATTAAATGCTCAACACTTCCTCTAACATCATGGAATGACAGCCAGCAGCAGTGTCATCTGATTTGAAAGCAGGCTGGCACCAAAGAAGTTTAGACTTCAGAATTAAGAGGAGATAGGGGAACATTTCTTCTATACGGAGCTAGTTCCCCCAAGTTACAAAGATAATTACCTGACCCTTAAATATTATTTTTATGTGTAATTTGTCCAATAGCTCCTGGCTACCAAAGTGATAAAAGGGAGCCTCTTCCTTCTTCACGTTTCAAACCGAGGCAAAGCAGCATGGTTTTCAAGTAGGATGTGCTAACAGCTTTGCATCAATCAGAGTTGCTGCCATTTTCTTCTGTGTCCACACATTGAAGAGTAAGAGCCTTTCAAAGGTTTCCCTGGATGTCACTCACTGCCCAGTGTGGAGGTAACAGAACCCCGACTGGAGCCTTATTTTATAAGGAGAGTACTGACAAAAGAAACAATACAGCACCTTGG
Organism: Rhabdomys pumilio; assembly: GCA_030674055.1. Taxonomy (NCBI): domain Eukaryota; kingdom Metazoa; phylum Chordata; class Mammalia; order Rodentia; family Muridae; genus Rhabdomys; species Rhabdomys pumilio. Next base: position 11,745,194 of record JANHMN010000001.1, read on the forward strand.
CTTCTACTACAAAGTGACCTCGTCTTGGCACATAGTTGTACGTCTCCAGCCAGTTGATCCCAACACTTTGCTAGACCAGTGCTGCTTCTCTTCAGTTTCACCATGATGAAATGAATCAACATGAAGCAACTGAGGGCACAGAATGGGAGATGTGAGCACTGGGGTGGGCTACGAAGAAGGCCGGCCACAAATCTTCTTAATAAGTACAAGAGTCCATCTCTAAAAACATTCTCAAGGTCATGTCCATCTGTAAGCCTCATGTGCCCCCAGGAAAGCTAGATATGTGGTCTAACACAAATCACAAACTTTTTTTAAAACGTGATAGTTGGTTTTGTGATTCAGTTGTTCAGTTCTCAAGGGTGAACTTTTAGCGCCCTATGTGTTAAGGATGTCAAATTATTAGGCATGCCTGGGTGATGCCTGGCAGAGATTCTGTAAGCATAGGGTATAGAGAAGTCATAGAAGGCTAAGATTCTTCAGGATCCTGGCTTTGTTGTTGTTGTTACTGTTGTTTTAACATATCCAAGTACCATTCATAAACTAAAATTTGCATACTATTTGCCCCTATTGTAAAGATGAGGAAATCATAGTTGGAAGATACTGTTTCCACAAAGCTAAAAAAATGTCACTATCAGGTCCTATTAAATTTTCCTTTTAACTGATAATAGATATGAAAACTTATAGGGGAAAAAAAAAGAGTATCACAAACAAATTAACATGCAATTAGAGAAAAGGTGACAATTGAACAAATCTGCATAATTATTTTCTAGTCTGTATTTCCCAACATACCGGTTACTCATCTAAGTACACTAGGCTTGAAGATGGAGTATTTATACCCTGCCTGGTCTTGACTGTGCCTCTTACTCTTAATACTCAGTTTAATATAGGGAATGGGAATTTAAATATCTACTTCCCGTCTGGCTTACCAATGAATCCCCTGCATGAACTCCTGAAAGACACCAAGTCCTGAGCAAATATTTGTTGAATAAATAAATGAAATCAGTATCTCATGGGCAAGTGTATAAACAGCACTCAACGAGTGTGGAGTTCTACAGCAGGGAGAGAGAGGAGCGATTATTTCGATTCTCACAGCTCTGATATATCTCTCCTCACTGGGAGTAGAAGTTCCCATGAAAACTATTAATAGGAAGGAGCTACTTTTAAAATTGCTCTCCCCTATACATTTGAGAAGTGCTTCCATTAACAACTTACCAGACTTGATTTTCATCTAATTATGGCTTCTTGCTGTGATCCATTGTAAAAATTTAGGTCAAGGGTCAGCTGACTCTTCTCATAAAGGCCCAGATATTCATAGGATCTCTGCCCAAAATACCACACTAGAAACTTATAACACAACATTAGACAGATGATATATACATGAAGGATCTTAACTGTAACGAGAAACTTTGTTTACAAAAGTAGACGGCAGGCTAAATGTGGCCCAATGGCTGTCTAGTTTATTAGCTCTGAGCATTATCAAGTAGATACTAGAGTTTGATAGTCATATTTTTTTTCCAAAAGAGTCACATATGCTCTTCTAGTGACTTGTGCATGGTTGGCACATAATACCACTTTGCTAAAGTAAAGAAACCCGAGTTGTATACTAGACACCATGTTATGTACCCTGGAGAACAGAGAGAAAAACAGAGCCCAGGGAACATGCTCATACAAGAAAGGGGGTTACCACATGCAAGGGGAATAACTGGCCGCTACAGTCTCTCCATAGACACTATCACTATCCGGCAACAGGAATTATTCTAGGATATTCCCTTGGGGGTTGGTGGCCACCATGTGAATGATATATTCAAGGTTTAGCAATAATGACCATTTTGTGAAAGGTGAGCACAAAGCAGACTCCTTGAATGATCCCTGGCCAAGTTCATAACTGGGAAAGCTACCAGCAGGAGACCTGGAATAAGACAGAGTAGGGCAGTTAGAGGTGAGAGGGGAAAACCACATCCGGATGGGACTGGAAACATGCGTAAACCAGAAGATAACCAACAAAGGACACATTTAGCAGCTTATAAGAAACTGCTGAGTTGCTAAACAGCAACAATAAAAAAAATCAGAGATTTGCATGAGCTCTTGCTCACTCTAAGTTATGCCTCTGGTTGTCCACCTTGTGACAAGTGACATCTAGAAATACAGCAGACGAAAAAGTCCTCAAATGCTATTCCTAAGAAAAGACGCTTTGTGAAAATCAATCCAACCTCCTGCCTCTGCCAAAGAGGAATTTGATTATATGATGGTTTATACATTAAGAAAAGAAAGTTCATGTTGTTCAGCACCGGCTTTAACCAGCTGAAGTCCACAAAGTAACATTCTACACACAGACAGAGGAATAGCTCGTGGGTCAGACCCAAGCCCAAGAATTTCTGGTCCTGCCAGCAATGCTAAATGACTTTCATTCTATAGTACATGCCGGCTAGTCACATGGCTGCCTCTTGCACATTCTTGAACTGACAGTGTTCGCAACAGCAACATCTATCAAAAGGGAGCCGGCTTAGTGGGCAGGTAAAGTTCCACAGCCAAGTCTCTTTTCTTATTTTCTCTTTTATAGAAAGAAAAGTTAGTTTTCAGGTATATGGGGAAATAGCTAACCCACATGCTTCCTCTTCGGAAAAGCTTCCTGCTTGCCCTGGGGTTAGCATATTGCCCTTTCTTCATGAAAAGCATTCACACTGCTGGGACTATTCAAATATCTCCCAGGTCAGGGAAAACAGAAGGTCCCAGAGAGGGAGACTCTCTTTGCCATTCATCTTGAAAAGCAAGTGTTAAGGTAGAGGTTGGGATGAGACCTTGGTTCACAAATTCATTTAAGAATTTATTAGTCAAAAGAAAACTTAGGTTCCTAGGGATTGCCTTGTAAAATAAACATTTCATTTCAAACCCCCTCCGCACCGGCACACTTTACTCTCTCAGATTCTCTGCCTTTGGATAATATGAACAATAGAATAGAGGAAGCCTTTATTAGTAGAAATTTAAAAAAGGAAACAAAACAAACGGACAATAACCAACCGTATAATTTTAAATGGTAACACATTATCTCCCAGCGTCTCTGCAGCTCCATCAGCTTTAAAAAGCGGAGGAACCCATTACCTGGAATGCTTGAACAAGTAGATTGAAAACACTTCTCAGATTGGCGTTAATTACAATCGGTAATTGCTTGGTTTCTTTGAAAACGCAGGAGCCTTTTTACTGTCCTTTTACTGGAAGACTGTGAGGGACTTTTGTCTTTGATGGGAAATACAGACGCAAGTGCCTCAACCCAGCAAGGGTGGGGACAAGATGCTCGAGGGCGCCTCTCAACCCTTGCTCAGGGCTGCAGCGTGCATTCTTGAAGACAGAGTGACATCTAAAGGAGTTTTTGCAGTAGCCAAGGCTTGCTACGTGGCAAAGTCAAGGGCATGTCATATTTTGGAAAACTGATGAGTTTTCAGGTTTCATGTGCCTGATTGTCCCAAGTAACCATGAAAAGAGGATCAAATTCCGATTTTAATGACATGCCTCGGGGTGCCCTCAGGACAACTGCCATTTTTATCTAAGATTCTGCAGGTCCTCGGTGAACAAAAGGGGGGAAAATCAGCTTTGAATAGATTCCTTACGCTCTTGTCAAAAGTAATCCAACTCTGAATATCTATATCCCCAAAATATCAGCGCGCAGGCAGCTTTTATTAACCTGAAGAATTAATAGAGCAGAATATTTAAAATGGGGTTTCAGTTATTGATTCTCCAATTAGACCTTATGTTCCCTAGGTGCCTTGAAGAGTAATGTTTTTGCTTGGTCTCCCACACTTGCCAGCTTACTGCTTCTCTCCTTCCGCAGCCCCCTCTCTCCCTCTGTATGTGTGTGTCTGTGTGTTTATATTGTGTCAGTGTGTTTATGTGTGTCTGTGTGTGTGTCTGTGTGTGTGTTGTGTCAATGTGTGTATATATGTGTATATGTGTGTATATGTGTAACTGTGTGTGGTCAGTGTGTGTATATGTGTGTGTATGTGTAACTCTGTATGTGTGTTTGTGTGTGTTGTGTCAGTGTATGCATATGTATGTATAACTGTGTTTGTAACTGTGTGTGTGAGTGTGTATGTGTCTGTGTGTGTGTGTGTGTGTCTGTGTGTCTGTGTGTGTGCGTGTGGGGGGATTGTGTGCATGCTGCCTCTTCGGCTACTAAGTACACATGCTTTGAAAATGCATGTGGTACATAATGGCTAGATCCGGAAGGCAAAAGCAGCAGTTGCAGTCTCTGATATGCTTTTGAAAATATTCCGCATTCCCAAATTTAGTCTATCTCAAGCTCATAATCCCCACTCTCCTTTCTTCTGCACAAAATCTTTCTTTCTTTCTTTCTCTCTTTCTTCTTCTTGTTTTTGGAGTTGACTACCACAGTCGTGGCAGCTTGGTGGAAAGCCGGCCTGTGTGCTTGTTAACAGCACCCTGATGTTAACAATGAACTAATTACTTTTACTACTGACATGCTCTAGGGCATTATTTCCTTTCTGTGGGCTTCCTACTGACTATTGTCATTACTTAATCAGAGGACGGAGGAGAGCAAAATAAAGGAAAAAAAAACAAATAAAAATAAAAAAGGAAAGCAGACCGTGTGCGTGTCTGCAGGGCTGGAGACAGAGATCTGTACTTGGGGTCTTCCGTTCTTCATTTTCTTTAATTGTGTGCTCCTTGGGAGGTGGGAATGCTTTCTGATGCATTTTTACTTATTTATTAAAAATAGTAGAAAATCATGCCAGGCTCCCGGGATACTCCCTCACATTTATAACCATGATGCCCTAGTGAACCCATGAGCATGAACATGGATCAGCTGCAGACTGGAGGAGTTAACCCTTTCCTCTTTACAGAAGCTTCGTCCAAGTGCTAAAGCAGTCTGTGGTATATTCCAGCTCCCATGAAAGCGCCTTTGGAAAAGAGAATTGTGTGCCTTCCTCCATTTGCACAATAACGCTTCTGGTTTTATTGGAGTTGGGGGGCATGAGAGGGAGGGGAGCAGAGAGAAAGGACTGCATTAGCCCAGAGAAAACTAGGAGAAGAGAGCATTACAGTGCGATATCATTTGCAGCCAAAGCAGAATTTTGCCTGAAGATAGAATTTGCTCACACAACTGATTTTCTGTGATTGTTTTCATATAAAACACCCACCCTAGACCCATTCGCACATCTAACCCAAACAACATTTCGCTTTCATGTCAAAAGAAGTTGGCAAGGAAAACTGAGAACAAAACAGGGAACCCGAGGCACTGAAATGGCAAATAATGACAACACTCCCAGCTAGTCCTAATAAAGGAGATTAAAGCAACAAGAAACCTGAGTCACATTAATAAAACAAGCAGTGAAAAATAATAAACTTCCTATTCTTATAGCTAAAGCACGTCTGCATTTCAACTGATCTGTGGGTTTTGTGTGTGTGTGTGTGGAGGGGGGGTTTAATCTTTTCAACACTTACAAATATATTTGCCATAGTTGAAAGATGATGGTTACCTAGCCAGAGTGTTCTTGACAGTGTGACTATTTTGGTTGTTGTTTCGAAATAAGTAATCTTTCTTATTGGGTCACTTTTCATTCAAGGCTATCTCAATTAGAGGAAGAATCAATCACCGAGTGTTCAGAGACTGCCCAGTTTCCCAGAGCTGTCAATGGCCACGCTTAGCCTCAGAGGATTGCGATTCTGATAAGAAATCTGAAATGTAAAGGCTAGGCATGGGAAATCTTAGAACTGGAGGCAAAAACAATTAGGATACTGTTTATTCGTTCAGAGACCAGTGTTTAGGGGCAGAAATCAACCAGCTTCCTATTAATAATGCAGTTTGAACTTGGTTGCAAAAACATCGCTTCCTTTGGTATGAGTTGGAGAGCCTCCTCTGATTCTTTTGTCTCCCAACAGTTATTTCGCAGGAAGATGCTGAGTGTTAAGCTGTTTTCCTGTCAAAGGGAAACTATGCTGATAGAATAGCTCTTTGTTCCCCTTTCCTTTCAGGAGTTGAGTGATAGCATTGTTAAAGAAGCAAGAAGCACACCAAGGAAGCAGAGTGGGGACTCTCTTCACTATCATGTTCTTCTCTCTGCACCACACAATTTGTAAGTCTGGTTTAGTTCTTCTTCCATGTTAAAAAAGAAATGGTATTTCTATATTGCAATATCAGAATTTTAGGAAGCTGTTTCTATGTCTAAAAGCCAACATCTGGAAAGTGGGATTTCTAATGAATAAAATAGCCAGCAATGGAAAAGGTATCCAAAGAAATATCTCTGAAAGGGACTGGAGGAGGCTATCATACTTGGGTATATTTCAATAACTTGGAGTTGAATCATAAAAGCAAACTGTGGGCCAGCGCATAGGTCTAACTAAAGAACAAAACCTGTAAACCATCTTAAATTGTAAAATCGAAGCATTTCGCAAAATGTGCTGACTCTGTGTTTTTTAAGCAGCCAACAGAGCCTCCGATTATGAGACAGAAAGCCTGGGATTCTACAGTGTGCTTGTGTGAGAGAAGAGAGAGAGCAAACGGGAAGAGCAGCGCCATTTAGAAGAGAGTGCCTAGTTGATGTTCTCTGGGCTGCAGTCTTATTATCCAGCCAGACCTCTGTGGAATTTTGCCTTCATCATCTAGATCATGGACTTGATTAAAACATAAATTTTTATCTTGGTAAAGAGTAAATGAGGCTTAGGCAATGTAGAAATTTGCATAATGTTTTTGAAATAAGATTGTCTCAAGAATTTCCATTCAAGGTTTGTGAATTATTCAGCTTCAAGTCTGGACTTTCCATTTTTGATAGATATGAACAGTTAGCATTACAATTAGTAATCTAATGTATCCCCATAGATCATATGTAATTTTGTGTATGATTCAAGAAAAATGGGTGTAGAACCCAAAAAGGAGAAAAGAAAAAAGCTAAATGATTTTTTTTACGTAGATTTAACTCCATAAGACTTTTTCTTTAACATAACTTTTATTGACTCTCTGGAAATTTCACATCATGCACCCCAATCACATTCCCTTCCCGGTCCTTCCATGTCTACTCCCGGCCCCCCCCCCACAAAAAAATTAAAAATAAAAGTGAGAATAAAAATATAGAAAATAAAAAAATCAGGTTCAGTTTTGGTTATCTATGTAATCACTGGAGCAAATGGGCTTAAGAATCATATGAAGTCAAAAACAGAATCCCATTCACTATTTTCTCCTCAGTAGGATGAGGGTTATTAATAGTGCTAAAGGAATGGGTATAAAATGGTGTTTTGAATGGTATAAAATCCACCTAAACCCTCACAAACTGAATGGTGCATACACTGGTCAAGCTCTATAGACGAGTCATTCACACATGCTCATCCTTTCTGTGAGTAGAAAATATAGGATATAATTATGACGCTGGCTCAATTTAGCTAAAACTATTTCTGTCCAGAATCACTAACGACTTCCACCCCTCAAAGTACAAAGCCCTACCCCTGCTAGATAGAGAGCAGCTTGTCCTTCTCCTAATTTTAACTTGAAAAATCACATCTCAGGAAACCCAATATCCTTTTTTTTTTAAAGGAACAATCAAAAAGATATATAATCTATTCAGTTCCTAGAGAGTGAATCATTGGGGCAACTCTCAAGATATGAAATGTATCTCTTACAGTTTAGGCTTGCTTCTGTCAGAAAAGCAGTATTAAAAATAGCAAGCTGATTGAACAACTGTGGGAGGGAAAAAGAAAGGCACTAGCAAGCACATGAGTGAAGGAGAAAAAAAACAACTTAAATACCATCCTCATGATTGTATAAGGAAATGGATTTATCAGAACAAAAGTGTTGGCTTTTATTTAGCGAGTGATCTCAACGAGGAAAGAAATTAATTTGTTTGGAATTAGTGAAGCTAAGAATCCCCATACAATGCTGGCACCTACCCAGAGCCTCCTTTCAAAACATCTTCCTAGAGTGCTTTACTTTTTTCTGTAACTATAAATTAGGGTATCTTCCACTCTTCAGAATGACAACACAGCAGCCCGGCATCTCATTCCCTGATTTCCTTGCATTAAGCCAGTGCTCTCCGTTTTTTATTAGACCTCAAAGATCTGGCTAACAAAGAGTCTCAGTGGATGCTGTCTAAGTGTCTATTGAATGAGGAAAATAATTGAATGCGTCAATAAGTATGTAGGCAAGATATTTTTAAATCTTAACCCATTCCTTACTACAGTTCTTAATTGGTACTTTAACTTTAGATGCTACCAGCCGTCAACAGAATATTTGGATTGGACAAAAAGGTAATTGATTTGACAAACATTAAATGATCTCTACAAGCACACAGATGAATGGAGCACGGTGTTCACCCTCAGGAAACTTGCGATCTCCTCCGGTAGAAATCCACAGTCCTGTAACTGTAACGTGGTGCGATAATTATGATGACAGAGATGGCCTGGCTTGACTGTCGTGCCTTCAGAAAAGATTGCCACACAGAGTGAAGTGGGTGTGGGGTCTGAGAGGCTGCTTCTTGGGAAAGGTTACTGATGAAAGAGAGAAGGAAGAGTGTTGGAGCAGATTCCTCTAAGAGGTGAGTGTTGGGCTCTCCAGACTATCCCTAACCTTGATGTTTTGTTATGTTTACCAGACTCTACCTGATTCACAGCTATGCTTTATAACAGTAGGAGTGCAAGGTGAAACCAACCAGGGGAAAAGGACATAGCAGAACACTATACTGCAGAGGGCTTGGCATGAATAACCTCAAAGTGGCGAAACTTGCCTACCCTTGGGAAAGCGACTATATTATCTGAACTGGCACCCTTTGTAGAACAGACTGAATATTGTGCTTAGAAGACGAACCCTGCCCTAGAATGTCCAGATGTGGACCGGTAGCTGCAGTGACAGGTGACAGAAGTTTGGTATGGCTGACATTTGCTGTCGCATGAAATGGGCAGAGCTCAGGAACTGGCTGGGTCTAGAGACAGAGCTTTGACTTTATCTATTGTTAAAAACAGGCTGACCAAAGAAGTTCAGCAGGAGTGGGGCAAGGTCAAAGGTCATCTGGAACGTCTAACACTAGCTAATGAAGCTCTCAGAACATAAATGGCCCTGTGTGCCCTCATATACTGAAGGAACATGGTATGATGGAAACTCTAAGCTTGATCCAGATTCCTATGTTCCATTCCCAGCTCTGACATCTACAAGCTATGTGACATTTGACAACTTAACCTTGGGTGCTTCTCAAAGTAAGTAATAACAGTTTGCAACTGCATGGTATTTAAGTGAGAATTAAAAGATTTACTTGTATTTCATTAAACAGAAGTCACTGTCAACTGCAAGACACATCAGGAAACAGAAAACACTGCCAATAAAATTATGACTCAATGCTTTTCATCACTTAAAAATTTCAGCATGGCTGTGATTTAGAGACAGCTTTCTTTCTATATTACTATTTATGTACACATAAAAAGTGAAATATAAATGAAATAAATTGGGACTTGTTCTGAGGAAGGCATTAAATTATGATCCTTTCTCTTTTCTAGCTGTTGCTCCATAGAGGAAAATTGTGTTCTTTTCTTGCCTCTATGAATATACACTAATCTTTAGGTTTCCATGCTGAATCATCATGTAATCATCCCACAATGTTTTAACACTTCAACTCAACACAGGTGCTAAAAATTCATATAATTCAGCCTAAATGATAACCATGTGAGCATACACTAGCAAGTTGTGCCCACTGTGGCAATGACAATGTGACTCTGCCTATCTGGCACTGAGGAAGCCAGTTATGTCTTCCCTGCTTCGGGTACATTAATGCACACATGCACGCACACATGCACGCGCATACACACTAACATAATTCAAGAGGTAGGTTTCTAGGGAACATAATAAAGAGGTCTTCTCAGCTTCTCAGTTGCAACAGCCCTTTCCGAAGGCCTTGGGAAAGGGAGTCTAGAATACATTCATACAGTCATACTGCCATAATGATGGCTCTTAACTTAGGGGGGAAAGGGTTTTAAGATAATGATCTAAGTTTACATTTTCAGGATCTAGAAAAGTAAAAGTTGATTAGGCTACAAGTGAGCAAAAGAATTATTTAAGATGGGAAAGCAGCAGACAAGGAAAAAACTATAGAACGATCAAAATCAAAAGGCATTTCCTTGAGATGTATACGATTTATCGACTCCTAGTAAGACTGATAGAGAAAACTATCACAAAGTATACAAATCGTTAAGGTCATTAATATAAAACCAGACATCATCTAACAATTATTTTAAAAGAGACCAAAAGGAATACTATGGGTAATTGCATAGCAATAGACTAGACAACTAAATGAAATGACGTATTTTGAAAAACGCATCATACCGAAATTGATGAAGGAATAAACAAGCCCAACAGATAGCATCATAGTTAATCTTTAAAAGTTGAGGCTGAAATCAAGGTGAAAATGTCTCTCACCGATTCCCCACCTTTCATCAGAAGTCCCAGCAAATACAACAAATGAAGATAAATACATAAAAGACAAATACTTAATGTAGTAGAATTGTAACTATTCACTAACATGTTAGAATGCATAGTAAACCTTATGAAGTCTACTACAGAAAAGATAACTGCTAAACGAATTTGGTAAGATTACAAAACACACGCCATAATTTAAAATACCATTTTCTTTCTAATTTTTAACTATTGTGATTCCTTAACTTGAAATTTTTATTATATTTTTGTTTAAAAATTTTTTTAATTTAAATATTTTGATCATATTCTTCCCCTCTTACAGATCCCTTCCCTGTCCCTGGGGAGGGGTGGATCTTGGGGAGGGAGGAGGTAGAGGGGAATCTGGGAGGAGTAGAAGGAGAGAAAGCTGCTTTTGAGATGTATGAGAAAAGAATAAATAAAAATTTTAAAGTAAAACAAACTTAAAAAATATAAAAAAACCCTCAAAACCAAGAAAACAAAATAAAACAACCAAAAGAAATAAAAACAAACAAACAAACAAAAAAATCTCCATCAAATTATAACCAAATAAAAACACACAAAAACCTGTGGAGTCCATTACATGTTGTTCAGCCACTCTAGAACATGAGGCGTATCTGGTGTCACTCCATTGATTAAAATACAATTTATAACTTTTTTTTAACTTATTGATTTTTTATGAGTTTCACATCATGCACCCCAGTCTTGATCATCTCCTCATTCCCTCATATCCACCCCTTGCCCTTGCAGCTTCTCCCCAAAGAACACACACACACACATACACACACACACATACACAAATAGAAAACAACCCCCCCCCAAAAAAAATTTGAAAGCATAGAAAACATTGCATCATGGAAGCTGTAGTGTGTCAGTGTGCCTCAGTCTACCCCTCTGTCCACACATCTTCACTTGTAAATGTTCGTTGCAATGAGTCATTTGGTCTGGTTTGAGATCTCTGGCTTCTGTGACACTATCAATATTGGATGCTCATGGAGACTCCTCTAGATTGTCCTGCAGTTGTCCTCTTCATAAAGATGCTGCATCTCTTTGGAAGAGCAGGACTGGCCCTTTTTCCAATCCCAACCATCTGCAGATGGTATAAACTTGGGAGTAGGCCAATTCAGAGCCCTGGATCTTGGCATGGGTGGTCACTGAGCTGGTCGACCCACTCGCTCTCCCTTACCCCCATCACGGGGCAAGCTCTCCAACACTGCTCAGGCCAGGCCACCCAGTGCTCAGTCAGCAGGATGCAGGGTCAGCTCTGCTGTTCTCATGCCTTCAGGGCCAGCTCATCCAAACCCATGCCTCCAAAGCCAGCTCCATTGTGCTGCCCAATCAAAGCTTGGATCCCACTCTCCCAAGTGCTCCAGGCTTAGAGGGGCTGGGCCAGCCAGGACTGGCTAACCCTTGCCTTTGTCATCAGGGCCAGCTCCACTGTGCTGCCCACACAAGGTGCAGGACCCAGTCTCCCAAGTACTGTAGCCAGTGAAGGGCAGGGCCAGCTCATTTGCTCTCCTGAGCCCGAAGTCAGCTCTCCCAGCTGTCTCAGGTAGCAAAGAATGAGGGGACAGATATAATAGTTTTCAAACTATCCAATATCTGGTTTGAAACTTGGTAAAAATTTGAAAGAACTCAAAATTAAATATTTCAAAAATATACCTGAGAAAAATTAGTAGATGTTTTTAGTTGAAAAGAACTGGATGGTAACACAATATTGTTGCTATGTTTATAACAATGTTTGTAACATGTTGACACAATCTTGCTACTCTGTTTTCCCAAAATCATCAATGGCTCAAATGCAATCCCTTCAAAATTACAGCAGAATTTTAAATTCAAATTTCTAAACTTTCAAATAAATAAAAATGAATATAGAGTTGCGTAAACAATTTGAAGAAACTTTGGAGGGATAATAGAACCTGAGTTCAAGAATCTTAAAACCTAATAAACAGGATAATGTAGTGATGACGGAGATGGAAACCAGCCAGGCTATAAGTCAAGAAATTCACCCTGCTGTGTAAAGAAGTTAACCCTGCTGTGTAAGGTCATTTTGTTTTTGTTTTTTTTTTATTGTTTATTTTGTTTTATTTTTGACTAGTGTGTTATGTTAATAAGGAGACAACGTCTATTTAATAAATTGTACATGAACAACTACATATCTTTATGGAAACAAAGGAATAAAGTACAATCCTGACTTGTAAAAGTTAAATCTACGTTCAACCTGTGTGCTGGGGATTGGTTCTAGTGCTTTGAATTAATCTGGTCCAAATGCTGAAGGTCCTTGTCCCCAAATGGTTTTTGATCAATTAATAAAGAGACAATCACCAATGGACGGGCAGGTAGACTGAGGTGAGACCTTTAGATTTGTGCTGACTAGGAACTGGGAGAAAGGAAGGGAGAATCACCATGATTCAGAGGGAGAGGACCAGATTCAGAGCTATAGAAGGAAAATCATCAGAAATGTAGCTGTGAAGGAATGCTGCCTCCAGAAGGCCCGTCCTGAAGTATCTTGGGCAGCAAAGACTAGGGAGCTGCCCAGAAGGAACCAGAGAGGTTCTACCAATATCTGACCAATACAGATGCAGATACTCACAGCCAACCATCGGACTGAGACTGGGGACCCCAATGGAAGAGCTAGGGGAAGGACTGAAGGAGCTGAAGGGGATTGCAACCCCAAATGAAGAACAGCTGTATCAACTAACCAGACCACCCAGAGTTCCCAGGGATTAAACCACCAATCAAAGAGTACACATGGAGACATGTAAGGACCCATGGCTCCAGATACAGATACATATGTAGCAGAGAATGGCCTTATCTAACAC
>JANHMN010000001.1:11779015-11835291 GCA_030674055.1 Rhabdomys pumilio
TTCCTTCCTTCCTTCCTTCCTTCCTTCCTTCCTTCCTTCCTTCCTTCTTTCCTTCCTCACTTCTTTCCAGCTCTGAGAAGAGCTGCATAGATGTCTAAAGCAGCCAAGATCCCCGACTCAGTCCTCCCAGCCTCAAGAAGCCAACCCAGAACTCTCCATGGGAAAGGGCAAGTCCTCACTAATGAAATTTCTGCTCTGGAGGTGCAGCCTCCCTCTGGTGCTGTACTCAAGTTCATCTTGGGATCACCCTCCCCTAGGTTATTTTAAGGCAGTATTAATGTTTTATGACTCATTTCCTAGTTTTCTGCTAGAAAGAAAAAAAAAGAAAAGGGATCCGCAGCCTAGGCATTCTACCTCCAGCTCTGCAGACAATGGATGTGTGATTTAGAAAAGTGTATTTTACTGTGAGCAGGGAGGATAGTCAAGAAATATGAAATTAATTCTGTTGGAGCCACATCAGTTTCTTGATTACTCACTCCTGCCCCCCCCTCTTTCACCACACGTATATGCATGGCAACTGCAGGGCGCAGCTGTGACACTTCCTGTAGAACTATAAGATTTATCAAGAGAGAAAAAAGTAATTCCTGAGGAATTTCCACCTCCAATAGTTAAATATGAGATTATTTCAGAGGTGCACTCATGGATTCACTTACTCGTTTGGAAGTCTTTGTGAGCCTTTCCCAGCTCCAAAAGTATACTTGCTCACACATGCACACATGATCTGAGGCTTCCAGAATCAAGGCACACTGCTGCATGAGCCTCCTGCATAGCCGGGGATGGAGGGCTGTGCCATCTGCCAAGCTATATTATATTTCTTGTTTCTACACTGAAAACTTTCGATGAAATAATTGAATCTGTACATGTATGTTTATCATATATACATAAGTACACACAAGTACATACACAATTGAGTTAACCCATTTATTTGTTCCTCCAAATAAAATCCAATGATCCATAAAAAGCAGCACTAATAATTGTGCTTATTGAATAAGGCCAGCATATACCTGATAGAGATCATAACTAAAGGAAAGAAGGGTCACACTATTAAATGGGTAAGGTATAAGAAAGGGACATGAGTTCTTAACATCTCCCTGTGTGGGGCTTCCACAGGAGTTCAGCTCTGACCTGGCCATTCCCTAAGCAAGACCTGAAAGAACTCTTCCCTCCTATGATTTAAGAGACAGCAACAGTTGTTTATTAAGCAGCTTATGCAAACTGACCTAATGTCTAAACGTCTAAACCAAAGTAAGGAAGGGTGCGTAGTAATTGTATCACAAAAAAGTCTTCAAGACTCATTCAGAAGCAGAGAGGATGAAGTCAGGTTCGCTGCATATAACAAAAGGTATGAGGATGATGCCTTACATTTAAAAATAGAGTTGAGATGTAACTTTCTTCATACCTGTATATTGGAAAGCTATGTGCACATTCACAGACTTATATCATCTTTAACGTATTTTAATTACTTCTTTTATTTTTGAGATTATAGTATTATTACTCTATTCTTATTCTTCCCCTTTCGTGTATCCAATCCCTTCCATATACCTGTTCTTACTCTCTTTCAAATTCATTGCCTCTTTTTTTGGTCAATTTTAGATAGATAGATAGATAGATAGATAGATAGATAGATAGATAGATTCATACATACATACATACATACATACATACATACATACATACATAGATGGATTCAGTGATAAATGATAGATAGATAGATAGATAGATAGATAGATAATTTCTAAATACAACCCTAAATAAAACCTGCTGCTCGGTCTATATAATGTCACTCGTATATTCTCAGGGATAGCCATTTGGTATTGAGTAATCCATTGGTGTGCTCCTCTCTAGGGAACACTCTTTATTGCATTGTCAGGATCACTCAGTTGCCTACAGTACTTTGTGTGAGGTTAAGGCCTCATGGACTTTCCCTCCAACCACTTTGTCATGCTTGTTCTTATTGTTGTCCATCTTCGGCTCGAGTTTTAGGCAGTCATGTTGATGAGACTTTATGGGTGTAACTTCAGACTTTCCTAAAAGCCACAGCCTTAGGGACAGGGAAGTTGTGGGTCTTAGAAAACTGCACTTCACTAAACCATGTTAATCCTTAACTCTATCTTAATATTTGTCCTATTATCCAAGGATGACTCTAATCCTTGCCCTACATCACAAAACTTCTCCTTGCAACAGATGAGACTATTACAGAAAACTACAATCAATCAAAATACAGAGTTATAAAGCCCAGTTGTGATTCATTGAATAGATATGTCCCCAAAAGACTCATATGTTTGAATGCTTGACCATACAGAATGGCACTATTAGGTGTGGCCTTGTTGGAGCTGGTATGGCATTGTGGGTGGAAATGTGTCACTGAGGGTGGGCTTTGAAATCTCCTATGCCCAAGTTATGGTCAGTGTGGCACACAGTCTCTCCTTGCTTCTTGTACTCAAGATGTAGAATTCCCAGCCTCGTCTCTAGCACCATGTGTGCCTGAATGCTGCCATGCTTCCTGCTATGATAGAAATGGACTAAACTTCTGAAATTGTAAGCTAGCCCCAGTGAATTTTTTTCCTCTACAAGAATTGCTGTGGTCCTGTTGACTCTTTACAGCAATACAACCCTAAGACACCAGTCCCAAGGGATATATCTACAAGTCAATTCCTGCATCCAAGGCTTAGGAATCATTTTGGAAGGAAGAAGAGATCAGAAATACTGAATAAGCCACAGAAATGCTGTTTTCCATGAGTCTTAATATTAAGCACTTAAAAGACTTAAAGTGGTTAAATATTAACTGCTTAAAGGAAATTTATTTCTTTATTTCTCTTTGTCATATTAGAAAAAAAAACACACTGGAATGATTATTGTTGTTAATTTGGCAGAAATTAGAATCGTCAGGAAAGGAAGTCTGTATGAAGGACTATCCAGATATGATTGTCCTTCTAACATGTCTGTGGAGGATTATCTTGATTATATTAATTGATCTGAAATTTGTCCATCATGGGTGGAACCATTCTCTAGGAAGAGGATCCTGGTCTGTATATGAGTAGAAAACAGAACTAGCATGGTTGTTATTACAGTTGCTTTTCTGTTGCTGTGAAAATACTCTGACGAATGCAATTTAAATAAGAAACAGTTTATTTAGGCTATGGTTCCAGAGAGATGAGCTCAGTCACTGCAGAGAAAGCATGGCAACAGGAGCAGAAATCTGAGAAACTTGATTTTCATATACATGCAGGAAGCAGAAAAATCATAAGGTAGTATAAGACAACAAAATTCAAAACCTACACCCAGTGACATACTTCCTCAACAAAACTCTTCCTCTTAAAGGTTTTATAAACAGCACCAGCTGAAGTGGAAATTTCTGGTTTCTTTGGTGATTCAATTGTGTCAGTAGGGGTAGCTTGATTCACTCTCCAACACCATTCTTGAATCAGCAATGGCAGTTAGATAGAGAAGAAACAGCAAGTCTCTGCCAATTGGCCTGATGTTTTTCTGAAAACTGTCTTATGAGAGGATGTTTATGTTGAAGCAGACAAGAGAGGATGTTTTGCTGAGAACAGATATGTGATGTTTTTCTGGAAGCAGCCTGGAAAGAGGGCATGTGTCGATTTGTTAGAGCAGATGCTTGAGAGAGCATGCGATGTTTGGAAAGGGTATAAATGTAGCCCAACAGACAGTAGATGATGCTGTGTGGTATTTGTCCACCTTGCCACACTTTGTTGGTCATCATTTGTTGTGACTTCATACAATTTCTGGTGGTGTTCTGGAAGCTTCTTGCCACTTCCACAAACTTAGGCCAATCATCAGAGCCTTGCGGTTTCTTCTAGATTGAACTGCCACTGCTGGTTCAAGAATGCTGTTTGAGTGTGGATCAAGCTACCCCTGCGGAATTGTGAACTGAACTGCTGATATCCTGACAATGCAGATTGGACTCACTCCAAAGAACTATTTCTAAACAGGTTCACAATCTCTTTTGCCCCATTAACCTTTCCTTTCCACTGTCTGATGGGTGGTGGGTTAGAAGGGAGGTTAAAGCACTTAAGTACATTTATTTAAAAAGGTCTTGAAAAATATAAGCCCACAGCCACCAACAAGGAATGTAGTTTCAAATACATGAGCCTATGTGGGACATTTCTCATTTCAGCCACTCTCTACTTTCTATTGTGCATTTGTAGCAGGATATGTTCTTCCTACATTGTATTTGCAGCGGAGCTCAGTGATTGGGCAGTAGAAGAGGAGGTGGAGCTGGGAGAAGGAAAGAGGAAGGGGAGGAGAGAAGGGAAGAGAAGAGAGGAAGGTGGAGGGCTAGCAACAATAGAGGAGGACAGATGGGTCGAAACCAGTCCTGGGTAACAATTTATATCTAAAGGTTAGATATTGGGTAAAAATTCTAATTGTGTGAGCATCTTGTTAATTGAGCATTTCCAAATATATAAATCTATTTGGTTAATCTTTAAGCTTTAAAATCTCATTTCTACCAGGCGTCACGGGCATAGTGGGAATGGTCTGGGCTCAGCCGAGAATTGTGGGAGTGGTGTGGATGAACCAGGAGCCAGCCACCACATTGGCATCTCATGGGTCTAGTTGTGATACACTTGGCCTCTGGCCACTTCTAGCTATGGCTCACATGGCTTTTGGCCACTTCTAGTGCTGAACATGGCTGTGGGAGCTAAGCAGAGTCACCCTGCCACCCGCACCATGGATTTTCTAAATATTACCTGTTACATGCATTTACTGAGACCAGCTGCTTCATAGTTCAGCTGTCTTAACTGTCCCATTATGACGGACTGTATCTTGAACTGCGAGCCAAAATAAATCATTTATCCTTATATCTCTTTTGTCAATGTATTTTATTACAGCAACAGAAAAAAAAAAAAGACAAAGTTTTAGTGTATGAGGGCTGCTTTTTTCAGTTCTTGGTACCCAAAGCCTCATTTTTATGTTAATAATTGTCAGACAATGGCTTCATAGTAATTACATTATATATTATGTCATTAGTTGCTCAGATCCCATATTCTACATGATAGTATCATGTAGGTACTATCATGGTTCCTATTTAAAGGTAAGAAAATTGGAGCAGACCTAAATATTTTGAGGAGGCAGTGTAGATATAAGCAGAACAATTTGATGCTATCGTTCAAGTTTCTGAATCTTCATCCTACACTTTTGGAGGCTTTGTTTCTATCTGTTTACTGGGAGCTTGGAGACACAATAGAGTGTTGGAGCATGCTTCAGGGAAAGAACTGATATTTGAGTGTCTCTAGTGGGATCACAATCTGTGTCTATCCATTCCTAAAAGTGTGATTTTCAGAGGGAGCTATTATTGTAGAGTACTTTTTAAAACTGCGCATTTCCTATGTAATAGCCTCATATCAAAGTATTACCCATTTTCCTATAAACCAACGTGATAAAATGATCAGTCCTGGATGATCACAAACAATTTGTAAGCTCCTACTGAGGCATCATAATGTTCAATAATAAACTGAAACTATTACACCATTGTTTTTGTTCTTGAATTAGAGACAAAGCATTTCAGCCTCTTCCAGAGACGGTGATTTCCCAGATCTTTCTTACCAAACTGGACAATAACCCCAGGAGTGTCCATTAGTGATACTCCATTCAGTCACCATTTCTAGGAGATTTTTTGAGCCATTCCTAGTACTCACTGTAGATGCTTCAGTGAAGGAAACAGACTCCCCGAATTCTAGGAATCCTGTATTTGAAGATAAAGATTTTACAAAACAACAACAATATTGTCTCAAATGTGCATGTGTTAGGAATGCAATGCTGATTAAAAGACAGAAATGGATGGTGTTGGTACTAATTTAGACAGCAAAGCCTAGGAAAACTTCTCAAGAAGGTGAGGTTGGAGGTCAGCTGTGATAATGGGGCTATCTTGGAGACCACCTTCCTAACATCAGAAAAAGCGGGACCAAAAGTCCTGAAATGGTACCTGGAGTTCTGCAAGATAGGAAAAGTCAGAGAGGTCGATTGCCAGTCCTTGAGGCTGGGAGCCTCAGTAGTCCTCATGTGGTCCAACATGGAAGTTCCTGGAGAGATATTGCTCTTCCTTAGTCAACAACGGGCAGACTCCTGCAGATCCTTATTCTGAAGGAATCGTTCTAAGCAGGAGAGGATAGGGTAGCTTGGCGATCACAGGGGAGGCCAAGCCAACAAAAGGCAAACACCTGCATCTGGGCTGTCATGGTCCCTGTGTCTGGACTGCCATGACCCTGTATCTGGGCCTAACTTTGGCTTCCCATGATCCCTGCATCTGGGCTGTTATGACCCCTGCATCTGGACTGCCATAACCCTCCATCTGGGCTGCCATGACCCTCCATCTGGGCTTCATGACTCAGCATCTGGGCTGCCATGACCCCGCATCTGGGCTATTATGACCCTGCATCTGGACTGTCATGACCTTGCATCTGGGCTCTATGACTCAGCATCTGGACTGCCATGACCCTGCATCTGTGCTATCATGACCCTGCATCTGGGCTGCACTATGCATTGGAGCTATCATGACACTGCATCTGGGCTGCATGATCCTTTTTCTGGGCTGCCAGCAGAACACGCTGTTCACATTTGGGGTGAATCTTTCCACATCAGTTAAGGCAATTAAGACAATTTCTCAAGTGAGGCTTCCTAGTCAGGTGATTCTAATTTGTGACAAGTTGATATTAAAAGCAAGCTTAAACATTAGCCATTACTGATGTCATCGGGAAACAAATGGAGACTTCTGTTCTGGCAGAAGACAGCCCAGGGTTACTCAAAGAATCCCAAACTTTTGCCTTCCTCATATGATCAGTAAAGAGATGCAGACCTGTGGAACTAGTTCATCTGCACAGCAAGCTGGGGTTTGATTTGCTGGAGGTGAGAGTGAGAAGCGATGAGAAACCAAGAAAGGGTTGAGACAAGCAATAGCATTAAAATGAATGAAAGTTAAAAGGCCCACAGACAATTAGCTAAAAGACAATTAATGTTAGGCCTACTAAGTGTTGGATAATTAGTATGATGAATACCTGCTTTTTTTCAATAGGACAACCACCAAGTCTAGAAAAGGAGTTTCAAATACTCTCAGTGCCTGTCGTAGGCATGAAACTGATGAGTGAGAGCAGACACTGAAGGCCAGGCATTTTCTTCTCTTTCTACAAAGCCTGTGCTTTTTATATGCCACATCAAGTTGTGCTGGTGATGTTGGCACTGTGACAGTGAGGAGATTGTCCTAAATAAATGTGAAAATAAATCTTGGGCTATTCATTACCCAAGCTTTATATGGAAGCCATCATTACCGTAGCAGCATTGAGCTGTAGTGGAGAAATCTCAATACGCACATCATTCCAGTTTATGATACTCCTATCTGCTGGATTGGAGGAGTGAATGTGAAGAAGTAAGGAAGACTCACACATACATACACACACACACACACACACACACACACACACACACACGCACATGCACACATACACACACAAGCACACATGCAAACACACACACCACACGCACATACACACACGCACACACAGACATGCACACACACACATACACATACACCACACACACCACACACACCACACACACGCACACACATGCACACATGCACACACACAGACATGCACACACATACACAGACATGCACACACTTGCACACACATGCATTTCTGTCTTACTATAGCTAAAATAATAAAAGAGAAACAGAATTCTCACTGGGAAAAAAAGATCTCTCAGTGTGTGTTTTATTTCACTTGAAATATTTATTATTAGGTTTAATAAATTCTTACTTGATCTCCATCTGGTTTAGAATTCTACAGAAAACCCAAATTTTACATTTTTTAAAAATAGCTTCCTAAGTCTACCTCCATGAAAATTATAGTCACAGGAGAATATATTCTTTCACAACTTCATTCTACAAGTACTTATTGAGCATAAATTGTGTCATGCTCTTTGGTAATTGGGCAAATGGATCCCTAATTACTGTTAGTGTTCTTTTAATCATATAATATCACTACTGATTCTTATAACAAACAACTGGTAGAAAATACCTCAATTAAATGATGCATAAAAATCTGCTTCATTTGGTACTAAAAGCTGACAATATATAACATATACAACATGCAGGTCTCTGTCTTTCTTTTTCAGTAGCCTTGAATTCTGTTTTTATTCTCTTGTATCTGGTTATTATTAAACAGAGAGGTTTTTAGCACACCATGGTGCATAAATTTCCATTGGCTAAATGTCAATTGCAGTGACTATTTTTATGTGTGGTTGGTCCTTACTTTTGTGGAATTTGCTTAGTGTTTCTTGTGTTCTAAAATTCAAACAGGCCTTAGTGTGGAGAGATGAGACTCTTATGAATGTCCAGTCCTGCCCATCTGGCTCAGCCCCTTCTGGAACTGCCATCCTCCCCAGAATTAACATTTGGAGGCCTTCCAAGGGAATGTTCTCTGTGGCACATTCCCAAGTGAGCATCAACTCATGCTGCTGGAATTACTCAGGACAGAAGAGAACATGGATTTATCTCTAACTGTTAAGCCAGGGTATGCTCTTTTTCCAGAGCTCAGTGCATCAGAAACACTAATCCTGGCTGCCTGAGGTGGATTAAATGGAGACACAGTGGCCTAGCTGCCAAACTATGGGATACATTAGTCAAAGACCTCCCTGGGGTTGGTAGATGCAAAGAGCTTGGTGACAACAAACAACAACCCTTCGGAGCTGGGTTGAGCTATAATAGATTAAGATGAAACTTCAGGGTTGAATTTTAGAGCAGGAAGATACCTATTTCAACTTACACTCTGCCGATAAAGAAACAGCCACCCAGGTAAAGTAGGTGCTTCAGTTGAGGGCATTTCACTGAGAAAGTTCAAAGCCAGGCCTAGACCTTCACATCTAAAATCCCAGAAGCAGCTGTTCACTGAAAGCAGTTTTAGATAACTCTCTTAGTGTTGTGCTGTCTACAACTGCATTCTCTGTCATGATTACAGATGATTTGTGTTAGTCTGGTTTATGTTACTGTAAAGGATAATACTCATAAGTCAACCTCAAACAAGGAGTGGCTAATGTGGGCTCACTATTTTATGGTTTCAGCTCATGGTTGCTTGGCCCTTCATATCAGGCCTGTATCAACATGGTATGTCATGGATGGGGCATGTGATGGAAGAGAATTGTTTACTTCATGATTGCTAGAAGCAAGAGGTGGGGAAGAGAAATGGAGAGCACACAGGAGCACAGTTTCCCCTTTAAGAGGATGCATAGTGATCTAACTTTATACATTTACCCCATGTTTGGCCAGTGCTGAGAGCAGGTTACAAAGACTTTAACATGAGGATCATTCAATGCTCCTTTCTCTACTCATTCATTCTGTATCTCTGCCTCTGTCTTCCTGTATCTCTATGTGTCTCTCTGTGTGTCTCTGTGTCTCTGTGTCATTGTCTCTCTAAGTGTTTCTGCCTGTCTCTGTCTGTCTATCTATCTATCTATCTATCTATCTATCTATCTATCTATCTATCTCATGAATACTGAACAAGTGCTTTACCACTGAGCTATATCTCTAGCCCTTTTAGTTTTAGGATGTCTCATTAAGTTACCCAGGTTGGCCCTGAACTTGCATTCTTCCTTCCTTAATCTCATGATCTGTTTATTACACATTTTGGCCACCAACGCCTCCTACATTTTATTTCTTAAGTAATCTCACATTTGTAAAGAAGTTGTACCTATATGTTTTCTACCAAAATATCCATGATTAGGCACTTTATTAAGAAAGGTTATTTTACTTAGATCACAGTTCTAGAAGCTCATAAGCATAATGCTAGAATCTTCTAGAGTTCTGATAAACATCTCATTGTGTTCAACTCATAACAGAAAAACCTAAATGTTAAGAATGTTAAGTGAGATGCAAGTGTAAGATAATGAGAAATGTGGAGTTCACTTAGTAAAACCTATTTCTATAGAAACCAACTCGAGTCCTATGAAAGTAAGATGTCAGCCTTTCAAAAAAAAAAAATCCTCTCAAAGGACCAGTAATTCTCAACCTTATTACCTTAAAAATCAAATATCTGTATAAGGAAAGAACCTCTCTAAGCTACTGCAGTGCCACATAAAGAAGTGTTTTCCCTAAACCATTTGACAGCATGCTACTAATAATATCTCACAGGCTAAACATATTGGTCAAAGTTCTCTTAAGAAGCAGAATCAATAGAATGTGTACTAAAGCCACAGGGACACATATCAGATATCATGCATATCAGATACTTACATTGTGATTCAAAGCAGTAGCAAAATTGCAGTTATGAAGTAGCAATGAAATAATTTTGTGGTTGAGGGGGTCATCACAACATGAGAAACTGTACTAAAGGGCCACAACATTAGTATGGTTGAGAACCACTGTGTATATCTCTGTGTGTGTGTGTGTGTGTGTGTGTGTGTGTGTGTGTGTGTGTGTAATCAAAGGTCTGGGTAGTTTGACAAGGGCCATCTGCAAAACCCTGTAGCTTTCTCGTTCACAAGTCTAGATGCAATAGACATCCTGATTGAATGTTGACAACTTGGAAGATGCTACCACTGAGTCCTCCTTGAAAGGCTAAAGAAATCCTGTGCCAGTGGAGGATGACAGTAGCAACAGCAACGACAGACACATCCTCTCAGGAAGATGCAAAGGTGATCAAACACACAGTGCTTTTTTTCCAAAAGTCTTTATGCTGATGCCACCCTTTGATGGTGCCCATTTTGAGGTTGGGTCCTCCTCCTTCGTTTATCTTCTGTAAACACCCTCACAACATACTAGAGGTATGTCTCCTAGCTGATTCTAAGCTGTCAAATTCACAGTCAAGACCAACCATCACAGAATATGTATCTCATAAATGCAGACAATGACCTTATGTATCATAAAAATGTATTCTCCTATATTATCTGATACTACAACTGACAGAGGGCAATAGACATTGATATAGTGCCTCCATCTAATTTATAAATCTCATTTATGTCCTTAGTTTCACAAAGATTTTTTCATAGCAGAAGGCTCCAGTCCAGAATCCCACAATGCTTTTTGTTACCTCAGTACCATTCCATGTGACTGAATCCTCCATTTTGTCTTGGCTTCTATGACCTTGGTGGTTTTGAAGATCAGAGGAAAGGTTTTATCCTGTGTTCCCTATTTTAAGTTTTGTCTAATCTTCCTCCATTTTCAGAGCCAGGTCCTTACATCAACAACCTTGCAGAAATGCCACTTGTGTAATTCATTGCATGTCCTCATGCACACATGGCTTTTCCCATTTCAAATACTGCTAAAATGAATGGTTGACAAGACTAATTCCCTCTGATATCACCATTGAATGGTTGCTTTTTCATTTTTCAATTAATAAGTACATAGAGGGAAAAACTTCCCCTTATAGCATTGCCAGAGCTTAGGAATGTTTTTCATCATGAAAATATTGGATTCCTAAGGCAATAGTACTAAGAGATACTGGTGCATTTAGAGAGATTGCTGAGTGTTTCATTTTTGTTGGTTTTGAAAGATTGACGTCTTCCTTTCACAGGATTGGCTTAATTTTATATAAGTGGGTTTTGCTAGGTAAGAGTCACACTTCCTTCGCCCTTGAACATGTACCTCATATAACTTTTAGGATTTTCTACTGTGAGGTGAACACAGCAAGAGGCTTACCAGACCCTAAGTGCCCCCGTTCCTCATGTGGCTTTTCATTTCTATTCATTGATTTGCCTTGGTGTCGGTCTTGACTTGCTTTACCTAAAAAGTAAAAATCTCATTGCTCTTGCTGATTACCTGAGTACCCCAATTCACCCCAAACTTGATCAACTGGAGCTCCTTCTAGATGGAGTCTGTGTGCTTAGCATACTTTCATCGCTGAATATCACACTGCTTTCTGGAACAAGGTTGTGAAGTCTCATCTCTGCTGAACAGCCCTGCCAGTGAAGAATCCAGCAAAAGTTTTAGATACTTGCTGTATTCATTACAACTGGCTTGTCACTGCACTTAAGCATCATTCATTCGTGTGCACTGTGTGAAGAATTAACACACACACACACACACACACACACACACACACACACACGCACACTGATTTGGGGAGAGAGAGCTTTATTTCTCTGCATACATGGGGAATGAAATTTATTCATGAGCTTCCTTTGGTAACTTCAGTTCTAACTCAATACAAAGTCCATTCTTATTTTCTCATTTCAATATGTGAGATTACCTTCTGTGATAGAAAAAAGACATAAAAACAAAACCACAGAAATCTTCACTTTATTCCTCTCGGGTTTGCTTTATTTCCTCCTCCGTGGCCTAATTGCTGTCTCTGCATAAGTCGTAGACACTCTCCTACCATGTTTGTGCCTTGATTCTACTACTCTGCAATGTTTTCCTGTAGGACAGATCTTTTCACCACACTTAGACTCAGACATGCCACACAGAAACACAACTCACCTACAATGATTCCTCCTTGGAAGAACAATACAGATTCCCAGGTACTATGCCCTGAGGACACATCAGTTCTGTCCTCCAAAAGCCAATATGTAAAATTCAAGAGGGAATGAGAAAGATGAAGACAAGTTAAGGAGGAAGAAACCTCTTCTACCCACACAGCTAGTGCCTCCATAGCCTCCGTGGTCCGCCATCACTCTCTTCTCACGTAGGAAATGGCATGAATAACGTTCAATTGAAGGCACTGATGTGCACAGGGTGCACAGCTCTGACACACTTCAGACAGAGATTATAGCCCATTCTTCTAGGCCAGGAATCCTGCACATGATTATCATGGAGAAGAACCGTGTGTGTGTGTGTGTGTGTGTGTGTGTGTGTGTGTGTGTGTGTGTGTATTTCAACAAGAAATTGAAAGATCTCCCAAATGAACGGATGAACAATTACACTATAGTATATATTATACTCAACCAATAGGTACATTGCCCTAGTAATGCTTAAAACATAAAATGCTTTCTAGCATCAAAGGCATAATATCTAATAGGAGTAAGTACAAAAGTGATGTTTTACACATAAAATTAGGATCTTTCTGCTCTTTCTTTTCATGTAACTGACTTATCAGGAATCTGCGTGTTCCGCCTCCTTAGCCATGTAATAACAAGTGTTTATGGCGCTTGAAGTAGTCAACAGTAATAAACTTTACAGAAACTTCATGTTTATTCTCTGCCACTTGTCCACAAAGTACCTGACCCTAGAGGTCAAGGCCAGCCCTCATGACATAATAAATTTTTTCTCAGTAACTGTATCCACACAGGTGCCAGTTCTCTGAATTTCTACCAATACTGAGTACCACAAATCCAGCCCTGTATCTTTATTAGTTATCACTCAGAATAAACTATGACTGTGTTGAAAAAGATTAAGGTTTTTATTGCTATGATATCTTCCTTGTGTCAAAAAATATAATAAATCTAAGTATTTAATTGGTTCATTGATTGTTTGGCATCTGATGAGTAGTAAAGTATTACAGTAATAGACATTAGTAGTTAGTAGCCCTCAATTCATTATATCAATAAATACTTACAAAAATAAACCTTATATAAATTAAAATTGCTACAGAAGGCCATCAGTTATAAGAACACAGCTATGAAGTTCAGAGAACAAGATAGTAGTCTGAAAAGAGAAGACACATAAAAGACATATTTAGCATTTATCCAATTATCTCTTAAAACTCAACAATGTAAAAATTAACAATATAAGAAAAACGAGCAATTGAGAAAAAGTTACTCACAAAAAAATGACACAGAAATAGAAAACAAGCATTGAAAGATGAGCATTGTCCTGTTGTGTGTGTGAGTTGGAAATTTAAACAACAGTTGACAGTCATGTGACAGTCATGTGACAGTTGAGTGTTCTTCATTACCACATCAATCAGATTGTTAGCTTATAGAAGGGAAAGGAAGTTTATCTCAGGGGTGTGGCGTTGGAAGTATAGGTGGCATAGAGCAGGACCAGCAGACATTGCTCCTTGGTGTGTTACTGCATGGGATACGACAGATGACGATTGCAGAGACACACATCAGGAAGGAGTAAACAAGCATTGGATTCTAAACCAGGAACAAAAGCAGAATAAGTGAACCAAACTCTGTTTTTCACATTTTATGGGGTGAATCAAGCATATGGGTGCACACTTGTGCATGTGTGCACACGTGTGTGCCTCTGTGTGTGTGAGAGAGAGGGGTGGTGGAAGAGAGATAGAAAGCATGAGCACACACCTTCACCATGAAGCAGATGTGGGTGTGAGGCAGCATCTTGATGAAGTCAATTCTGTTCTTTCGCCTTGAGATATGGGATCCAGCTTGGGTCAACGGGTTTGGCTTCAAGTACCTCTACATGCTGGGTGCAAGCTCAGGTTTTTACAACCGTGTTCTTGAGATAAATAAAGTGTCTCATAAAATCCACCTCCAGAACATAACCTCAATGATCTACGGACCTCCCTCTTGACTCCATCACATAATGATTCCATCACCGCTTAACATGGCTACTTTGACAGCCTAACTTTGAGCAAGTGGGTCTTTGGGGACACTTATAACATCCAAACCATGACAATCACTACACTTTTGTTCGTATAGCTAACTCCCAAACACTGACAGTACCAAGTGCTGACAAGGTTGTAGGCACTGTGGACTCTCATTCATTGATGATATCAGTGGAAAATGGCAAACACTGGAGAAAACGGTTTAGTGGTTTCTTACAAAGTAAAACTTTTTTTTTCATATTTAACAATTACTTTCTCTGGTATTTTCCTAAAAGAGCTGAACGTGAGTGTGCACACATGAATTTTGAATGAGAATGTATTTAGCAGCTTTATTCATGGTTGCTGAGAGTTAAAATCATCTGACGGAGTTTCCAATAAGTGGACGTCAACATAAGCTGTGTTTATACATTGCGCTTCTCATGTTATCATGGGTGAGCTCTGCTGAAACCATACACAAGTTGACAGAGAGAGTACTGTTATAAAACTTGTAAATGAGATATAATTAGAGTCCTCCAGGAAGAAACCACACACAATGCAGCGACAAGAGAAACAATGAAATCATTCACAAGGAAGGAGAAAAGGAAAGGTGAATCTCTCCAAAGTAATTCCAATGAGTTCTGCTGCAGGATATATTCTTGGTTCTCTGACCCTACACCTGGGTTGACTGTGTTGGCCTAGTAATGCCCCTGAAAACAGACTGGGGTAGGAATCTATAGCTTATTCCTACAATCGAGAATCACAGACTCACTTCCAGTCAAGGCTCAAAGCTGGATAAAGGCAGTCTCACAAACCAGGTAAGCATCCTACACTACATAGCAGCACTTGATTTATTATGAAAACATAATGAGCTATTAAACCACATTAAACATGGAGAAATCTTAAATGCATATTGGTAAGTTAAAAAAGCTCACCTGAAAAGATTGTACTGTATGATTCATGCTGCTCTTGAAATGGTAAAACAATGAGGAAAAAAGGAAACATCAGTGATTTCCTGGGATGGAGAGGCGGATAAGCACGCAGTACACAGAGCAGTCTAACTCTTCTGTATAGTACAATAAAGATGGATGCATGCCAGAGAGTTGCTGAAATTCACACAGTACAATCCTATATAGAGATAGAGAGATAGAGATAGAGATAGAGAGATAGGGATAGAGATAGAGATAGAGAGATAGAGACAGAGACAGAGACAGAGATAGAGATAGAGATAGAGATAGAGATAGAGATAGGATATGTGTGTGTGTGTGTGTGTGTGTGTGTGTGTGTGTGTGTGTGTGTATCACCATAGAATTACACATTAGTCAAAAGTCATGGAGGACAAGACACTTATACAGTGTACATAGAATAAACAATGCATGGAATATATGACTCTACTGTAAACCATGGCTTTGACAGACAACGGCACTTTATCGGTTGTAACAAATGTAACTCGATAGTAAGACCCTATTGCTGAGATAGCACATACTTGAGTAATAAGACACGGAGAAATCAGACTGGTACTCACCAGAAAGCTTCATTCCCACAGGAAAGTTTTCATAGTGTAGGAAAGTGCTGGGTACACTAAAAGAAGAGACAAATAACCATCAGTCTCATCCAGCTGTGAATTCTCCAAGCTACAATAACAACCAACCTGACAAGATATGCCTTCTAGTCCAATAATGGCATGAATGTCATGAGTGTAACCAACCAGTTCCTAATTGGATCGAGGTCGGTTTCACAGTTTGAGAACCAAATCTACCATTGTTATTCATTGTTATATGACCTATGGATAGATAGCTAATACACTTTGGGGAAGAACCTGCTATTATTATTCTGATAAACAGGCATAAGATTAACTCCTAATGGCTTATCGTTATACCCATAAGCCAATGCACTAATCAATCTTCATGTGAAAATCTTTTATTGACAGAACATGTTAACATAGAGACACCTGCCCAAGGTGCACAAAATAAGAGACTGCTGAGTGCTTACCCTAAGTGGGAAGAACAGCTATATCACGCCCTCCTCATCTCTCCCACACCCCCTCCTTCCAAGGCATAAAGATCACAGTGGAAGACAGGGCAGGATGATTTTTAAGAGCCAGGGCTATGGATGACTTCAAGGAAGTTGTTTTTCAGACCCAGGAGGGCATTTGTGCATATGAACTCACAGCAGTTGTGACAACATGCATAAAACAGGTTTAAGTATAAACCATATGAATGCCAAGTAAAGCGAAAGCAAAGCAGGGGCCATGGGCAGATTCTTGCATTTTGAGAAACAAGCAAGTTCAAAGTACCACCACTTTATGAACTTAGGAAATGTACTTTTTTAAAAACTGGACTCAGAGTAAATTTAATCTAAATGTGTGTGTAAATGTCACCTTCTCAATGAGACATTGTGAATCACCCATGTAACATTTCCATCCCATATACAAATCCCCTTGATCAAGATTTTTTTATGCTATGTTGTCTACAAAATATGTCTATCATAATCTCTAGCATCCTACAGAGTATATTTATATGATTGCTGTGCGTCTTCCCTTCAGGGGAATGTAAGCATCATAAGAAAAGATGTGTGCATTTGTTTTATTCAGTAATTATATGAAATACCCTCAGCACTGCCTTTCACATAGTCAACACATGACAGACACTGTTGAGAGAGTGAATAAACACATGCATACATTGGCCTGCTCCCAAACATGCTTGCAGGATGGTGACACGCACGACATAAAATCGAGACACTCAAGTACCTAGGGATAAAATATTCTCAGTTAAAACATTTACACATACACCTGCAGAGAAACAATTATGAAGGCATTTCTGTGACTATTAAATAGCAGATATTCTCAATGAAGTTTCACACACACACACACACACACGCACACACACACACACACAAAACACAAAAAAAACTTTTCTATAGTATTGAAAATACCTGTAAATTGGGGAAGAGATGGGTGGCCAAAAAAGACGCTGTAGGTATGAGGACTTCAAGGTCATGGCATGGTATGAGCGACCACAATACATTTATCTCATATGTTGTCTAAGTAGTCACTATAATAGCATGCCAGAGCCATAACATACTGTTATTTAATAAATATTCTATTTAACAAATCAGGAAATGCACTTCAAGCAACAAGCTTACCTAGTAACACGGTTAGCAATGTGTCTGGTTCCAAAGACTTGTGTTTGTTCTACCATAAAAATTACAGCATTAAAAAGTAAGTAAAGTCTAAGAAACCATTACACACTGGACACTGTATTCTTTACACTACAAAAATATTATAAAAAGGTTAAGCTCAGTTTACTCATTTTTCCAGACTGGAATATCTAGGAAGAAGTTGATGTTAAGTTATTCAAAATTAATCTATCATGTTTTAAAACTTTGGCAGAAATAAATAGCCTATGGACTCTAACCCACATACATAAATACACACACACACACACACACACACACACATACACACACACACACCAACCACAGTAGCACACAGCCACTTGGGAAACAAAGCCCCTGACAGATGGAACAGACTGGAGTTTTGCAGTAGCTTGCTGAGGTTTTCGGAAATGGGAATTAGCAAAAGATAGGTTTCCACAAGGCAAGTGCAAAGACATAATCATTTAGCAAATTAATGCAGTAGTTTGAGCAGATGCCGTGTGGAAGTTACCAGAGAAAAACATCAGTTCTTTAAGCCAAATGGTATTTTGTGAGCATGAAGAGAATGTGATTATAAGATTTTTAACCATAAAAACAAAGCATTTTACATAAACACTTAGCTAGAAGGAGAAAAGGGCACATTGCTGGGAATAGTATATCAAACATGTCTTTTGCTAATTAATAACATGTTGGCCATCCTAAAATGATAAGTGGCCAGTAGTGATTTTCTATTGGGATCTGATGTAATATCTACTGCTGTGTGTTTATATGGAAAGAGAGGTTTTCTATTCACTCTTTCTAGAAGAAGAATTCCTGGCGTCCTGGAAGCAGCAGGACACACCTCCTCCATTATAGCCTAAGGCTTGAGAAACCAGAGTGTAGACCCCGGAAGCTGTGCAATAAATGGGGATCATGAATGGTGCTGAATATCAGTCTTCCAAACAAAGATTCCATTGCGAAAGTCAACAACTGCCTCAGGCCTAAAGAAATGACTTGGTCAGTAAAGCATTTGGAGAAGAAACACGTGAGGATCTAAGTTTGATTCCAATATCCCACATAAAAAGCTGTGCATGGTGAAACATAGTTTCTATGGTCAAGAATAGAAAGGCAGTCAGCTTCCTGGTGCTTCCTGGTGCTCCCTGGTGCTCCCTTGTGCTCCCTGTTGCTCCCTGGCCATCCATCCCACATGAACTGGTGAGCTCCAGGAGGGAGTGAGATACCCTGCCTCAAACCAGAAAAAGGATACCTGAGTTGACCTGTGGCTTCTCCATGTGTGTTCACAAATGTACACGTATAAGCCCCCACAAAAATACTTAGCTAGTTGCACATGCCACTTTGATGTCCAAATACGCCATCTTGCTTTTTCTCTATACACTGGGGTATTATGGGCTGCAAAGCATGGAGTACTAAGCAGGAAGACTATAGGAGTTCACCAAGAACTACAACAACATGAATTATCCTACCAACTGTGAATAATTCAATGACTGTTAAGTAGACCTAATCCATCTTTGTTACCCTAGGTCCCAGTGTGAGGCCTAACAAGTTGCTTAACCAATGTCTAGTGACCACAGAATAACTGGTCTCGTTGATCAACACAGCCGTGATGATTCTTTTACTTTGGGGTATAGCTCAGACACTCAAAGAGATAAAGACCAATGAATATGATAATAAATCATCTTTAACTTCCTCACAGAGGTAAGAAGGACTTTTCCTCACAGGTTAGGAGATGATTCTTGCAAGCAGTCTCGCTTGTCTGGCATGCAAATTGACCTAAATACATGAGGTTTTGGTTGATCTGAGAATGAGTTTGTGTTTGGTGACATTTTTACATATGGGAATGAGAGGCACAGAGAGAGGTAAAAGTCCTCCAGATGAACAGCAAAAGCAGTCTTTGAGAAGCACCCAGTCCCTGACTCCACCCAGCCCACACACTGGGAGGAATGGGAGAAATAAATATTCCTACTTGACTGCAATCTTTTACCTGAAGCTATCTCTGTTACTATCTTTCCGAATGGCATGTGCATGTGGAAGTCCGCCTTCTTATAAAATGGTCTTTCTCAACTCTTTAAGTTAGAAACAGAAAGGAACTAAAGTCAAGGTTGACACCATAAAGCTTTTTAAAAACACTAAGTTGGCTGCACAAACAGACTAAAGACAACGCTGGGCTTAGAAATATTGGACTGACTAGAGGCCAACAAATGTACTTTGCAGTTGCAGTCTGCTAGTCAATTTGCAAGTCAATTGTGACCAAGTTGTAAACTAAAAATACTGTAATTTATTGTCTTGGTTTACTTTTTTATTGCCTTGAGAAAATACCTTTAAAACAACACCCTAAGGAAGAAAGGGTTTGCTCTGACACCGTGTGAAGGTACCATCCATCATTTCAAGGAAGCCAGAGCATGAGGTGCTTTAGGTGTGCTCACACTACATCCACAGTCAAGAAGCAAAACACAGTAAATGTTCCTGCTCAGCTTCCTCTTTTACACAGTCAGGATGCTAGCCCATCCAATGGTGCCATCACACTTGAGATGAATCTTCCAACCTCAGTAAACCTAATCTAGAACATTCCTTACAGATATGCCCAGAGATTTATTTCCAAGGTGATGCTAGACCCCGTGAAACTGACAATACATGCCATCAATATTTATCAGTTAGAAAAGTGATAGGGCCTTGGTGTTCATTAAATGCTTATTAACTAAGTCAATCCAGCACAGCGCAGACCTAATGACCACGTATCATTGGTAAAATGCCTTCAACCCTCTGCTCCCCTGGTATAGCTATACCACTGTTTGCTGATCCTTCTCTTTCTCTGGATGCGTTCACTCTCACTGCTGTTCTCTTCCTCCAGGATGCTGTGTCCCACAAAAACTAAATTTACCATGTGTAATCTGGCCAGAAGCAGGTATCCTCAAACACAAGTCTGCACGGTAATGATATGTGGATCTCCATCTCCTCCCAGACTCTCACCCTTGAACTTTACCTCCAGAGTTCGAGCATTCCTATTGGGTTCCCAGGTTCTGATCAGTTCTCTCCTGGACTGCCACAAGACCCATTGTCTTCCACCCTCAGCTTTGCCTTGAACAAATATTTTTCTCCCAGGCCACCAATCCCAAGCTCAATGGTATGGACTAACCCCTTTCAGATCTTTAATTTTAATTCCCACCACCGTTGCCTATAGATCAAGTTATTCCTTTCACCACATGACATAAACAGTTCCTTTATCGATCTCCCTGTAAACAGTTCCTTTATCAATCTGCCTGTACCTCATCTCCTTTTTAAATACTAGAAGTTCAAATTGCTCAGGGATACATGTCCCATGTATCATCGGATTTCCTGCACTATCAGTCTTTCCTTATGTCTCATTCCCTTCTTTAAAGATTCAGTTCCAGTAGCTACTGGTATGGGAAAATTTCCAATCTCCTTCTATAGCCTGGGTCAGGCCCCCTTATCCCATACATCCCTGTGTGATACATTTCCACCACACAGTTTGCCACTGTGTTCAGTGAAATCGTCTATTAACAATTCCTTCTCCCACAGAGTCTGCTGTGAGAAAATAATAGATCATGTACTTGTTGGTTTTTTCAACCTGACACAAACTTAGACATAACTAGGAAGAATAAATTTTAATTGGTTAAATACCTCTTAAGATTAGTTTTGCAAGCAAATCTGTGGTGATTTTTCATAGTTGTTGATTGATATGGGGGGACTATCCCATGGGTGGGCTACCACTGTAAGAAGTCCTGAGCTGTATAAGAAAACAGGCTGAGGAATCCATGACCTGCAAGCCAGTAAGCAGTGTTCCTCCATGGCCCCTGCTTCAGTTCTTGCCTCAGGGTTCCTGGAGTGAGTTTCTACCCTAACTTACTTCCCTCAGTCATGTGATCTGAGTGTTATAACTGAAGTAAAACCTTTCCTCCCCAAGTTGCCTTTGTTCATGGTGTGTATTACACCATGAGCACCCCTAACTAAGGAAGATTACATGTGACTTAGTACCCAGCTGTAACACTGGTACTTCCCATAGAACAAAAACCAAATAAGTACATGTTGAATAATACTGAGAGCTGATGCTTGTTGGTGTGGAAATTAATAAGCATCTCTCACAATCTATTCAGAGGATAATCAATTACTCCATCTCTTCAACTCCCCAGGTAGAGAAGCGTTCCCCACTGAATGCCATCCTAAAGCACAATGGCTTCACTGATATTGCCAGGCAGGGTCACAGATGAGAAGTTCCACATCCTTCAGCTGCACAGATTTTAAGGTTCATGAGATGACAGGAGACTTCCAGCCAGTTACCCTCCAGCCTTTAGTATCATTGCATCTGCTGGTATGAGCACACTGCCTAATTAAGCATCCTTTGAGTAATGGTATCACAGGCTACAAGAACAAGTTGGCCACAGGTAGAACCCCATTAACCCTGCTGGGATTTCCATTTTTTTTCTGCTTTCTTTCCAGTGCAGAAATAAAGTTGCTGATTTTGTTGATGTAAGCATATTCTCCAACAACTTGAAACTACTCCAAATTCCACCAGCCACACAAGAGGGAAAGAGAGGAAATGTAGTTTAGGAGAGTAAATTCTTGATTATGTTGGAATTAAACGGTATATGTTTTGCTGCATTTTCAAAAATTGCAGATAAGAGGTGCAGCAGTGTTTGACTCCTATGTCAAACAAAGCCAGTAATTTACTGTGCAAAATAAACAGATGGGATAAAATAAGAAAACGGTATCTTCACTCTGTAACTCTATTTCTCAAGGGTCACCATGAAGAGAGAAGTAATAATTACAGCAACAGAGTAGGCATTCTCTTGCCTCTTAGGAAGCTGTGTAGGCTAGTTGTTTACTGCTAACTTTCAGTGGAAGACCAGTTTAAGAATAGCAAAGCTTTATGGCCTGGTGGGAGTCGTTACATGTGGAAGCTGACCCGACTGCTACTCATAAGAAGGCCACAGACAGGTATTAAAGAAATAGCAATGCTTCCATCACAAGATACAGACTAGAATGGTCCTAAGAGATCACCTTAAATAATCAAGAAGTAACCTTCTGCCATGTCTACATGCAGAGGCAACACATGTTGGGACCTCTGTCAATGAAAAGGAGCAAGAACTTCTACCTTGAGACTCAAAAAATGGGCATGTGTTTACAAGGATAGAATCAATAATACATATTGAGAGCAGTAAGTAGATCTAAAATATCCCTCAATGTAGCTTGACCTGTATGTACTAAAACAATGCCTGTAGCTTGACTATTTGGAAAGCTTTTACCGATTTGTGAACCAAGCTGGAAAGCCTAAGGATCATGTTTCTTTTTTCACTAAATTGTTTATTTATTCATTTTACATCTTGATCACTGCTCCCTCAGCACCTCCTCACAGAGTTCCTACTCCATCCTACCTCCCCTTCTCTTCTGAGAGGATACCCCCTCCACCCCATAGCATCAAGTCTCTGCAGTGTTAAAGGAATCCCTTCCCACTAAGGCCAGACAAGGCAGCCCATTTGGGGAATGGATTCAACAGATAGGTTAACAGCCTTAAAGACAGCCCCCACTCTTGTTGTTTGGGGACCCACATGGAGACTGAGCACATATATAGCATATATATTGCACATCTGCTATATATGTGCCATGAACCTCTGTCCAGCCCATGTTCTTTGGTTAGTGGCTCAGTCTGAGAGTCCCCCAGAAGTTCAGGTTAGCTAAAAGAGTCAAAGTTCTAATCTCTTCATAAGGCAGTGGTTGGTCCTTCACTTCTTCAACCGTTGCTGTTTCAGCCAAAACTGGGCCACTCTCCTAGCTTGACTTCCTGCCTAAAATCCCACTTTCTGGTTCCTACCTTACCTCCTTAGCATATTTGTCTTCTTACGTGCTTTTTAGTGGCCTAGACTTCTGTCCATCATTATTCTTTCAGGGAAAAACTCCTTCCCTATGTCAAATGTGTTTGGGGTTCATAGTAAGATGCCTTCCTGTCTTTATCCCTTCCTAGATTGAGAAACAAGTGCTTTGTCTTGGAGGGACCAATCATAGCACTCCAGTCTCCCAGATATAAATTTTACTAATAAAGAATCATTCAAACATACAAATTTTGCTAATAAGAATCACTCAAATATGGATTTGCCCTGACGCTAAAGAGCTTTAACCATTAAATCAAGACCCCGTAACTCAGGACCCCATTTCATGTTCTGGTTTATTTTCTGTCACTGTAATAAAATGTCTTGGGGGGAAAAAACAAGAGGCAGGATTTATCTGTAGCTCCAAATCTCTGGTTAACAGTCCATCACTGTGGAGAAATCACAGAATAAAAACCAGGCAGGAGTTTGAGACAACTGTTCACATCACATGCACAGTCAAAGCAGAGAGTCGATGGATGCATGCATGTTTAGTTTTGCTCATCCATTTCTCAACTCAGTACAGTCAGGAACCCCTGCCTAAGAATATTGCCGCCCATGGTGGGCTGGGTTCCCACATCAATTAACTTATACCCACAGACCAATTCATTGTAGACAAAACTTCACTGAGCCTTTCTTCCCAAGTGATTCTAGGTTATGGAAACTTGACAGTTAAAATTAACCATCATACTTCAGGCCTCTCAGAGGAATGGGCATTCTGGGATTTGTGGTCTCTGGTTGGATTGGGAAAAGAGAACAGCTAGGTTTCAACAATAGAGGGTCTCTACCTCAGCATTTATCATAATTTTTTCAATGATATATCAGATTATAAAAATCTGCTTGAATACCCAAGGCTAAAATAATTTGGTAAGCTTTTGTTTTCATTTGAAATATTTTCTACTTATATACATACTTTCACATGCACAGTTTTAATCCCCTGAACTATGTAATCATCGGATTCCATTGCAGAGATCAATGTACAGTGCTCTTCTTGGTCTCCTCTTTATTCTGGAACATTCCAGTGCGTTCCTTTCTGCCTAGCTCCACAGGCTTCATGCAGGCATCTTCATACTCTTTCCTCTTTTTCAACTGAGTGTGTATCCTAACTTGGCAGCCTTTGCCTAAACTTCAGCTTCTCCACAAAATCCATCTAATTAATTTAGCAGATTTCTCTCACATAATCATCTTTCTGCGGTCTTGGAATAACCAACTTGATATTTGAGAGTGAATCTAGTCTGGCCCAGGACACTTGCTGCATCGCGGCTTTGTTTCGTTACCAGCTTGTCAGTTTTTCCTTCCTTATGAACTTACAGAGGTCAGGACTCTGCCCCACATTTCTTTCTCCTCGGCGCCTCCTACTACTTTGAACTGCACAAGAGAATGATAAATAATGGAACTAAATGGAACAGAGTTGCCTATTAAGTATGAGCTGACAGAGGGGTGAGGGCTTTCACATCGGCAGGTAGAGCCCAAGCGTGGAGACTCTCCATGTTGCCACAGAGTTAACTACTCCCATTTTCAGATATGAACAAGGAAGTACACAGCGGCGGATTGGTACAGCAGTCTTCCACTTCCTAAACTGGCCACTGAAGTTCTGTCCAAATCATGAGCCTCTCCCCTACCACCGCAGCCACCAATTGTGGTGCGCTATCATTTTCCTGAAGGTCTTGTGGGGGCTGAGTCGTTGGTTTGTAAAATGCCCTGGCACTGGATATCTTACAATGGCCATCAAATAAACATTTATGGAGGTATGTGAAGAAAGGCATAGCCAGGGCATCTAAGGAGTAGACAATAGAATCAAAGACACTCTCCCAAGTTCTCTGTTCTAGGAATTAAAACCATCTGAGTAAATAAATAGCAGGTCGAGCCATGATTCATAGTTATTAATCTGCCTCTACTCAAGTAAGATACTTGCAGGAAAAAAAATAACAGAGATTGCAAATTATACAGAAATCTACTATGTTCCACTCAGATTTAAGGCATGTCATTTGGGGTTGCCCAGGTGATTTGTTACACTGCAGTGGGATTTTGTTTTGTTTTGTTTTGTTTTTATCATTTCTGCTGGGAGGGAGATGCAGATGCCTATAGCAGGCCTTTTCTGGTCCTGTATTGTCTTCGCATAAGGAAGTTTTCTGCAGCCAATTCCTCCCTTTAGGAGCCTGACAAATATTTGAGCTCCGGTTGCCAACATGAAGGATGCCTCCCACTTTCTCCCCCTCCTTCAGGGAGTTCACTTACAGATGCAGACTGAGTAGCTCAAGTAACCAGAATCCACAGGCAGAAGAGAAAGAGACTTCCACTTGGGCTCGACCTCTGTCTGGCCCAGGAAGATTGAGTTTGCTCTCAGTGTGGGAACGAGCTCCCAGGGGCTGGCAGGTTCTCCTGTTTGAGGCTCCCCTTTCTTCTAGGGTAAAGAATTTATTAGTGAGAAATTTCAATTTCAGACCTAAAAATTGTCTTGCTTGACCTCAAGATCTTCAGTACCATGTATGGGAGCACACCCTATCACTGTTTGAACATTTTTTTCACACCACAAGCCCCCCTTCCTTCTTCCCAGGTTTATCTGTAAATGGATTTTCTTTCTGGCAAAGGATTGTTGTTCTAGTAGGGCCGTTTTACACAATGAGGTTCTTGGACAGTCCCAACTTCTCAAGAAGCCCATGTGCTGAGGAATCACCCCAGAAAGAAGTGCATCTCAACTGCCCTTCTACACAGACGCAGTCCACAGGGATTGCTGTGTTGATCAGCTAGAGTTGCCATGACAGTTCGGAGGCTAAAGCACAGAAACGTGTTCCCCCAGGAGTCTGGAAACTGGAAGTACTAAGAACAAGGTGCTTGTGGGCCTGGACTCCTCAGAAGTGGTGGGAATAACTCTGTCCGGTCTCTCTGCCAGCTGCACCTGGGTACTGCCAATCAGTCAAGCGCACCACTGCTGATAGACTTTACCTTGTTCTGAAGAAGTCCGCCCCACCACCACCCCGCACCCCGCGTATCCATTTCTGTGTCTAATTTCCTTGTAGAATAAAAATTCCTTTTGGATTTGCAACCACACTAGTGACCCACGTGAACTACTTACCTCTATGCCACATCACTCCATGAGGGCACAATTAAATCGCTAAAGAGACACCAGGAACACCACATCAAGGTTTTCCTTCATCTATAGCAAGACAGTGTTGGTCACAAGACACTAGCATATGTTTTAGTATCAAGTCAGCCCATGACTTAACATTGTAAATGTTTCTCACTCGTGTCTGAGGTGAGTCTTGTAGCCATCTGTTTGATTGAGGGGGAAGCAATGTTCCTCCTGCATGTACCCAGATATCTATGTAAGCCTCGTCTGAATCTTGATTCTCTTACAGTTTCTTCCTTGTTTGCAGATGGGAGAGAAAGCCTGGAGAACTTACTTCTCTTAAGTTCTGTAAATGAACAATGACAAACATCCCTTTACAGCTATGTCAAAGTGAGTCACATGACCTCAAGTATGGAGAAAGCTGGGAAGTACATAGAATCCTGTGGGTGTTTGGGGACCATGAAATACTTCCAGTCTTTCTTTCTCTTGACAAATTGTGGGAAAGGCAAACTAGAAAACCATGAGTTTACAATTCTTAGCTTGGTACCTTTGGAGCTTGTTCCACGAGCTAGCTTTGGTACTGCTGTTTGTCGTAAATGCTTTCTAGGGCATAGCAGCAGAAAAACTTATTCTCTTTTGATCGCTTGGGGAAGTGGGAGTGAAGTCAATAGAGGAATTGTTCCGACTTCACCCTTTTGGTCCTGAGTTTCTAGGTGCTTAAATAAATTCCTGGTATGGAAGAAAGGGTCCTGGTGGGAAAAAAAAGAAAAGAATGAATGAAAAGTCGCCATTCCTGCTTCATTGCCAATCATCGCATTTCTCACAGGGACTGGGGTCAGCTCGTTTCTATAAAGACATGAGTTTCTTGACACCAAGCAGCCTTAGTCACCACTTACCAAGCGATAATATCTTCACATAGTGGCAAAACATGTCCACAGAAGTAGGGAGAGCTGAGTTGGCATTTAATCCTTAATATCACCCTGAGCTGGGTCAGAAAAAAATTAAAAAGAAAATATACAGGACTTTCTGAAATTCTTTTTCTTTTCAGTTACAAAAAAAATTTGAGGGATTATATAGGTATTAAAAGCGCTGGCTGTTCTTAGAAAGTATGCAGGCTCAATTCCCAACACTTACATGTTGGCCCACAACCATCTCAACTCCAGTCCCAAGGAACCCAACTCTCTTTTAACTTCCCTGGGAACCGGACATATACAGGATGCTCAGACATACATGCAGCCAAACACTCAGACACATCAAATAAAAAATAAATAAACCTTTTTTTAATTGAGGGGAAACTTACATAATACCAATTAACCATTTAAAGTAGATAAAGTATATAGAACACTAAATACAGCCAAATTATATGTATACATCATTTCAGTCTTCCCCGAAAACAAAGTCTAAAAGAAGCCCTGTATCCATCACAGAGTCAACATTCTGCTTCCCAATACTCCCGTAAACCAAAACTTTTATAAGTGAACCTATAAATTTGCCTATGATGTACATGTTTCAGTTAACTTATTAACATCAAACGCTGCCCCTCCTGGTCCACCCTTACGGAAACCCTCCTCCGTGTCCTTCCCCTTCTCCTCATAAATCAGCTATAAACATAGCGGACCAAGTGTCTTTGTGGAATGGTGGAGCATCTTTTGAGTAAATGCTAAAGAGCAGTATAGCTGGGTCCTTGGGTAGTTACTTCCAATTTTCTGAGAAACTGCCATATTGATTTACAGAGAGGCTGTACAAGTTTGCAACCCCACCAGCAATGAAGGAGTGTTCCCTTTCTCCACATCCTTATCAACATATGATGTCACTTGAGTTTTTGGTCTTAGGTATAAAGTAAAATCTCAAGGTTGTTTTGATTGCATCCTATGACTAAGGATGTTGAATGTTGCTTTAACTGCTTCTTGACCATTTTAGATTCCTCTGTTGAGAATTCTCTGTTTAGCTCTGTACCCCATTTTTAATTGGGTTATTTGGTTTTGGGGAATCTAGCTTCTTGAGTTCTTTATGCATTTGGGATATTAGCCCTCTGTCTAATGTGGGGTTGGTTGGTGAAGATCTTTTCCCTACCTGTAGGCTGCTGTTTTGTCCTATTGACAGGGTCCTTTGCCTTACAGAAGCTTTTCAGTTTCATGAGGTCCTATTTATCAATTGTTGATCTTAGAGCCTGAATCACTGGTGTTCTGTTCAGGAATTTGTCTCCTGTACCAATGAGTTCCAGACTATTTCTTACTTTTTTTTTTCTATGAGACTTAGTATTTAATAAGCAGGAATCATATCCTGCATGACCTTCTGTGTCTGGATTCTTTTTTTATATTTTAATTTGTCACCACTCTTTGAGACCAGAAGAAGCCATCAGATTCATGGCTAAGGAGTTATAGGTGGTTGTGAGCTACCCAACATGTATTCTGGGACTAGAGCTCAGGGCCTCTGCCAAAGCATCAAGCACCCATAACAGCAAATAATCTCCCTGGTCCCATTGTGTCTGGATTCTGTCACTTGACATGTTTCTAAATTCGTATTTATAGCTGCTAGTGGCCATAGACAAACTGGGTTCACCTGAAAGGAAGAAAGAGAGGGGCAAAAGAAACATGAAGCCAAGACAAAGTTCTCTGATCAAGGATCAAAGTTTAATTTTCAGCACTTGTATATATAGGGGAAGCCAACCAAATCTGTCCTTTGTTTCAGCTAGATAAGTTCTCAAGGCAAGCTCAGCAGGCAGTCTATTCTTAGTTCCTGTAGGAAATTGTATGCGCAGTCAGGGTGGATGATTTCACTTGGGTCTTTAAGATCCTGTGGCAAACAAGGTCTTTCTGGCCTGCTCAAGGCTGAGTGAGGGCACACACATTGTAGCATGGATCATTCCTTTTGATAGTTGAATAATACTCCAGTATAAAGGCATAGTGTCTTTTACTTTATTCATCAGTAGAGAGACAATGTTGTTTTCATTTCTTGTCTACTGCGAATTGTGCTGCCATGAATATTCATGAACAGCATTTTGTTTCAACATCTGCTTTCAGTTCTTTGGGATGGAAGCAAAATTGGGGTCATATGATAATTATGAATTTAGATCTTTTGGGGGTGCTGCCCAGTCATTTGCCACAGTCGCTACATCATTTTTTTTATTCCCACTGGCAATGTACAGATATTCTAATTTCTCTACATCCTTGCTGATACTAGTTAATTTCCTTTAGTTAATAAGCATCCTAGTTGATGTGAGTTGGTAGCTCATTGGGGTTTAATTTCATAGCTCCCCAGTGGTTAGTACAGCTGAGAGCCTTTGCATGTTCGTGTTTCTTGTTGGACATCAATGTATGTTCTTTGGAGGCTTATCAATTCAGATGTTCTCTGTATTTATTTAGACTTTTGTCTTTGTTGTAGTACTGTAAGGGATTATTACTAAAGCGTGTTTGATGCTATGATCCTATCAGATAATTTGAAAACAGTCCTTCTATTCTGTAATTTCAGTTTTTTGGTAGTCTTCTATAATTCACAAAAATTAATAACATAATAATATGTATACTGTATAGCATCCTATTTCAATCAGTGTTTAAATAAAAACACAGTGATTGTCAATCATTGCTTTATCATTGTTCCATGGCAGAAGACTTCAAATCCCTCTTTTAAAGTTCTTTAAAGGGCCTAGAAAAACAAACGTGGTATGTAATCACTTATAAGTGGATATAAGTAAATGATAATCAAAC
This sequence comes from Rhabdomys pumilio, assembly GCA_030674055.1. Lineage (NCBI taxonomy): Eukaryota > Metazoa > Chordata > Mammalia > Rodentia > Muridae > Rhabdomys > Rhabdomys pumilio. Next base: position 11,809,263 of record JANHMN010000001.1, read on the forward strand.
TACAATCCACAGACTCAAAGAGCTTGGGTAAGCATGGTGACTCGGGGACTGGGCACACAGATCTCCCTGGGAAGGGGAAATAAAATCGTTTTGCAGGTGGACTGGGGATCAGTGGGGACAGGAACTGGTGTTAGGGGATTGAGGTAGAGAGTGCAGGGAGAGTTAGATAGAATTGGGTGACATTGGGAGGGTAGTGTGGAAACAGTGCAGTGGAAACTTCCTGGAATCTATGAGGGTGACCTTAGTGAGGATTCCTAGTAATGAAGGATATAGAGTCTGGACTGGCCATCTTTTGTAGCCAAGAAAGGCCTCCGATGGTCCAGTTTGCATTTGGTCAGTTTGTTTACCAAGGGTTGTCCTATGGAGAACCCCAAATAACAGAGGCTAGCTGGTGCTAAGATAGAGGTTTGCTCTCTGAAAACTGACAGTGGTACCTCCTTGTCAAGGACTACATCCACACAACTCATTGAATGTAGGAAGGTTGAGCCGGTGCCTGCCTAGGGCCTTCACTCCTGCATGCCAGTCATTCTGTGTGGAAAGATACCCTGTAGGTTACCAAAAGAGAAATATGGACACAAAACCTTCGACCTACAATCTGTCCAGCCTGCAAGATATGCTGGGCAACATGGTATAGAACTTGAGGGAGTGGCCAGCCAATGTCTGGTTTAACTTGAGGCCAGCGTCTCAATAGGGAGCCCATGCCCTATACTGTTTAGATGGCCAGGAACCAAAGACTGGATAGCCAGAGACGACGGGTAGAACCAAATTGAAAAAAAAAAGGAAATGATTCCTAAAGATATTTCGCTATACTAACAGGAATGTGCCTTGTCCAATTTCACCAGAGAGTCTTCTTCAGGCAGCAGATGGGAATGTATGCAGAAACTCTCTGCCACACATTATGCAAAGAGAGAGAGTTTAAATTGGAGGAGGTCTCCATTGGGTCCCTCTCCTCAGAGCTCAGAAAAACCTCACTGAAGAGAAAGAGGAGAGATTACAGGAGCTAGAGAGGACGGAGGACGTCAGGAGAACATGGCCCACTGAATTAACTCAGCAGAGCTCAGGGGCTCACAGAGCCTGACGCAGCAAGCATTGGACCTGCACCAAGTCCTCTGCAGATACATTATGGCTTTGAGCTTGGTGGTTCTGTGGATCTCCTAACAGTGGGAGCAAGTGTGTCTCTGATCTTTTGCTTGCTCTTAGGACTCTTTCTTCTCATTGGGTTGTCTTGTCCAGCCTCGATATGAGAGATTTTGCTTTGCCTTCTTGTATCTTGTTTTGTTCTGTTTGGTTGGTGTTCCTTGGAAGCCTAATCCTTTCTGAAGAGAAAAATGGAGGGGGCATAGATCTGGGGTACAGAACAAGTGGGAGGCATCTGGGAGGAATAGAGGAAGGGGATACTGTGGTCAGTATCTTCTATTGTATAAAGGAAGAATCTATTTTCAATACAAAAAAAATAAAGTAGTTTATCTGTTTTCAAAAACTATAGTCACCCCTCTGTGCTACTGAACCCTAGCTCTGCCTTTTATCTGACTGTATTCTTTTACCTGTATGTACCTACCCCTTCCCTCAGCCCTTCCAGCCTCCAGTAATCCACACACACAAATTGATTTATTGATGTTTGTTGTTGTTATTTGTTTGTTTCAACATATGTGGTAGAGCACACTAGATTTGTCTCACTGTGTCCCATGGCACGTAACAGACCACCTTCATTCTTAGAATCATATGAGGCAGAATTATCTTCTTTATGGGGACTGAATACTGTGTACACTACATTTTATTTATCTGCCCTTACATTGGGAATGGCATCCAGACTGATTGCACGTATCAGCTATTATGGAAACACTACATTAAGTACAGGACTTGGGCATCTATTTGATATGCTGATGTTACCTCCTTCAAATGTACAGATGAAGTAGGAGAGCTGGACCACGTGACAGGACAGACTGGGTGGTGAGATGCTGCTAAGGGCCTGCCTGCAACATAAGTCTACCCCAAGATGGTTTCTTGCTGCAACAGCCAGAGTGCTGGGAGTTGGAAGACAATGTAAATCTCTTCTCTGAGGCAAAGCTGGGCAAGTAGCTTTCTAAGGGGGCTCCAAATCTGTGGTGGCTGTGGAATTCTTTTTGTAGTGAGGGTCATTGGTATACACAGTGATGGCATCGGTTCACTCTGTAATGGGGGTCCTCCTAGTTATGAAGGGTGTGCCCCCGTGACTAGAGGAAGCACGGTTGTACCTGATGATGCACTGATATCTCATCCCTGTGTGCTTTAAATGTTTCCCATCTCTGCCATGCTGGGTTCCAATGCTTTCCCCTGTGCCCGACAGTGTTACTGTATATTTGTTGTGATTCTTCCTTACTGAAAGCAGGCCTTGAGCACCTGGAAACAGCTATTTGGTAGTCTTTCCACAAAGGGTTCTATTTTGATGAAGTCTAATGACCTGCTTTTTCATGCTACAGTTTTGGTTATCACATCATTAAACAGTCATTTGAAAGACATTTGTGTGGACCCAGGCATGATGGCACATTCCTAACAGTCCCAACACTCCAGAAGATTAATGTGAGAGTATCATCATTTTTAAGGCCAGCCTGGGTTACATGGAGAAGCCCTTTTGAAAAATAACAAAAAAGAGAAGGAAAGAAGGAAGGAAGGAAGGAAGGAAGGAAGGAAGGAAGGAGAAAGAAGAAAGAAAGTTCTGCTTCCCAAAAGTTTGACAATTTTAGTGATGAACTAATTGAAAAGAAAAATGAAATTCTTAATACATTGAAACTATAATGAAGCCATAATCTTCTCTCCTCAGGCTTGGCTGATTCATTTGCTAGGCTATGGGGAGGAAGAGATGGATACGTGGTTAAGAATATTTGTCGTTCTTGCAGAGGACCTACATGGTGGCTCACAACCATCTGGAACTCCAGTTGCAGACACCCCAACACTCTCTTCTGACCTCTGGGGACACCAGTCACGTATACATGTTGTACATCCATATATGCAGGCTAACAGTCATGCATATAAAATAATAAACAAATCTCTTAAAAATTATTTAAAGGAATTTATTCAAGTATTTTGTGATTTTACAGCATAGTTACCTTATTAGTATACATTTATAACTATGAGAAATACAAATAATTAGAAAATATGCCATTAAAATAAGTATTTTGTGTTATAGCCCAGAGAGAGAAGAAGAATGTGAGGGATATCCAGATTTAGTCTGGAAATACAGAAATAGAAGCCACAGTGTTAAGAGTTAGGTGTATACTTGCTGGGGTGTCACTGACTGGCTCTTCTCTGTCTCTGTCAGCTGAAGCAATTAGTAGATGAGAGGGTTGATGAACCAACCTCAGCAGAGGACAAAGTCTGGAACCTTGTCATCACAGCAGGTGTCCACAGAGAAGATAAAAGAGTCACTCTGCAGCCCAAAGCCTCAGAATCCACATCTGAGATGATAAAGTAATGCCTTAGTGAATGTCTTTCCAAATCCAGGACGGTTTAGAATTAATTATAAAGATGATGAAGTATTAAGACTTTTGTGTCAAGTTCAAGAATAGGTTTTTAATCATTGGGACAATCTGTGTATATTCAGTGCTTAAAGTGTTTGTAATGATGTGGAATCGGCACATTAGAGTCTGACAGATTAACCTTAGAATTTCAATTTAAAATGTGTAATTGACTAGTGATTTTAAGTCAAAGGTACAAGATTTTTGACTGAGCTTGTAAACAGAATTAGAACATTTCAGAGAACTAGATTGACTGTATTTATAAGCTCAATAATTTATTAAAATTAGAAGGCTTATTTAAATTCTCAAGGCATCTATGCTCATTAGAGACATGAACTTGTCTGTCCAAGTCCTTGAAGGGCTTTAAAAAAACTGAATTTATAACATTTATAGTTTCAGCTTCAAATGCTCACATTTGTGTTTGAAGAAAAAAATTAGTTTGTTGGGTTGATCAATGACTTAACCAATTGTCTCCTAAAACTACACAGATTTTAACTATTAAAAATCATAAACTTGGAGAAATTGCTTGGGGGTTTAAACACCTGTTGTCAAGCGTGAGGACCAGAGTTGGAATCATCTGAATCACCATATGTACCAGGTGGGCGTGGATGCTCTCCTGTAATTGCAGTGTTCAGAGGGTTCAGACAGGGTATGCCTACAGTGAGCCAAGGGAATGTGCCAGCTGCACCAAGTCACCAGCTGTGTGTTCATCTGAGAGATCCTGTCTCAATAAACCAAGTGGAGGGTGATTGAAGAATATTTCCAACATCAGGCTCAGCCCTCCATATTTTTGTGTGCAAGCATCCACATGATTCCACACATATACAATCAGGCATCTATATACGTGCATACCCTTGCACATGAGCAAAGAAAATGTAGATTTTTTTTTAGCAACACTTGAACTTCAAGATATGAAAAAAGACTATGTAGTCTTTGACTTTTAAAATCTAATACTAATTTAAATGTATAGGTAACTCTGATCATATAATCTCCTGAAATTTGACATTTCGTATGGAATGAAGGCCATTTCCAACATTCAGAATCTCTAAGAATCACATTAACAAATATTATGAAATAGCATCCCATTAATCTATTTTTTTTTGTTTTGATTACATTTTTTAGACAAAACTTTCTGCCCAACTAACTACAGGTATAAAAACAGTTCTAGCCCTTGCTTTTATTTGTTAGTGAAATCATAGTATTTATATGCTTTTCAATCATGAAAAGACAAAAAAAGAATAGCACAGGAAAAAAATGGCCAGAATTCATGGAGAGATAATGTATTTAAATAACCCACACCCTGTTCTGATCATAACCTGTACACATTGGATTAATGTGAGGTCCCCCTATGTCACCAGGCCCATTCAAGTTTCCCAATCAATGAGTAGTCTTTGTGAAAGAGAAATGAAATGAATGAGGAAAGATCAACAGAAGACAGAATGTATGGAGGCAATCCCACATCAATTACATAAAGACTTGATGTGGTTTTCTAATAAGCAGAAAAGGCAGTCTCCCTCTAAGCAATTAAAAAGAGAAAGAAAATAGCTTTTGAAGAAGGAACTTTTCCCTGAGTTCTGCTAGTGCATAAACCCCATTGCTGCAGCCAACGTAGATCTCCAAAACGCTGGTGACCAGGCTAAGTCTCTGAGGAAAGACAGGGTCATGGCATTCAGGATGCTGAGCTAACATCCTTTCAAACGGCCTGCATATGACTTTGTGGTTTTAAAATGGAAAATGTTTGAGAGTTTTAAAGACCTCAAGAGTGAACAAATGACACATTTCTCTGGTGGAAAATAAAGCTATCAGATGACTTAAATGCACGAGTTTAGTTGAGTAGCTTGGGTTCAGATCTTAGCTCAGCTGCCAAGAAAAGCAATGACTACGGACAAGTCACCTGCCCTCTTGCAGAAAGTTCAGGTATTTAGTGGAGCTCTTAGAGAAGCCAGGAAGTACCTTTGAGGGTTGTGAAACATAAAGAGCTCAGGGTCACGATCAGCACAGAGGAGCCACCTGGTAACTAACAACAATTAATTACATTTGCTAAGTGAGAAATTTCCGGAAAGAACACTCATCCTCCCTTAGCTTAGCTGAAATTTTTTTTTCTGTCTCCAGTCACTGGCTGAGAAATACACATCCCTGTTTTACATTAAGGTCATGTCTTCATGCCGCTTAAGGCAAGTTGTCTCTTTAAGAATCAAGAATGATACAGTGCCATCTGTTAAAAATCTGAAGAAAGGACATGAAGGCTGGAGGCTTTTATTAAAATGTCTCTACATATGAAATAACATTCTTCTCATTGAATGGTCATAAATTGAGAAGTATGAAGGGAGCCAGCTTCCCAGCTGTGAGCATCTTAACTGTGGCAAACACAAATTTGACTTTTAAAAATTCCACTCTCAGATGAAGCAACTGGGAAATTGTTCAAGATATATAAGAATTTTGGAAGATTTGACATGAATTTGTTGTTCTGATGGATTTTTTTTCAGCGTTCCACTAGTATTTAAATTATTTCTCACCAACTGGCCATATTCAACCAGGTCAAAGCATTAAGACAATAACCATGACCACACCTTGTATGCTATTGGACATATTTAGGAGCCATAGGTCTATAGGGATCAAAGTCCTACAACACTTTGAAGGCCATCTTGAGACACAAAGCCTTTTGGGAAAATGCTGCATAGTTTGTTTCTACCTATTTAAGTTTCCAGGAAGGCATTTTCTTTGTAAGCAAACTATTCATCTAAATAAATGTTTGTTTCAAAGACACTTGACATTTTACAGAGCAGGATGATATTTCCCAAAACTGTGTATTCCCGGTGGATTAGCCAGACGTCTCAAGCTCATGTGGAACTGAGATTCAGGGGTTTTAATTAATGAAAGAATATTTTAAATTAGAAATTAGTGTCTCTTTTTTAATCAGAGCAAGGAGATAGGATTATCATAAATAAAATAACTGTATACTAATATGGACCAGCTGTGTCTTACCACCACAGGGAAGAAAGAAAATAAAATTGGGAAAGGAAGCCCTCACATAGACAGGGGACGTTTCGAGATGGTAAGGATGTCAGGAGGGTATGCAACTTCTGAACCTTGGGACAATCCAGTCCTACCTCAGATGATGAGGTCATCCTGGGCTGAAAAGCGTCACAGAGACCCCAATTAATCTAAATATTCTGGCTTTGACAGGTATCCCTTTGGGGTTTCTATGTCAGGAAACTGAAATTTACAGGTGAGGAATGCACTCTGAAGTTAAGCACTAAAATATGTCTGCCTAAATTAACCTGACCCAGAAGGCTGGAGTTTTATTTTAAAATAGCCAAGTCCTGAAAATAATTTAATTGTCTTTAAAAAAAAAAAAAAGTGGAGACACCTTTTTAAATATCATAATCAGAGTGACCACACCCTTCATGGATCTCGTAACTAACATAATTTCCCATGATCACACCCCTCACGGGACTCACAGCATGACCGTGACAGGAACGAAGACGTCATCACTACCAGAAATGGGAGGGTTGGTTTTGTTTTATTTACACTGTTAGGGAAAACAATTCTTACGGCAAATTCTTAACTCAAAATTTGGAGTACTTTAGAGGATTTACTTCAATCTCCAAAATAACAGCTTTAAAATAAATCTTATTAAATGCTCCATTTCCGTCTTCTTGTCAAATTAAAAAAAAAAAAAAAAAACCCACTTTGGCCCTTTCTCCTTTTGTAAAACCTGGTACTTCATTACATTACAGGAAACCATGTACAGCCATCACCTGTAGCTCCTGGCAGTTCTGAAATCAGCTAGGAAGCAAAGCCTCAAGAGTCGCCAACACGTTTAAGCTGGATTATGAAGATAGAATTCATCAGAGAAAAGAGAAACTTTAAACACTATAAACAAGTCCCCCTTCTGAAATTGTTTAAATTGTGTTGGCATCACCTGCAAGAATCAGTTGCTTTATGAGTGAATGCCAGAATCAAGTTTTAAAACAAAATGCATACTGCAAAATTCAATGGGCTTCACTTATTCTAGGTCTGGTAACAAAGGCTAGTCAGGTCTTACTTGTAAAATGTACCAAGACATCAGAAAATCCTTGGAAGCTCCGAGACTTGGGTTGCCAGTGGTAAGCCTCTACAATGTTTCCCAAAGAAGCAACAGTGCAGATGCTAAGAAAAGATGAAAGACTGAAGGGTGCGGTGATAGGATGCTGATGGTTTAATGGGAAACAAACTGTTTTAGGAAGGAAGATGGTGGCTCAACACCTGACACATGAAGGCTGCTAGGGGTCAGATAACTTTTACTACCTCTTAGTTGGATGACACTAAAAATTACCTTTAAAAAAATGCTTATAACAAATCATAAATCCAGGCACTGGGCAGAAGGTTCCGGATACAACACTTGCATTGTAAGCTGAGGACTGGAGTCTTGATCCCCAGAATCAAATGTTGGGTAGACTTAGAAGTTCACCTGGAATTCCAGCCATGAGAAGTCTAGAAAAGGCTTCCTTCAGGGAAGCCTGATAACTTTACTAGCTGTATCAAGTAAGCACAGGGTTCCCTTCAGAGATTCTTCTTCAGTGACTTTGGTGGAGAGTAACCAAGGAAAACCCCACATAAACCTAGGAAGTCTGTGGGCAAATACATATGCATCAAAACACACATGCATCCAAAATGCACATACATACATACATACATACATACATACATACATACATACATACACAGTCAACCCATTAGACAAAAACTACTTGGGACTATGCTACTTGGAAGGAGGGATAGATATGTCAAGTCCTTTGCTGGGAGTGGCAGGAGGAATATAGAAGACCTGTGGAGATCTATTGTATCGAATGACTTAAGAAGGGGGACAGGATGGTCCTTTTGATGGTGGAAAGGGCTTGGGGACATCTGTGCCCACTGGTTTAACTGGTGAGTGCTGACTCGAGAACATTATTCTTCACCATTACTGGCCTCCTGTTTGGTTGCAAATAAGTATCTCAAAAGAGCATAGATTTAATCAGTGTCCTTGACAATGTGAGGTTTGCAGGGATGTCACTCTGCTGCTTGCTCTCTTCTCAGTGCAGGTGTCCTCTGACATGACATCTAGCATCACCATCTGCTCCCGACAGGGTGTACCTTATCCCTTCATGTAGCACATGATCAGCATCCTGGACACATGGCTCAAGCACAGTGAGCTCATCAGATGCCTGAAAGTCCAGAAGACACACTCATGAAGTCTTCCTATGCCAAGTGCGACATTTTGTCCCTCGCCCAAACCAGCCCCTAACATACAGAACTCCATCTGTTTCGGCACCCATTTCATTAAGCTACTCTTAGAAATGGAATCAATGGACACGGACTCCCCATCACCTGGGTCCACGTGGGAGGAGATAGGTGTCCCAAGACTGTATTGTCTATGAGTAAACAACTCCGATGTTTACACACTTGAGAAGATGAGATCATCACCAGTCCAACTCCCTACGCAGTAGAGTCCTTGGGGACTTTAGTAGGCAATATTTAGAAGAGGAAAGTTATTTTCCTCATTTGTAGAATCTCACTGCAAATATAGACATAGAGCTAGATTTAGTAACCATTTGCAGCCAGCACATCTTAGTAGAGGGATGTCAAATGAGACAGTTAAAACTATCTCTCCTTCTGGGCTGGCAAGATGGCCAGTGCACAAAGGTGCTTCCATCAAGCACAATGATCTGACATTGATACTAGTAGTATCCACACAGTGAAAGGAAAGAGCTGATTGCTGCTAGTTGTCCTCTGATCACCATGACATGTGTCCACATCCATGCTCTCGTGCACCCCAAACACACTATGTATACTTTCCATCAAAAGGAGAATCTTTCTCAAGACATTTTTATGGCCATTAGTCGACACAAAATATGGTAGTGATACTATTTTATAACTATTCTGTACAATGAAGATGGAATTTAGAAAGGTCAAACAGCTTGTTCAAGATCACAGAACTAACAAGGGATGAAGACAATATTCTAATCCAGTTCTTTCTCAAACACAGCTTCAAAATGTGGTTTCCTGTTTCACATGGTGTAGCTAGTAGCTCATATTCCCCACTAACTTAGGTTAGTCTATTGCCTGATTAAATCAATATCCTTATGTTGACATGTTTGAGTATTTCCATGTATATGCTTATATGTGTTGATTGCATGTGCACCTGTTTTGTGCAGGTGTGTGTTTGAGTGTGTTCGTGTGTGTGTGTGCGTGTATGTGTGTGTGCAAGGGAGAAAGAGAACAAAGATCAACATTGGATATGTTTTCTTCATTCTCTACATACTTTAAGAACAAAATCTTTCATTAAACTTGTATCTAATAGATTTTATGTTGCTAATAAAAAAATCATAATGTTGGCTTCTCACATGAGTGTTACTGGGTCATCAGCGTAAATGTATAGGTAATCTGTATGCATAAATGATCAATCATCTGTATGTTGGTTCTTCACACTCTAATTCTCTGATTTGGTAGAATGAAGAATCCATTGCTATATGAGCAGAACCCACAGTCAGATGGTGTAAAAATCTCCCATCCAAATACATACAACTTGAGACTCACACTGTTCAACCTCCAACAAACAGGTAGGACTATTACAGGCCTGTTAGATAATTTGGGAAAATAATTAGTAAACTAAATCTAGCATATCTGATTTTTTTAGGAAAACATTCTACAAGAGGGGAGTAACCAATCTGACCTATCTTGATCCTGAAGAAATTGTAACCCCATATATTATTCATTGTATCATATCCAAGATAACACAGCACCCCAACAGAGGTAAATCTGAGCATTCTGTCCAGGAATAACCATGGCTAATGGTACACCAATGCAATCGTCTTTTCATAGGATAGATAACTTTCCATTTTCTCCTGCCCATAATTCAATGTCGAATGTCAATTTCTGTGCCCACAAAACATCTTGTGTTCCTCAATAAACATTTCAGAAGCATCGAAGGCACTAAGAATTATATTCTGGTCAAAAGTGCCAAAATTTTCTAATTCTATATCTAAATATCTGTCCTAAAATGACCTGGAAATTTAGAAATAGGGAGTAAACAAAGGACAGAGTCAAGAACATCATGAGAGTACTTAAGGAGAAAAATGAAGATGCTCTTTATGAAACAGAGGAGTGAGCACAGTTATTTCTCTCTTGTATCACTTTACAGAGTTTGTGCTAAGTATTTTAACACTGCAACATTTATTCATTATATCAGTTGTACCTTCCTTTTCTGCATCTGTGTGTATGGGTATGTGAAAGTGTGTGTGTGAGAAAGAGGGATAGAGAGAAAGAAAGAGAGAGAGGTAGAGAAAGACAGAGACAGAAGGATAGAGACAGAAAGACAGAGAGAGACATGGAGAATCACAGTGCAGTCCAAATAGATTTCAACTTTATGATCCTCCTGCTTCAGGCTCCAAGTACTACCAAGAGGGTGAACATTTTTCTTAAAGAGTGGAATCTTTAAGAAAAATCTTTAAGACCTGTATGGATTACCAGTAACCTGACTGAGAGTTTTAGAAAATTTAAATCGAATTGATCATTTCAAACCAATGAAGGAATTCATGGGGGCATTCATGAGTGTTGGGAGGCATTATGCTCATAGTAATTTTGATTTACTGCAGAAAACATCACAAACACAAGGTCCTGTTACAAACCCCTAAAATCTATATGTACGTGTTCCGATTCTCTGATCACTAGGAAATATTTTTTGATATCCCAGCTCCATATGGATCTTTTCTTCAGAAAGATACTTTACCTGTCCAACAGGTTTTCAGCATTTTTGTAAATTGGTAAATTAAACTTTTGAATTTTATGCATAAGTCTTACACCACTTGGGATCCTCTGGGTAAAATCATTACAAATTGACTTTGGCTACTGTAATCAAAGAAGAATTCATGAGAAGCATACATTATTGGAAAACCAGAGTGTAATCTTAGAAACAGTTAAGAACCAAGACAGCTTCACAGGTCAGAAACCACGGTGATGCCATGGTCCTTGGTTGGGGTGATCCCCACAGAAAACACAGAGTCAGATTCTTAACTTCCATCTGTCTTTTCTGCTTTTGTGTGATATGCTGTGAATCTGAATCCTGGAAGGACTGGTTACGTTCACTCAGATAACTGTTCTGGGTCATAGCAGAAGGAGGAATGATAGGCGTGGTAAACGGAGCCTATTCGTTTATTACAGATGGAGAGCAGATACTGGGATTCACTGGACTAAGATAGCACACAATAAAACAGAAGTGCTACCCCCTTTCCAAAAAATGTGGTCAGAGAAAGAAGGAAAAGATATTTGATAACCCAAATCAACACAGCAATGACAGATTTCAACAATTATTTTTCATGTGACCCAGAAGGCCAAAGTCTGCTTGCATTTGAGACAAAAACCAATTTAAGTTCTTAAGGTTGCCAGGGTAAAGGCTGGAGTCTGAACTAAGGTGAACTCACAGGGGTAAATATCCCTTTATGAGTTTTGAGAGAAGAAACTTGATAGGTCATGCAGTCTAACTCTTCCACAGTCTTCCCATCGATTACCAGTACTCTATTACACATCATGCCTGGAAGAGGTTGGGTGACCTGGTCCTTTCCAAGCTCAGTTTCCTAAGAGGATCACCTACAAAGGAAAAAACAGTGCAACCCACAGACTCACAGCAATGGGAGGAAATCACTTTACCTCTGTGGATCACTCTGATAGAAGCTACTCCATGTTAAGACCATTCAGAATTAGAAAATTCCCCTGTTACAGACCTCAAACCTACTACACTGTAGATTAATAGTCATTGACAATTATCTAATTCTTGAGGTTACAAGAAATAATGATTATTATCTTTCTGCCCAACAGTGCCCAGTCTCTCTTCTATTCTGTTATATCTCTTACCTTCAAGCCATCTCCAAGTTATCCCCAGATTTTTCAATTTTCCTCTTAACTATGTGTGTATGTGCATGCGTGTATGTGTGTGTGCACGCACGTGTGTTTATGAAGGGTACGTGTGTTTGTATGTGCACATGAGTGCATATGGAGAGTACAGGACAATTTTAGATGTCAGAGCAGACCACCTTATTTTTTGACTAAGACTCTCAGTGTGACTAGAAGTCTGCTGATTCAGTTAGCTGTCCAGTGAGCCTCAGGGACCTTCCTGTTTCCACATCCCCAGTGCTGGGCATGCTGTCATATGCAGCTTTTCACACAGGCTCTGGGCATCAAACTCTCATCCTCATCTTTGTACAGCGAGCTCTTTACCAACCAAGTCAAGCCATCTCCTCAGCCCTCTAACCGAGACTGTAATGTAAGCTTCTTAACCCTCACAGTTGCCCTGCTTGTCTGAGGCGATTTTCTGAAGTATTCTAGATGATCTCCAGTCTGTTTGGACTCTACTACTCCAAATTCATAAACTAAGATGGCAGGAGCTTGTGAGTGGTTGTGTCTCATGCAGCATGTGGATTGAGCTCACTTGGTTGAAAATCAGAAGCTGATGCAAAGCTCTGCCTCCTGGTCATGCCTTTCCCCCCAACTTCATGTTACCCTATCTGGTTTGCTTTTGGTTTAGGCCCAGATTCACATCCTCACAGTTAATGCTGGTGCAACGCAGGTTACACTCGGCTAATCCATTCAGTTTATCAACATCTGCATCTATACCAGAGCTCCGTAAGCCTTTCCCACTTAGTGACCTCAGAAGAGAGTTTTTGCCTCAGAAATTGTGCATGATCCTCGGTATACAGACGTAAGCTTATAAATCAAACCGTCACTGTTCATAAATCATAGAGAAATTTATTTTAAAACAACTCTTTGATACTCATGTAATTGTACCATTTATTAAAGATGAAAGCAGATTTTTACATTAATGTCATAGCCATGCTTGTGTGCTTTATGTGAAGAATTAAACCCTGAATCAATATTTGATATCATAGGGCATGGACCGTTGTCAACAATTTTTAGAGCTGAATGACATTTTTATTTGATAATAATCAATGTTGAGAACACCAATTATCATAAACACATGTCACAAACTAAATGGCAGAAGTGTATTTGTGGCCATTTCAGAAATGGTTCGAAAGTGTCTGCCCTAATTCCAAGCCAAAATTCACTCGATATTTCTTTTTACAAAATTAGGCTAGGAGTTCAAACAGCAGTCTTTTAACTGAAACATTCTCATACAACACAATCCAAAGATACTTCCATGCTGAAGATTTATGAGAGGAAAATATTTAAAGTCTTTGCTTTCTAAATGTAAGCCACTCAATAAGACCAGCCAAAGCACTGCAGATCATAGCACACAACAGTCTAAGGAAGGAGGGCTCAGACAGCACTTACTGTGTTGGATGGTAGGGGGGTGTAAGTGCTCAGAGCAGAGCAGACATGTTGTGTGTTCAGAACCAAGGCTGCAGTGTGGCTGTGTGCCTCAACACGGGTGAGAGCTGGCAGAAACACCTCAGAGTCGTCATGGTTTGGGTTTTTAATTGATTTTTGGTCATCATGCATTGAGAAAATGTTTGCCGTTAGCAAATATTTTGAGGTCTCCACGTTCTGTGCCCTGACCTTGATTTAGGAAGCGCTGATACCCATCCTGCCAAATTTGTCCTCTAGATTAAAGTAACTACAGAACTTCTTCACAAGAGGCTCTTTAAAGGTTAGATGGGATATATCCTGGAAGGTTCTTAGGGAAGCATTTGCCCAACATTACGCAACACTGATAAATCTGACGGAAGCCAATGAGATGCGGCAGATGAGCTTTCTGGCTTCCTCTTGATGTCTTCAGGCATCGAATACCTGACAGCCTTCCGGCCTCACTTTATTAGCACATCTAAAAATCACACCTTATATAGTTTCAAGCAAACTATTAACAGACTGTTACACAGAAGGTGTTTGAAGATAGAAATATTATAAGCTTGCTACCAGATTAATATTGATTAATTTGCCAGAAATATATCCCCTCAACTTGTTATGACATTACCCAGTTTTACTTCAAAGAAACCTCGTGTCTCAATTCAAGCTTACTATAACGCAGCTGGAAAAAGAAAAAAAGTCCAAATAAGACAATACATTTCTAACATCATCTCAAGAGTGACTCTGACACTAAAAGCATTATTTTGATATATTTTGATTTTAGTATTATATTAAGCATTAAGTTTATTTTGATGTTGACTAATATCTGTTCAATAGTTGCCCTGTTCTTCTGCCCGGAACTGACATCAATTCCTCAAGTTTATCTCCCTGTAGACTTCCTGACATTAGATGGCCTTAGCATCTTAGTGTCCTGAGGACTCTTCACACTGTTCAGCAGCCAGCAGATATTCAGCAAACGTTGATCACTTTCCTACATTTGTGTATTGTGATAGTGTGTGTGGGTGTGTGTGTGTGTGTGTGTGTGTGTGTGTGTGTGTGTGTGTGTGAGTGTGTGTGCATATGAATATGCGGGTGCATGTTCACTGGGATGTGAAAACCAGAAGTCACTATTACTTGTCTTCAATAGTGTCTCCAGCCTTATTTGTAGAAGATGTCTCTTAATGCACTTAGAGCTCAGCAACTGACTAGACTGACCAATCAAAAAGCTCCAGAACTCTGTCCATCCCCCAATGCCCAGTGCCATGGTTACATATGAAGTTATCCTCTCTTTTAGTGCTTGAGGCCCTGCACTAAAGGATCTGGGTCCTTATGCTTACACAGGTACCACCCTCTAGGCCCATTTTCCCAAGATTTGAAATATCTAAATGAGTTTTATCTGTTTCTCATCTTCTTCCACCATTTGTCAAGTTTTTGATCTTATATGTGGTCTAGTAATACCCAAGTATGGCCAAAATCAACTTTCGATAGATGCTGAAGCAATCACAGCTGAGTTGTATTGTTCCCTAAAGGGATTTTCTCTGCACTGCCAACCTCATATAATTCTTTAATAAATCTAGACTAACTAAAGGAACCCCAATCTTAATACATTATTGTAATTCTGAGAATATTTATTAGACTATGATTTCCTATAGGCTTGACCAGCACGAAATTTATTTTTTAAGTGGAGTCTAGATTGATCCTTATCCAAGGCTAGGGTCCTGAATCCAACTTTTTATTGCCAACCAAAGAACACACACTAGTTCCGATGCTTCTCTGATTACTTTTATGTAACTCTTTGACCTGCTAGTTGTACTGTGTTGTAGGAATCTGGAAGAGGGAGCAGAAGCAGAGGCCATGGGAAAATGCTGCTTCTCGGAGGCGTCTGTATTGCTCAGTTTAATTTCTACGCCCTCCTCAAGAATGGCATACAGTGGGCTAAGCCTGATCATATCAGCTGTCAATCAAAAAAATGTTCCACAAGCTTTCCTATAGGACAGTTTCTGAACTGAGGTTCCCTCCTCTTAAACTGTGTCACAAGCACAGCAGCTTTCCAGACTAGTGGCCACAGGTCTCAACTAGATCAGTGGTTCTCAACCTGTGGGGATCGACCCCTTTTAGGACTGAATGACCTTTTCACGGAGATTGCCTAAGATCACCTGCATATCAGATGCATATATTCTAATTCAAAACAGTAGCGATATTGCAGTAATGAAGTAACAACAAAATAACTTCATGCTTGAGGAACACTACAACGTGAGAGACCATATGAAAGAGTCAGACCACATGAGGAAGGTTGAGAACCACTGATCTAGAATGTACAGGTCTTAAACTCTATTCTCACAATGTGGTTTCATTTCTCCTTATGTGTTGATTGAAAACGGAAGTTGGTTTTCTTGTCAGGTAACATTGAAACATATGGAACTGAAACCTGGTTTATTTCTTTTTCTATTCATACTATACTGCTATTCCTAACTATGAAAACAAAAATAAATAAATAAATAAATAAATAAATAAATAAATAAATAAATCCCTACATATTCCTTTATTTTTTTAAGTTCAGGTAAGGTTATTAATGTGGATCTTACCTCCTTTGTACATGGCCATTCCTTTCATTTATTCTAAAAGCATTTGTGAAGACCTGACAATCATTGGGTTTTATTCAAAGTGCAGGTGTCACAGCTATGACAAAGACAAAGGTCAGCTCTCCATAGTTTACATTCTGGTCATAGTAAAAAGAAAGTTAAAACAAAGATAAGCACGTCTCAAGTAACAAAGTGTGTTATTGCAAAAGAAAATAAGATTGTGAAAAACTGACAGAGAATAAGGCCTTGGAACACCACACATCAGCAGGAGGAGGAGAGGCTGTGGGTTACAATGAGCACAAACAATGTAAAGACAAAGCATGAGGTAAGAGTGTGCTTGGCTTTTCACTGGGGTGGATAAAATACAGTGACTAATGACAGTGGCTGGTGAAATACCATGAACCACTGAGAAACAGAGGAGAAAAAAAGGGGGAATAGAAGAAAAGTAAACACATGGAACAGGGCAAAAATATACAGCAAGATGGTAGATGTAAGGCAAACATTTCAGTCACTACGTAAAATAAACATTGCCACAATCAATTATAATCAAAGACTGCTGCAAGGGAGGGAGGAAGGACCATGAAACAGCACCTGCCGAGCACAGGCAAGTCCTTGGTTTAATATTGTGTGCTGCGGAAATGGAGAGGAAAAGAGAGCAATGGAGGGAGAAAAACAGGAGAGAGAGAAGAAAATCAGAGATTATCATCTAATTAAGAAAGTAGGGTAAGATGTCTCTAAGAAACAGACTTCAAATACAAAGGTCCAGACTTGAAATGCAAAGATTCAGAATGCTAAAGACAGCAAAAAGACACACTCATCACTAACCGTACGTAGTCTGATGTGACTATGTTGGCACTTAACTAATCCAGGAGCAGAGATGATAACATTGAAAAGGGTGGGTGCTTTGTAATATCAAATGATAAACTTATCTGGTACGGACAGTAATCTTTCGATTATCACATAATACACAGATCAGAAAACTACCATTTTAACCATATTGAGATAGATACTTAAGTGGAGCTGCTAAAAACTAGGGAAAAAAGTAAAATTTCAGAGCAGGGTACACAGAGGTAGGGGTGTAGTTAAGGGTTGACTCAGCAGGTGCTAAAATAGTGTCTTAGTCAGGGCTTGCATTCCTGAACAAAACATCACAGGACCAAGAAGCAAGCTGGGGAGAGAAGGGTTTATTCAGCTTTCACTTCCACACTGCTGGTCATCCCCAAAGGAAGTCAGGACTGGAATTCACACAGGATAGGAAGCAGGAGCTGATGCAGAGGCCATGGAGGGTGCTGCTGACTGGATTGCTTACCCTGGCTTGCTCAGTTTGCTTTCTTATAGAACCCAAGAATACCAGCCCAGGGATGGCACCACCCACAATGGGCCCTCCCACTCTGATTATTAATTGAGAAAATGCCTTGCAACTGGATCTCATGGAGGTATTTTTTCAAGGGAGTCTCTTTCTCTGTGATAACTCCATGTTATCACTTATGTCAAGTGGACACACAAAACCAGCCAGTACACAAAGCAGGGAAGCTACCCTACTCTTACCTTACGTAAACAGAGCTGCCTGAGACAACAGGTCTTGCCCCGACAGCCAAATGAGGCAGCTCATCAAAAAACAAAATTGTAAACTCCTAAAACGTATCAGACTGTCAAATCAAAACAGAGCTCAGGTTAACTAAACACCAGAAACTGAGGAGCCATCATTAGCCAGCAGGGGAAGCCTGACAGATTCTCTTGCCTAACACAGGAGGGACAGAGACTCTTGTATTCCAGGACAGGTGGGACTTAAAATAAGGTGGAGATTCTTATATACAAACATATTTTATGGTTGGACCAAGCCCAGGTAATATATGGTTATACCGTTAATAAAAAATACACTATATATTAGAAACCCTAAATTTCTGAGCAGTACTAAAGAAGTTAAGAAGATGAGAGAATAACCCACATTCATTATTAGAAGATACGATGATATTCAAGTGGTACATTTACTCAAACTGGTGTATAATTTAACCAAAGTGATAACAGTCAAAACCCATAAGAATTTCATAAAATTTGACAACTTATCTTCTAAAATTTACATGACAAAATAAAGGGCTTAAAGCTGACTGAAACAGCCTCCAGCAGAAACCCAAGGAAAGCTATGTGAATAATAAAATTTAATATAAATCCAGAGAAATTAGTAAGCATTAGCTTACTACAGAGACACCTACATAAATATCAATAAATATATATATATGTATATATAATTTATATACATATATATATATAAATAAATATAACTCCAGAGCAATTGATATGCATTAACATATCCCAAATATTCTATGAAACACAAGTAAGAAAGGACTGGAGAGATGGTTCAACAATTCAGAGCACTTGCTGCTCTTATAAAAAAGGTTCCATTCACAGCACCCAGAGCAGGCATTTGACAGGCACCTGTGATTCCTTCTCCAACAGATCTGACTCCCTGTTTTGACCCGTAGAGTCACCTGCATGCAAGCACACAGAGAAACAGGTAGGTGCACGCATGTGCAAGTAAATAAATAGATAAATATGTGTTACATAAAAATGCATACAAATCTTTATTAAAGTGCTAACATAATTTGGTAGAAGAAGAAAGTTTCTTTCAACACTTGATACTATAGCAATAGAATATCCTTCTGGAAAAAATAAAGGATTTCTGACACCTGCCTCACTCAGTAGAGAAAACCTAATTTAAGATGGATTACAGAATTAAATGTAAGAGCCATATCTACAAAACTTGGAGACAAAAATATAAACGAACATTTTCATGGCTTGGTGACATGCAAAGATTTTTTACATGAAACACACACAGAAGTCATGGCTCTAAAAAATACAGGGACAAAAATCACTGTCAATATTAAAGTTTCTTTAAAAATACACACCATTTAAACAAACAAGAATACCTCCTAGAATACAAGTCTAACAAAGAATTTGCTTACAAAATACATTTTGTATTATTACTATAACCATAAAACCCCCTCATTTTTAACTTTTAAAATTTGAGTGTCTGGAACTAGAGAGAGGGCTCAGCAATTATGAACACCTTTTGTTCTTTTTAATTAGTTATTTTATTTAAATACCTCAACATTTACTTAAATGTTGTCCTCCCTCCAGGTCCCCCCTCCCAGAGTTCTTCACTGTCTCCCCTTCATCTCTGAGAGGGTGCTCCCCACCTCCACCATCCCCTCCCTGAGGCATCAAGTCTCCACAGGATTAAGCACATCCTCTCCCACTGAGACCAGATAAGGCAGTCCTCTGCTTCATATGTGCTGGAAACCTCAGACAGCCCAGGTATGGTCTTTTACACAATTCTTCACAGACATGGAAAAAGCAATTCTCAAATTCATTTGGAAAAAGAAAAACCACAGAATAGTGAAACAATTCTCAACAATAAAAAGAACTTCTAGGGGAACCACCATCCCTGACCTCAAGCTGTAATACAGAGCAATAGTGATAAAAAAAAAAAACATAAAACTGCATGGTATTGGTACAGAGACAGATAGGTCAATCGATGTAATAAAATTGAAGACCCAGAAATAAACCCACACACCTATGGTCACTTGATCTTTGAGAAAGAAGCCAAAACCATCCTGTGGGAAAAAAAGAAAGCATGTTCAACAAATGGTGCTGGTCTACCTGGATGTCTGAATGTAGAAGAATGCAAATTGATCCATGTTTATCACCTTGCACAAAACTCAAGTTCAAGTGATCAAGGACCTCCACATAAAACCCGATACACTGAATCTAGTCGAAGAGAAAGTGGGAAAGAGCCTCGAACACATTGGCACAGAGGAAAATTTCCTGAACAGAGAACACCAATGGCTCAGGCTCTAAGATCAACAATTGACAAATGGGACTTCATGAAACTGAAAAGCTTCTGTAAGGCAAAAGATACAGTTAATAGGACAACATGACAACCTACAGAGAGAGAAAGGATCTTCACTAACCCTACATCCCATAAAAGGCTAATATCCAAACTGTATAAAGAACTCTAGAAGCTAGATTCCAAAAACCCAAATAACACAAATTTTAAAAAATGGGGTACAGAGCTAAACAGAGAATTCTCAACAGAGGAATCTGGAAGGGCAGAGAAGCACTTAAAGAATCATGGAAATGCATTTCTTATTCTTGCAGAGGATCCAGGCTCAGTTTCAGCACCCACATGGTGGCTCACAACTATCTGTAACTTTACTATAGTTCTGACGGATCTGATGTTTCCTTCTAAACTCCATAGGCACCAGGCATGCACATGGTTTACATATATATGTATGTAAATATATGTATGTACACATAAAATACAAATAAAAAACTCTTGTGGAAATTGCGCATATGCGTGCCTGTGTGTGCAGCATGTTTGTGTGTAGAGAGCAGCACACATCTACATCAAACCATGTGGAGACTGAAGGATGTCTTTCCCACATTGCTTCTCCTCCTTACTGTTTGAGACAGAGTCTTTACTGAGCCTGACATGCGCGGTTATGGCTTGACTGGATGCCCAAGAAGCACCTGGGATCCGAGTGTCTCTGTCCCTCAGCTTGAGAGGAAGCTCGTGGGCTCATGCTCGACAGCAAGTGCTGGACCAACATGAGGCCTGAACAAACAATTTTTACAAAGTACAAAACTGGCCGGTAAGGACTTGGATACTTTTCACTAGTAAATTTAAACTCAACCCCAAAATCCAGTACTATTTCACACGTTCTAGAACTGCCAAAACTTAAATGCTGATACCACCGTATATGGGGGAAACTTAAAACAACTGGAATCCGTACAAGGCTGACAGAGGCAACAGACATGGTGGGACAGCATTTGGACACTTACAGTTACTTATGACGTTAAACACACGTCTGCTCTACTACCCGGCAGCTCTTTTCCCAGAAAGCCACCCAAGAGAAATAAAAATACATACCAATAAAACGTGAAAAAAATTCTTAAGGAATCTTTCTCATCATAGACAAAAACAAACAAATAAGCAAAACTAACACCAGCCTAACAGTCAGTTACATGAATTTCAAAACAGCCATGAAAAAAGTTAGGACTTAGAACCAAAACGGTGATTATCTGGAGTGCAGGTTTGCCTACAGTGGGAGACAAGGAGACTGAAGATTTTGGGAGATGTCTATATAGGGCACAAACTATTTGTCTTCATTGTACACTGGATGCTTACATGAATCAGTAAAATAATGGAGTAAAGAATCCACAGCAGTTCTTATTTACAAATGAATATAAATTTAATAAAAGTTCCCTGGGTATTTGTGGTTGAACACATGCACACACACACACACACACACACACACACACACACACACTCACACACACACACACACACTCACACACTCACACACACTCACACACACACACACACTCACATACACATACATACACTCACACACACACTCACACACACACTCACACACACTATCACACACACATACACACACTCATACACACACTCACACAGACACTCACACACACTATCACACACACATACACACACACTCACACACACACACACACACACACACACACCTCACTAAGGGAGAACAAATAATGAGAAAATAGAAAGTGAAGTCCATGATTCTCATGTGTCCCCTCCAAGGTTTATGTTGCACTCGGTCCCCTTTACAGTGCTGTTATGGGTTGGAGTCTTTGCAAAGTCATTAAATGATGAGAGTCCTGATCTCAGGAATGGATTCGGGCCTTATAAAATGAGTAGAGAGAGTTTACTTACTCCTCCATGTTCACCTCCTGTCCCTCTGCCACCTTGGGAGCAGACAAACCTGCAGGCACCTTGGTGTGGGACTTCCAGACTTTCAGAACAATGAGGGACAATTTCTCTAATTTTACAAATGACTCAGACTTTGAACTCTGTTCTAGTAAGACAAACAGAACTATAACATGGAAGCCAGGATGTGGTGATAACTCTTTTGGAAAGTTCTGCTGTTCAGAGACTCATAAAAACATGAAGGTAATATAGAGGCAAAATAAGAATTTCTGTTAAGTTGTGATATATTGTGGCACTTTGCACCATGGGGGTAACTCAGAAAGGGGGGACAGGGATGAATGGAGATGCAGTGAAGGAGAATACACAAACGCCACCGTGATGTATCCGAGAGGGTGAGAAGACGAGGATCCAGCGATAAGGTAGGAAATTCTCAGAAATGTCCTTGAAGAATCATCGGACGTATTACGTATCCCAGATGCAGAGCGTCTGTGGGCTAAATACTGATTGCAGGACTGGAATATATTCAGTTTCAAGACAATTACTGTCTGCAGCTCTTCCTCTGTCCTCTGTCTGGTTCTGTGGATTACGCACACTGGAGGATGTCTGAACAACCTGTACCTCTAAGCAAGCAGAGAAAGCATAAATGGTAATTAAGGATGTGTGCTGAATTTGGATCCAGGAACTGCCACAAAAGGTTTGAGTTTCTGATAACTTTAACAACTCTGCTCAGAAGACGGGCACAGCAAGAAGTGGAACCTTAGTCCAGCCCAGGTTCAAGAGCAGAATTAAGAGCAATTAGTCGTCCCTTCAGCGTCTGGAGCTGATTGAACGCTCGGCTCTTATGTAAATGCCACAAATATCCTAAACTGCCTGTGATTTTCCTAAACCTCGCTGATGTAGGATTAATATCAGTAAAGCTCCGTTCTCAGCACATACAAGACAATCACACGCACACAAAAGAGCCTGTGTTGAACATCGAGAAATACCCACAGCTTGAGATTAATAGTCAGGAATTAGGAGGGCAGGAACCCTCGAGAAAAGCTACGTGTGAAGGCCAGAGTGGAGTTTTTAATATCGAGGACAACAAGCATTAACTAATTTCTCCTACTGGAGTGCACTGTCCTTTAGTCTCTATTTCTGCTTCTAATTGTTCCTGCAGGTAGCAGGTTGACATGGCCCACGCTTAGAGAGGGAAGCAATTGAATAAGGCATAGATACTGAGAGAAAGGGCTCAATAAAAGAGCAGCATGTGCTCTAATCTGGCCTTTTACAACATCCACTATCAAAGAGCTTTGGGGGTTTAAGGGGATTAGATACCATAACCCATCTGTCAGGTCATTATGGGAGGAAGCATCCCTGCTGTTTTCAAGGGAAGATACCCTACTGTATATTATTGTCATTAAGCATTTACTGAGTACGGTAGGCGGCCGGAGCGCTTTCAAAGTATTTTTATTTGTTGTTCCTCATGAAATTCTGCCACCTCTAAGAATCATCTACAAATGGAGAAACCAAAGAGGTACCAGAAGACAGTGGCAAATGTCTCATTTACCCAAAACACAGCACGAACTTAGAGCTTTGAAAACAAAACAAAAAAAAAAGTTTCCCTTTTTAAGACAGGACTGTGTAAGGAGGTGGGCGTACTGGGGTACATATTTAGGCCAAGTTCAATTTCCTTGCAATCTTACACATGGTTCCATAACATACACCGAATGGTTATTTTCTACAGACACATTATGCATCTTAATAACAGCCGTACTCCATGACTGACACTGTTCCATATGGGAGGGGAAGCAGAAAAGCGGTCAAGCATGAGAGAGTGTAGCGACAGACTGATGTATTCAGCTATCATCTACACAACGAGAGATCCCAAATCTAATGCATAATGAGGCAAAAATGAAATACTACATGCCCAGTCATCCATATTGCTCGTAATTTTGTAGGAATTAATTCAGCTTTCCAGTAAATCCTAAGCATACCACCTAAAGTGCAGAATCAAAAGTGCAGGTGCCCACTGTGTCCCAGCAAAGCTGTCTGCCACTGGTTCTGGAAAAGGGGCAGCAACATTGCACAGTGGACTGACGGGTGGGGGGAGCCTAACAGTTTTTGTGTTTGTTTGATTGATTGATTGATTGATTGATTGATTGATTTTCTGAGATCTTCCATGTTCAGAACAGAATTATGAGGTTAATTTTTGTGAGTATTACTATTGAAGTGGCTACAGCTTTCATTTTAAATAGAATTAAACCTCAATAAAACAATTAAACCAAACACTAAAATAAAGAACAAATAACCTGTTTGTATTTAGGCCTTAAAGGCAAGAGTAAAATGTCTCTGTTGCAGACAACTGTTCAAATATAATGCTTAATTTGGGTGATGTACTTAAAAGGCTGTGTTTTACATCATTTAAAATTGATGTCTTAACATCCTGTTAAGAAAAAACAAGTGTTTTAATATCCTCTGTGTGTGTGTGTGCTTGTGTGTGTGTACACTTGATTGCACATGTGTATGTGTGTGTGCCCTTGTAGAGACCAGAGAGTGAGTTCCTGTGATTCTGCAATCAATCTCCACGTTGTATTTTGAAGCAGGATCTCTCATTGAACCTAGAGCTCACTGACTTGTCTAGGCTAAGTTAGCCAGTGAGCTTCGAGAATCTGACTGTCACGTCCCACGCTCCTCCACCCCAGTGTCACCCTGGTAGCTATAGGCTCATGTTGTGTTTGACATTTACATAGGTTCTTGGAATCCAAACTCAAGTCCTAACACTTATACAATAGGCACCTTTCCAACTGAGCCATCACCCCCAGCCCCCAAGTTCTTTAATCATAATGTTCTTTAATCATAAGTTGACAAAAATAAATTACAATAGTTACTCATTGTGCAGTGATGATCTACCATGTACTATGCACAGTCTCTTTCCCAATAAGCTCACAGGTTGATGGAAATGTCCTCACGTAGGTTTGTTACTCAGGAGCTTGAGAAAAAGCTCAGTTACTCAGGACCATTATCTCATTCGTGGGAGAAAGGAGGAAGAATATAAAGAAGTGTCCACAGTAGAATTCAGCTGAAATGCTTCTCCAAGGTTATATTTAGGTAGACGTGAATGGGAGCATGGGAGGGGGGAGCGCATGTGTAAAGGCAGACAAGCAAAGATGTTTCGAGGGGACTCAAAAGCAATTGGTTGTAGCTCATTTTCTCTGGTTGAGTCAGGAGTATGTGTCAACAGAGGATTCTCTTCTGGGGTGGAAAAGACAGTTCAGCCAGTGCAATGGCACCAAAGCCACCAGCACTGCTTCAGTGGGTTCTGAAGGGGGTGACAACCCTCAGATGTATATACATATAACTGTGACTATCCATAGATGGCTGAATACTCAGCTACTTCGGGGGCCATGGCTACCTTAGACTGTCTCTTACTCAATTCATCTCTCCATTTCCTACCCACTGTCACATCTGTACCTCGGGTTCTTCTTAGCTTTTGTGTGCAATGGGTTCCTGCTTTCTCTTCACTGCCAGGGCAATTTCTAAATGCATAGATGCGCATGCCGTGATGCCTTGTGTTAGTCTTTGTTGACTCCACACCATCTAACAACAGACACAGTGGACAGTGAATTCTGATGAAGCTTCCCTTTCCAGCCTCAGCCATTCCAGTCCCCAGGGCAGAAGCACACAAACACATGATCTTAAGGTTTCCTAAGACCTGTCAAAGGTCTGCGGGAATGTTCTGACTGTCCCTTCTCTCCAAGGGAAAATATTAATGGCGTGTACTACTTCATGTCTTGGAAGCTGTTCTGTGATATGGTCTCAAATGTCAATCTTTATCTGTCTGTCTGTCAATATCTATCAATCTATCTATCTATCTATCTATCTATCTATCTATCTATCTATCATCT
>JANHMN010000001.1:11835301-11921152 GCA_030674055.1 Rhabdomys pumilio
TCATCTATCTTTTTACCTATCTCTACCATCTACTTACCTGTCTGTCTGTCTATCTATCTATCTATCTATCTATCTATCTATCTATCTATCTTTATCTCTCCTTCCTTCTCTCTGTCTCACTTTTCTCTCTTTCTCCTCTTCTGTCATTTCTCACCTCATTCTCATGATGGTCCCCATTGCCTCTGTGCCTTAGAAAATATTGCTTCCTTTGCTTGCCTGCTGCCTGCTGGGTAATCTTTGCCCCCATCTTGCTTTCTACTTGTCTGTATTTCACCCTTAAATGACCATATCTGATACCCCTCTCTCACAGAATCCTTTACCTTCTGCTAAGCAGTTAGCAATTCTATTCCACTAGACTTCAGTTGCACCTCGAACCTATCTCTGTCACTGGACACATAAACATACAGTGATTTATATATTTCCTGGGCTTTCAAGCGCATCTCTTTTTAAACCACAAGGACTTACAGAACAAGATGCATTGCTTGTGTGCCTATAGCTTTGCCGTCAGCGTAAAGATGTCTAACACCCATGAACATGACAGTGAGTGGTTCAGATGAGAACTAATGAAAGGCCACTCCAGAAACACTTTGAAGGCTCTTGCTGTGGTAGAAACTGACAGCATAGTGCCATATGTGGGTGATGGTGAGCACAGTACCATGCACGCATGGGTAAACACAGTGCCATGTGATGGTGAGCACAGCCTTAGGCAAAGAAATCAGAGAATGGAAGATGAATAAGAGGTCGAAAAGAGAAAGAAGACAAACTCAGACTGTGACTCTGAATAGGACAAAAAGAAAGTAGGTTCTAGGTACCAACGCGTCAGACATGTGGGTGGGCTCTCTCATCCTTTCTGTAGACTGAGAATCTGGGTGTTTCTGAGTTCTACCTGTGCCTCTTCTTCCTTTAGGCCCCATGCTATTGAGATGCAGGGTGAGTCGCTATTAGTCACTGTATGACTATATAAGAATCAATAGATGTGTAACCGGCTTATTGAAAGGGCCGAGCATAATGAATCCAAACAGGAAGCAGCTGTATTTCCTCCCCCGACTGCCTTTCAGTGTGTCAGAGTCCCCTACCCCACACTGTCATGACATCTCAAGTAGCAATCCAGAGGCATTCAGTCATTTTCAATAACAAAACAGAACTCGCTCTGATCTCCATAACTACAAAAACCCTTCCAGGTAGTAAAGGGCTCTGCTAAGTGTAAATGTCTGGTTCCCAGGTCTCCTTCAAAGCCCCTCTCTCTGTCATCATGGACTCAGCCCCTTGGAAGGGAGGTGAGCTACCTTCTCTCCCTCTTCCCGTCCTAACCAGTTCTCTCTAACATTTTCAAAATCAGAACAGGGAGCGAAGGCTGAGAGAAAACGAAAGACTCTCGTTCAGATAATGCTGCTTTTACTTCCCGTTGAACATATCTGAATGTCCTAATGTTAACTTCTTGCAAAAACCATTTTGCTTTACCAATTTCTTAATATGGGCATGCTCTGGACAGCCCTTATATTCACACACAACCATAAACATGCAAATATACACACATGTACATGAATTCACACACTCACACATTCACAGATTCACACAAACATACACATACATATAGCCACAGAAACACAAATCATAGGCATTCACACTCAGACACACACATCACTCACATGCAGACACACTCGTATACATACACAATTCCACACTCACACATGTACACATGTGTTCACATACACATTAAAACCACAATTAGTAATATGTACCAATATGCAAACACTCAATCTTGCATACACATTCATACACACAAACGCACACAATCACACACACTCTTACATGCACACTCACACTTTCACTCAAAATCACATCGACAGTTGCACACAATCACATACACTCATAAACACATGCACACACACACTCAGATATTCTCACACATTTACACACTCACATTTACAAATGTATACTCACTTCTGCAAGCTCAGTATGCACTCACATACACAAGCATACACAATCACACAAATATATACTCATAGATGTACATTCAAATAAACATAAATGCACATGTACACAGCAGAACCTACATATACACACAAATGCACACATGTTGCACACAGACGCGCACATGTACACATAGACACACATTCTCCCCTGCCTCTCTCTACCTTGGACTTGTGGATCAGATGTAAACTCTCAACTATTGCTCTAACACCATGCCTGCTTGCCTACTGCCATGTTCCTGACGTGATGATCGTGGACTCACCCTCTAAAGCTGTAAGCAGCCCCCTATTAAGTGCTATGTTTTATAAGTCGCCTGAGTCATGGTGTCCTCGTCACAGCAATAGACCAGTGACTCAGTAAATCAAGGTTAAGTTTCCACTCAACTCCCTGAATTTGCTTCCCTCCCGCTATCTAAACTCTGGCTTAATTTGAACACGGGGGTAAACAGGCTCTCAGAGTAACTAGACTTCAAACAAGTTTGTTGTTTTAAGAGAAGTGCAACAATGTTTCATTTCCCTTCTAGGAGCCTTAGGTCAGTGAGGTCAGGCGGAATTCCAGCCTTGTTAAAAGAAACACAAAAGGAAGACTATTGGGAAGTGTTGGGATGAGGAACCTGAGTGTTGAATTTGGTATTGTTCAATTTTCCAATTAAATGAGTTATGCTCTCCATAGTGATTCACTCAGCAAGGGACCACATGTATGATGTCGCTGTACCATACAGCCCAGGTGTGTAACAGGCTATACCGGCCCCCTTGAGTATGTGCAGTCTCTGATGAGCAGTCTAGCATGAAAGCACTAAGCACGTGTTTCTAAGGACTTAGATCTCTGCTGATAAGTGACATATGCCTGCATTTAACATTTGCCAGGCCACACAGAGTTCACAGTGCATTCCACATTTCCCAAGATAGTCACAGACACTTCATTCACCCTCTGAGAAATTTTCCAGAACCTATCAGCACTGACCTCAACCATTCAAAGCAGGGCTTTACCCTTCTAATGCCTTCTGAATCCATCAGGTAGAAAACCTTCAATATTCAATTAATTTCTCACAGAGCTTGGAAGAGCAAGTAAGAAACATTTCTGTTTCTATTCGTGATAGGGTTTTCAAAGTATCTCATAAGATTTGAAAACCGATATTGCTCAATGGAAATTGATTTTCAATATTTTACGTAACATTTACTAAGAAGAAGCTTTGGTGTGTTGAAACGCAACCAAGATGAATGAGAGATGTTCCTGAACCAGAGAAGTTTATAATCCTTTATTTGGTATATGTGTGTGGTTGTCTCTCATTTTCTCTATTCAATTTCTCTAGACACACGGTGTCCATGTGTTGAATTCTTACATTCATGCTCAGCCTTAATATGTTTGAGGAAAGGGCTTCTTTTCCCTGTAACTTCATAGCAGTCCATTGGATTATCAGAATTCTGTTTGTTTTTATAATTCTTTCCCTTTGTCTACCTCAAATCTCATATTCTATTGCTTATCCTTTGTAAGTTTAGTAAAGTATATTTTGCTAGGAGTGCTCAATTCTTATAATCTTTAATTTTTACATTTAAAATGGCTGCTAATAGAATAGAAAGTCAGTTTCCTCAAGAGGGTGGCCTCTCACAGTTTACACATGTCCCAGTGGGTGGCAACAGCCAGGTGCATGCATGCAACACCACTAGCTAGTCTCAGAGTTTTATGAAAAAAAAAAAAGAGGGTTTGAAATTGAGAGGGAGGCATGGTGGAGGAGTGAAGTGTGGGTAAGATCCAAACACATTGTACACATCGATAAATTTCTTATAGAATAGGCTAAAACATTTAATTCCATATAATTGCTTATGTAGTATAAGGGGGAAAATTTTATGTTTACACATCAGAACTTAACAGAGAAACAAGTTCTCAATCTTCTAAGACAGTAAGTCTCAGGTAAAATCACACACACGCTCATATACAACATAGACACATAAACTAAAATGTGATACACACATAAAGCTTGAATTTTTGTACCGAAACAGTTTCTTATGAAATACAGTGGTAATAATTTTAAAAGTTTAAAATGATTGGATGATCTTATTTTTATCTACTCTTTTAACCCATTCTCTTAAAAATAGACTTTTTAATTTTATTATATGTGTATAGGTGTTTGTGTGCATTTTATGTATGCATCACATGAGTGAAATATTCATTTAAGTCAGAAGAGGGTATCGGATGCCATGAAACTGCAGTCAGGGATGGGAGTCCAGGTTCTCCCTAAGTGCACCAGGTTCTCTTAACCACCAAGTTTCTCTCCAGACCCTTGATTCATTTTCTGGTATCAGAAATCCCATTACGTTTTTTGTTAGAACTTTAGAAATGTTTTGCATCTAGTGTTTCAGAACCTGTTCTTACCAGTCTCAACCAGAACTTCAAATCAGGAAAATGTTCTGATTTTCCGTTGTTTGCCTTATCTTTCAGTTGGAATGCTTATGGGTAAATTCACTATTTGGTTTATTGTCTACAGCAATGGCCTGGTTTCGTTTTCTTCGTAGAATGTGGACTACTCTGAGGCTATGAGAAATATTCTTTGAAAGGATCAAATTATTTGTATCATTTGTGACTATCTAGAAAATAACATGCCAACAATCTGGCTCGATCACCATTTTTCTTTATTTCTTGGACTTTTGCAATTCAGTCCCCAGTATGAAATGGAATGGATATATATATAAATAATCTTAGTCATACCATGTTTAATGAAGCTATAAATATTCTAATTACTAAGCCTTAGTCTTGCCTCGAAGAACCAAGTAATAAATACCATCATCTTGCATTTCCTCAGCATCTAGAGCCCATACTATGGCTTTGAAAGTTCCAGATAAGTATCTCCTTTCCCCTTCATCCTCATATGAGCCATCTTTCGAGACTCCTCATGCTAGCCTCTCGGGCCTGCCTAGACTCCATGACAGACCATCTTGAACCACCTCAGCGCCTCTATGATTCTTTGGGATTCCTTCTCCTGGAATTTTAGATTTCACAGAAACACCTGACATCTGGTATGCGCTCTAGAAATACTTGTGGGCTGATTGGTGGTGGATTAGAGTGGGTAGAAGAATCACTGAGACAAACATAATAAAAGTGGAATAAGACTTAGGGTCCTAGTTATCATTTTTATGTGTCGAAAGGTAAGTATGAGAGGATGTATCGCCCCAGGCTGTTAGAGTGCCCAGAGTAATTGCCTCTTAGTTGCACTGACATTTTTTCTCTTCCTCTGTGTGTGCAGGCGTGTACATGTTCCTGTATGTGAGCGCAGACATACAGATGCCACCATGTACATGTAGAGTGAAAGAACAGCCTTGACCTCTGTCTTGGCATTGTTGAAACAAGGTCTCCATTGTTTGCTACATTTACCAGGCCAGCTGTCTTAGGCCTCCAGGGATTCCACACTCTTCACCTCCCTCCTACTCCTAGAAGTACTGCCATGACACATGTCTGCTCCTGGCTTTATAAAGCATTTGTCTGGGGATGTGAACCAAGTTCATCATGCTTGTGCGGCAAGACCTTTGCCCACTAAGTCTCCTCACCAATCCGGATTGACATTCTTAATGCATACCTTTCAACATAAATTCTAGAAAGAAGACTAAAGTTTACACAAAAAATTTAAAGTCCTACTAATGCCTTCAAAAATACATATTTTTTATTAACCATTTATTCATTTACATTTCAAATGATATCCCCCCCTTCCCAGTTACTCCTCCACAGATCTCCCGATTCTATTCCCCCTTCCCTTTGCCTCTTTAAGGGTGCTCCTCCATCCAATCACCCACTCTCTCCTCACCACTCTAGCATCCCTCTCTGCTGGGGCATCGAGCCTCCACAGGACCAAAGGCCTACCCTCCCATTGATGCCAGATAAGGCCATCCTCTGCTACATATGTATCTGAAGCCATGGATCCCTCCATGTGTATTCTTTGGTCGGTGGTTTAGTCCCTGGGAGCTCTGAGTTGTCCAATTAGTTGATATTGTTCTTCCTTAAAAAAAAAATACCTCTTGATATAATTTAGTTACAAGTATTTCAAGTACATTCTACTCTTACTACGT
This sequence comes from Rhabdomys pumilio, assembly GCA_030674055.1. NCBI lineage: Eukaryota > Metazoa > Chordata > Mammalia > Rodentia > Muridae > Rhabdomys > Rhabdomys pumilio. The sequence continues at coordinate 11,841,334 of JANHMN010000001.1, forward strand.
TTGAAATCAGACAACAATGTGTTTTCTAAATGCAGAATTATTACATATATTTTTAATCAGGAGGGTTTTCTTTGCCTTCCCTCCAGACCTCCTCCTATCCCAAACTGATGAATTTACAAATCCATAAAAACATGTGTTTAATAAGAGTGCTAAGTCATTCTTTACTGACATTTTTAAGATCTGGCCTTACCCAGCTTTAACTGATATGCATTGCAGGCAACTCCTTCCTGCTGTTGTATAGAAACAATATGAGTTTACTATTTCATCCTTACAACATAAAGACGTTGCATTTTATTAGAACATGAAACCCTGAAGTGGCAATGCTTTCCCTAACATTAATGTACAAAATCCAACAAAATTGCTAATTAAAGTTAATTGCAATTAATTGTTCAAAAGTTCAGAACCCATGCAAAGTCTCAACATTGCCATTTTATTCCAGTGTCCGTGGTTCATATTCAAAGTCAGCCTGGCATTTAGCAACATTCATTATGGTCTGAAGAGAAAATGTCCCACAGGTCTGTGTTTGCACAGTTGGGGCCCTGCCAGCATTCTATTCGGAAAGGTAATAGAAATTTGCTGGAGGAAGGACATCACCTGCGGAAGCAGGGTCAAGATTTCAGTGCTGGCCTCTCATTTGCTATTGTCCCTCTACTTCCTGAATCCTGCACCACTGCATAATGTGATTGAGTGCTTCTGTTCCTTGTTCCTGTTCCCACAGCCTGATCTTTCCTGCCTGTTGCTGTGTCTTCAAGGGACGTGGTTATGGAACTGTAAGCCCCAATAAACCCTTCTTCCCAAAAGTGGTTTCCATTAGGGTATTTTACCCCAATAACAGAAAGGAAATTAACACTGTACTGAAATCATCCTAAGATTTTTTCAGTCACATTGTTCTCCAAAAATGGGATATTATAGGCAGTCATTGTTTTAAAACAAGATAAGAAGTTAAAAGCCATCATTCACACATTTAAAACTCTTCCTTTTTTTACCCCATGGTTATATCAGATGGAGAAAATGTGTCCCGTTGAGAGCCATTTCTGACAGGCAAAACAATGTCAATTTTTAGAAACTCACAAATGCAAACCAGAAGTAAAAGCCTAATAGACGTACTGTGCACAGAAAGTATCTAAAGACAAAATTCGGTGGGTATAGGATGCCTCATCACCCGCTGTAGTGTACCCATAATTAATCATAGCGCCTCCTCCGTCAAGTCTAGAGCAGGTAAAGAAATAGGTTCTTAATAGGCGTGTCCATGGGGCTTCAAGTGCTTTTCGAGGGACCTGCCACGGGCAGGCATTTCTGTAAAGTATGCTTATGCTGCCCTCTCTCGGTGAAGCAGGAGCACTGCTCAACTTCACTGCCGGTGGTTTGGTTTTTGGTTTTTGGTTTTTGGTTTGTTTGGTTTTTGTTGTTGTTGTTGTTTGTTTGTTTGTTTGTTTGTTTGTTTTTTAACTTTTCCAAGAAGGTTTTCTTGTTAAGAGAAACAGTCTGTTTGGATACAGCATTCTTGGTGCCGTTTGCACAAATTAAAATGCTAATTGTTAACCTTAGAACAACAAGGAGTGCTTGAAATAATTCTGGGTTTCTAAATTGATGTGACTTGAGGCCAATGGGAGTACACACTCCAATGTTTTCATTTATAGACTCCAGAAAATTCCGTTTTGTAATAAGCCGAGTACCAACTAAAGTGAAGAGCAGAAAAGCCCTAACCGCGTGGCTCTGGAGAAACGCTCGCCAGAAGGTGAGACCTTAGCAGGGCTCCTAAGTGCTTTGTCCACTTTCTCATTCGGTTGGGGAAAAATTATCCATTACAGAGCAAGAAGTTGTTACCGGATAAGCATAAGCAGAAGCCCAAAACCTTTTGTGATAATCAGTTTTAATTTCAGAAGCAATGCCTGCTGGAGCCAGCTGGGACAAGCTTGCAATAATTACCTGTGTATGCTATCCACCAGCTCTCTGTTCAATGCCATAATTCTGACGGATGAAATCTGTCATTGTAGGAGTCTAATAAACACTATATAAAGCGACAAACACTTAAATAAGGATTTTGTCAAAGAGAGAGAGAGAAAGAGAGAGAGAGAATATATCACAGGCAGGAGCATTTAGTAACACGTTTATGCATACATAAAATGGACTGAGAAGAAGACATTTTCTTTTTACCAAAGAAAACTTGTAATGAACAAATTTGTATTAATCACAATTGATATGAACTCTGAAGAAAAGCTTTCTTAAAGGAAACCATTCCAGATGAAGCCTTGTACAAGTGACGTGCACTTGTTTAGTGCTATGGCACACAGAGAGGCCCCTTGCCCCTTGCTTTTAGACATGCACAAATCAAATAAGTCTACGTGCTTTATTGTCAGGATAGAACCTGTTCACAATGAACATGTTCTCTCCCTAAATCAAAAACTATTCCTACTATGTGTGCTTTTTCATCTCTCTCTCTCTCTCTCTCTCTCTCTCTCTAAATGTGTGTGCATGCCTTTTATGTATAGGTCGTGTGTGTGTGTGTGTGTGTGTGTGTGTGTGTGTGTGTGTAAGCCCAACTCTGACTTTGGAAATCATCTTCCACAGCTTCTCCATCTCCTACATTGAGACAAGATCTGTTAATCAAATCCTCAGTGTGACTAGTCTTATGGACCATCTTGCTCTGGAATCCTGTCTTGCCTTCCTCCAAGGCTAGACTTACAGGCAGTCCACCGCACCCACTTGGTCTCTATGGGTTTCCAGTCCTCATGTTGAGCCATCTCCCCTGCCTCCATGTCTTACACCAGCTCTTAAAATAACAGAGGCTGGGAAAGTTGTAGAATGTTACCATACCCAAATATCACATACTCAAGCCATGGCAGAAAGCTTGGGTGTGCTTTTGTGTTACATGGAAGACAGCTAGTAAATGTTTCATGATGACAATATAAGAGTAAAAGTTTGTTTTTATTCAGCAATGATGTTTTATAAGTCATCATTACTGTATGAATTTCACTCACCAAGAGAAGGAGAAATTCCAGAGCCTTGTGGAATCCTCCTTTCAACTGAGAGACTCACCTGTAAGTTTACAAACAGACCAATTCAAGAAACAACAGAAATGGGGCCTCCTGTCTCCAAGGCACACAAGCTTAACTTCTAGAAAAAAAGAATATATATATACATATAGATAGATAGATAGATAGATAGATAGATAGATAGATAGAGATAGAGATATGCATATGCATACACATATGCATACACATATGCATACACATACATATGCATATGTATGTATATATGTAATTTTTGATGTCTCACATGTCAGAGGCTTTCGTAATGCATTCACAGTGCACATCCAAGAACTTCCTCCTGAGTCCAGAGTAGCTCACTGTGTGAGGAAGATTATCAGGAAAACTTGGAATAATTATTATTTCCATTTCAGTTTTTTCTTTGTTCACTCATAGATGTTATACATCAAGGTTACTGTTCTGTTGAAAAAAAAGAACTACTATTAATTAATTAATGGTTTTATATAAAAATAATGTAAATGGACTCCCTGAGTGAGAGTTCAGCTAAACAATTCCAACAACGGCACCGTCAGCGATAACACAGCTGAGCGGCTGGCCAGCAGCACCAGCCACTGAGTGCAGAAAGGAGGCCTTTTTAAATGATCTCTGTTTCCTCGTAATGAAAACCAGTAGCAGAACCGTGTTTGGAAGGGGGAGATGCTGGAAATGATGAGCACTGAACACGGAGAGTTGCCCGCTTGCCACTTAAACCACAAAATGAAAAGATATCTGGTGATAGAAGGCCGTTCCTGCTGTTATTGATGAAAGGACAGAAAAATCATCATATCGGTGACAGAGACAGAAAGAATCAGCGCCAGGCGGAGCACGATCAATGAGAATGCAGTTTTCAGCGTTACACGTCATTAAGCTGAAGGTGTGGAAGAATCAGATTTAAATACAACATATAATCAGAATCTACTGTGAAGCCACATAATAAAAATAACTTTCTAAAAGCAGCACCAAGTCAATAAAGGTGCTGATTTAATAAAATAAAAAGCCTGACTCGAGTACAGCTCTTTTGGAAGCTCCACATCAGAGAGAATAAAAAACCAAACTATAGTTTAACTGACTACACAATTGTACAAAGTGATCTTTCCAGCACCCCTACAAGCACTTCTACCATCACCCCATTTTACAGACAAGGAAAATAGAGGCAAGGCATCAAATAAGTACCTAGGGGCTGCTCTGGGTGAGTGATGCAGTAGGATTTGAATCCAGCCTAATAGCAATTGCATTGCACACTTCTCATCCATGTTAAAGGTAAAACTACCAAACCCAGAATCCTTCCTAAGGAGCAGCCACATTTTGGCTCATTCTGCTGCGTGCCTCTACTTAGTCTACAGTAGTGGACATGCAGCTTTGCAATGTGCTGAACCAGTTGCCTAGGACCCAAAATGCTTACAGAGCCCGGTCACCTGGGAATCAGAGTCAGGCTGTCAGGCCTTCCCGTCGGGGAGAGGTATTCCATGCTAGAAACAAACGTTTGATAGGCTTTCTTAAACACAACTGATATTTATATTTAAGTTCATTATACTTTGTTTAGATGGCTTTTTCCTTGGATATTAATCATTTCTTTCCTTACTAGCTAATGTGCTCCTAGCCTAGCTGATACGAAACATGTGTTTGTTAAAATGAAACTAGATGTAATAGCCGATAAGAGCTGGCTTAAAGGAAATAGCATTAATTTATATTAAAAGAAGACCTTTTAAAATGGTAATGTCCACTACTGTACACTGTACATAGGGCATGCAGCAGAATAAGGAATGCTCCTTAGAAAGCAGGTCAATGACAGGTAAATGCTATTATTTTTAGTAAGGTTCCAGCGTCTCTCCTTTATTCTTCATCTGATGGAATCTTCCTTAGAAACATCTCTTGGGAGTTGGGGGTAGAGCTCAGTTGGCAGAGCACTTGCCTAGCTTACAGGAAGCCCTGGGCCCCCTCCCCAGCAGCACATGTATCCTGTGTGTAGCGGTGCGTATAATGCCAACACTCCAGAAAGTAGAGGCAGAAGCAGAAGGTCACAGTCATACGACAGTTCAGTCAGTTCAGGGCCAGCAGGAGCTACGTACAACACTGGTGGAAGGAAAGGGAAGGGAAGGAGAGGGCAAAGGAGGAAGGGGAGGGGCAAGAGAGGGGAGAGGAGAGGAGGGTGGGGTAGGGGAGTGGAAAGGAGGGAAGAGAAGGGGAGAGGAGAGAAGTGGAGGAGAATACATTTTAAACTTTCACTCTTCTCTGCTCTACTTCGTCAATGGCGTCCCCACTACTTCGTATGGTCATTCCCAATATCCACTTTCCTCTCTCCCGCAGGGCTAAGTTTTTAGAATAATTTTGAGACACAATAGCTTTTAGAATAATTATGAAATATAGAAAGATTCATAAAATATAGGTTCTACATCTTCAGTCTTTCCAAAAAAAAAAAAAAAAAAAAGACTGCTGTAAAACAAACTCAGAGACTCTGCTAGCACAGAGACCTGCAAATGTTCAAGCTGATAAAACCTCAGCATAAGCAAAAGGAAGTAGGCACAGAGTCCCACTTCTGATCAAGAATGATTAATTATACTGAGGAGTAGAAAATCAGGCTCCTCCAATGAAGTGACACCTAGAATTCCAACCACACATCAGGGAAAGCCTCACATTCGGGAATAGTTGACCAACACATGAGCCAAAATAAACTATTCTCACTGAAGGTGCCTCTTATTTTCAGCAGACTCCAATGGAAATACCTTCAATGTTAGAAGAGGGAAAAGCTACATCAGAATGTGCCAGATCTTAAAATGGGTTTCTTCTGGTCTACCAGGATGCAAGAGAGTCCGAGGATCCACCACACATACATGGGTTGGATCCTTTGCCAGCTTCTCGGGGCAATGAGACACTGCTCATAGGCTCAGTAGCTAAGAAAAGAATGATGCAGAAGTGCAATCACCTTATTCCAGCTCCGTTTCTGTCGCTATGAGAAGTCACCCTGATCACAAGCAACGTGGAAGAGAAGGGGTTGATTTTAGCTCACAATCCCAGGTGACAGACCATCACTACAGGAGGCTCCATGGTGGCAAGTAGAAGTAACTGGTCACATTGTACCTACCGTCAACAGCAGAAAGGTAAGCACGTGCAGACGTGTGCTTGGCTCCGTTTCTCCTCTCTCAGCTCGGGACTCCCTCCCTGGAAAACAGAGTTGCCCACTTAGAACTTGATGCTTCCGCAACAAGACAATTTCCCACAGGCTGGCCGACAGGCTGGCCCGCAGGCTGGCCCGCAGGCTGGTCCGCAAGCTGGTCCACAGGCCTACTCAATGTAGGCAGTTCCTCATGAGACCGGCTTCCAGGTAGCGTTAGGTTGTCTTAAGGCGACAGTTATGCTAACCAGCGGGATGTTCCCACTGCCGCTCTCCCCGATGCCTGTGAGGTCAGGTCTCACTGTTCTAGTTAAGACAACACAAGTCCGCAAGACCGGTTTCATTTTTTCTTCCTTTCCTTCCTTTCTTCTTTCTTCCTTTTTTCTTTTTCTTTTGAGATGATGTAGCTGTGCTTCGCTGAGGAATGGTGGGAGTGAGTGGAAAGTACTGAAAGATGACATAATTCGAAGGTCAAATATAAGCAAGGCTTGGCTGAAGAACCCGAGGCTAAGACACTGCAGTACTGGATGAACTCAAGATCACTTCAGAGGGATCTGTTTGTTCTTTTTTTGCGATAAACATTCCATGGAAGCCGATAGCTTCAGCTTCGGGGCGGGGGGGGGGGGGGGGGCAAAACAATAGAATTAGCTGTCTGTTTGGTTTTTAAAGCCCTATTTCTTGCCCAAATTTGAATTTTCCCTTTGTACTTTTCACATTATGAAATAGAACATTTACTGAACAAATACCAATTTGAGCTAAAATGATATTAGATTTTGATGATCTACCTATTTTTAGCCCGAGGACTAAGTGATTCTCTGTATTCACATTTTTATCATTTTAATGAAAATGAGGTAATATGCTGAAATGGTATTTTCTTAGAATGTATTGAGGTTCATATATTCTCGATTTTTCAGATATACTGTCATATGCTTTTCCTCTAAGTCAGATGCATTATAAACACACAGATTAACATTTTTACTGCTAACAGCATGCTGCAGGTTTCAAAATTAATTCCACTCTTGATCATTGAGAGGATCTTGTTCGAATGCAAGCAACGCAACAGCCATACTACAACAGAGCTTGACTAAATGCATATGCATTGTGGTTACTTGAAACTTTTGTTATTGCAGAATTGATTGAATATGCAAAGGCCATGTCTCCACTTTCACTCATTCTTAGGCCGCTTCACTCGCTCAAATTCTGAGTTTTTATTATTGACTTGAATATTGGAGATAGTCATGAAATGATAGTTCGAAGAAGGTGAGTGTCCACCAAGATATTTGCTACCCAGTCCATGTTAATGTCAGTACTTCTGGTAACTGCATGAAACATTTCAGTTTAGGACGCTAGAGACATGGCTCAACTGGGAAGAGCCTTCCTTCTGTTGCAGAGGACCTGAATTCCGTTCCCAAAACCCATGAAAGTCAGCTCAAAATCATCTTTCATTCCAGCTCCAGGGGATTTGATGCCCTCTTCTGTCTTCTCTGGGTACCTGCATTCATGTGAATATACTCACATACACCCACACAGCTCCAGGGAATCTGATATCCTCTTCTGTCTTCTCTGGGTACCTGCACTCATGTGATTATACTCACATACACCCACACAGCTCCAGGGAATCCGATGTCCTCTTCTGTCTTCTCTGGGTACCTGCACTCATGTGTACATACTCACATACATCTACACAGCTCCAGGGGATCTGATGCCCTCTTCTGGAGTTCTGCTCACCTGCACTCATGTGAACATACTCACATACACCCACACATACATATACATAATTAAAAATTAAAACCTAACAAAGAATGTTTAATTTTTTTCAGCTTAGGCCATGATATCACATTTTAGGTTAGACTCCCTAGATACAACCAAGGGTAGCTATGTCATATTGTTTAAAAGAGATAATTCCACAGTATTTTTGCGCAGCATAAGACAAGTGCGACAGAATTTACTGAGGAAAGTGCCACTGTTTTTCTAAATAAAACAGGCACAGGAAAACATCTGACATGATAAATATTGTCTCTCAGAAATAATGTGACAAGCTTTGGATAAATTCCGTCTTCCTCCATGAGCAGCAGGCCTTTTGTTTGAGAACATCACTTCTCGTGGCCATCAAGTGCTTCTAGATACACACCAAGATAGCACGCGAAGCTCTTGGCTGCCAACGAATAATGTTGAAATCTTATTAAAGACAAAAGCCTTTATCACATAGAACCCAATAGATGTTGAATGTCTCTTCATTAGCCATTCTGATGGCATCCTGACAGGATTCTTAAAGTATTTTACTTAACATATCACAGTTATGTTCAATTGTCTTGCCTGATTCTTGTGTACCATGAAGCTTATTTTATTTCTGGCCATGCTTGCTGGATTCAAGCCACCACTCTTGAAAATCAGGTTTAAATGGGCTCTGTAAATGGCCAAATCTCAAGAGACGAGGTCTAATAAATTTCTTGCACCAGTTCTGACTCTCCATGCCTGTAAACATAGCATCGTTGTTTACTGGTATACACTTGTCTTGATTATTTACTCATGCATAGATTGGTTTAGCTCTTTTTCAAAGTTGTCTTAATAGAAGACTAGTTTTGGAAAACGCAGGGCAGTACAAGATACCCTGGTGAGCTCGGTGTAGAACCAGAGCATATTCTAGGCTCTTTCCCCCCCACAACCCCCAATTCCTGGGACTTTGTCTGGTTTGTTTTTGCAGTGGCAGACTGCATGCAGAGACTCACTGGTGTGAGGTGAGCACTGCGCCTCCGACCTGCTCTCCCAGTGCCCCTTCTCAACCATCTTAGGTCTAGACAGTTGTACAATATGTCTGACTTTTGCACCCACTATTTTCTTCTCCGGTTTTGTCACACCAAGGTAATAAACACTGTTGCCACCACCGTCTGTACGTGTATAGGAATAATCATAAAAGCTCTCTCCAGATTAGTTTAAACTTGTTGTGTCGCTGATAAAACATCTTAAGGTTCATTTCATTTTGAAAATGATACATTTATTTTTCTAATATCATAAATTATTTCAGGATATTTTATTTTGCAATTAAAGATTTTTGACCTTTAATAAAACTGAATTATATTTGTGAATTTTATAGTTTGATACATGATGCGTTCTTTGACAAAAACAGGCAGATACTAAGCAACACACATTGGCATCATCTTTTTCCATCACTAAAAAAATTTTATTTCATAAATTTTTTTATAAAATTAGTATTGATTTTTTAAATGTATTTTCAAAGTCAACTTTGGGGGCTGGGGAGACAAGGGCCCAGTGAATAGTATGACTTCCTGTACAACTATAGGATCTAAGTTCAGATTTGTTACACCTCGACAAAAGCTGAACATGGCCTGTACACATCTAACCCCAACCCTTTTGGAGGGAACGGAAGTGGAGGAGACAGGACGATCCCTTAGACTTGCTGGCCAGGAGCCTAGCTAAAAAAAAAAAATCTGCTAAATGATGTTTGAGAGAACCTGTCTCATGGAATAGATGAAAAAGAATGATGAATACCCCCTCCAGTATCTGCAACATAAGAGTGTGGGCAAACTCATACACATATACACACATATACATATATACACACACATATACACATATACACACATACACATATACACACTATACACACATACACACACATATACACATAAACACATATACACATATACACACATACACATATGCACACATCTACATACAATACTCATACACACATACATAAGCACACATACACATGCACATACACATACTTATATACATATATATATACATATATATATATTTACACATATACATGCACATACACAAAAGCACACATTCATAAACACATGTACATATAGTCATTTCTATACCATGTGGTTGTCAGTAAGTGAAGTCAAATCATGTCTGTGTTAAATTACTCACTACCTGACTGGATCCTTCATTAAAGAAAATCCATCTGGTCTAAGGGTACAGATCAATGTGGATTCCTTCCCAACTGTACATGTGTCTTTGAGTCCCTTCTCCAGCAAATCAAACAAATGAAGGGAAACCATCCCAAATTTGTTATGAACATCTCAAAGAGCAATGCAATGAGCAGCAACAAGATAAAATGTCCATTTTGACACTTTGAACATTGCTAGCAAATGATAAAATCATAAATTCCTAAAACATAAAATTCATGCCTGAGACAATACAATTACTATGTAATCACATTAAACTGTTGCTACCGACTTTTAGAACACTGTCTTCCCATCTTCCCATCCAATGGAGAGAAGCTGACAATTTTACTTTCTTGACCTAACTTTTAACAGCAGGTGGCCCTATTCCCTAGAGTACACAGCAGCCGAAGGAAAAAAAATTACCGTGAAAACGCCTTTGTCAAATTGAAAGCTCAGTGCAATTTGCTTAATTGGTTGCCCATCTCTTCTACTACTGAAATCAGTATTGTGTGTGCAAATACGTGTAAAACCAAGCCAAATGATGACATACCATAGGTTTCTCATGTTGATGTTTTTATTATAGTAATTGAAGTAGTTTCACCAGACGGGTGTCACATGGGAGAGCATGCCATGGCGATGCCAACCGCACACTTTGTTGACATTTCAAGCGGATCTTTGTAGCATTTGCATTCATATACAGGAAGCAAAGCACACGGGGACGATCTGACCCATGATTTGCGCTAGCAAATACATTCTCTCACCCTTATATTCAGACTCCACTAAAATTCAGATGCTATAGCAGTTGTTATATGAACTCACGGACCAAAAGTGGCTGATAGCTTTTGAAGGAAATAGAATAATTATCTGACCACTTTTCAAAGGCCAGCCTCCTTACTAATTTAGGAACAATTAGTCTGTTGAGTGATGTGTTTGTCAAAGCAAGGGCTTTCGAGTTCATTGGTGGTGATAAAGCAGAAGACTTTTACAGATATTCTTAGGTGACACACCCCTCTTAGTATCACAGTGGATTACCTGGGTAAATTTCTTCCAATACACCATATACTACCTCATGGCAGACCCTCAAAATTAGAAGCAATCTCAACGGGTGCCATTTCAACATCAATTTCTGTGGCAGGACCGACCGTTCAAGTGCATCTCACTTCACATGGACAGACACTGTGTGTTTTAGGCGTACAGACTTCAACCTCGTTCTGAAAGTTCTCGGCAAACAGAATTGAGCCAATATTTCACCCAAGTTTTATTGTTGCTCCAGTGAAAACACACCACTATAAAAACTCAAGGAAGACCAGTGTTCAAAAGGCAACATTTCTCTCTTTTCTTTGCTTTGTCCACGCACAGCTAAAGCTTCAAAGTGAATTTGAAGGAGAACAGGAAAGAAAGCAGTAGGAGGAATCACTCGCTTTATGAATATATTTCTACGGTTTTCGTTTACTTACAAGCCAACATTAGTTCAAAACAATTAAATACCTAATAATTAATATGTCGATAACATGGCCCTTTACACTTAAAGCTCTCAATTTAAAGAGAAAAGCAAATGTCCAAAGACCACCAGGTTACAAGAACATTAATTGTATAGTTATATTTTTATTGTGGATTAATGCCTAAGCAAGTACATGAGGTCTGGAATGTAAACTAGCAATTTCTAAATAGAGAAGGAAGGAATTTTCTGTCACTTTTGAGGTATTTACTATTTTTAAAAGAATATATATTTAAGAATGAATAGGAGGTTAAGTAATGTCATGTATGCAGCTATCTTTTTGGTATTTTTGAATAGTGTGTGTTGCATATGTTTAAGTTGGAAGATAATGTTTACACAGGATAACATTGACACGGTAAGGAAGAAAGCGTTGAATTTCTATTGAAATACCTAAAATTTCAAATCAGCGTGACTGCAATCCGATCTACTTTTCTTTCCAAACTAACAAGATAATTTGAAAGAAATCATTTTCTTGATGTCCAAGAGGCACTTATTCTCTATGTATGCATAAATATTAGGTGACAGAAAGAACGGGCTTTGGCTTTGGTTTTGGTTTGAACTTTAGAGGTGAGTAACGAAAGCTTGGATCTGATTTAGGCAAAGCCTGGCATCTTACAGACAGCAGAGCTGCTTCACCTTGTGCTCCGTCTACAACTTTATGACCATATTGCAACAGGGTCTTTTAACAAATTCAAACCTTCAAGGCTGGCTTACTCAAGTGAAAACTAAACTGTCCCTTTAGATTCTGTTCATAGGTGACGACATAAAACAAGCAAGTTACTACTTAGACAATCGGGGGACCATCCCTAGATTAGTTTGGGGATCGATTTCAACCTGGCGATGAACCAAACAGCCATCTATACTGCAGGTCTGTACTTATCCCCTTCCCTGTAGGTAAACCAAAATCCATTCTAAGGAAAAGAAAAAAACCCTGGTGAGATTAACTAGCTTCTGGAGTTTTCTTTCTCTTCTCTTCTATTAAAGAGAGATTTACACTGTCTCTACTGCAGATATGTTTTAAGCATGTGCATAAGAAATTGATAACAAAAACTAAGGAATATTTTATACCTCTAATACCTGTCTATGGCCTCCTGAGACTTCCACGGCTCATTATCATGGCTTCTCATGGCTGCTCATTAGGGGATGGTGCTATGACAACCACAGTCCACAGCACACCAGGTAATGCACGTAAATAATGAGCTCATGGCTTTCTGCACAACTCCATCCTAGCCAACTTGCACCAACAGGAAAATGTAGGCAATGAAATTCTAGTGCTCAAAATAAGGCCTTGTTTGGATAGATAAGGAAATAATGTTTTTTCCACAAATGCTTGGTAGTTCTATGTATTTACAATTACTCTTAGCTTTTAATATATGTTTCTAGGGTGAGAATTCCTAATGTGGATCTTCCCCATCCTCTTTTTTAATGAAAATTTCTTCCTAGTATGTGATAGAAGTTTCAGAGTATACAGTCTATCCTATTAAATGATCATTTGTGATTTAAGACAAACAAAGTGAATGGCCAACAAACTAGGTTGGTATCACTTACCAATCATTTTAAGTGACATATCCATGATTTTTATAGTTCTTTTGTTTTAATTCCTCTGTGATTTTTAAATCATGAATTAAAAACAAATATGGCTACAAATAAAGCCCAAAGGGGGCTGCTTTGTTTATTATTCACATAAAGATTCTGAAGTGTTCCAGTATTTGTTTGCATCATTTATTCTAAGAGCGCTCTATGCCATGTTAAAGAATCCAAAATATGGGCTCCTAAATACTACACTTATCCTCTTTATCTGGAGGCTTTATTCTCTTTCAAACACATGAGACAAGATTCTGTGGGATGTTTCCAGTAAGAAAAGTCTCTGCTGGAATGCGTGTGAGTAGGCAGCCATAAAGAAGCCATAAGTAGCTGCCAGTAATTTGTGTAAAAAATGAATATTATAGCAAAAAGTATACTCTCCAAAGGTAGTTTTTAAAGCAAAATACTTAAATCTTACATCTTTGGGTCACCACCTATCCAGCTTTGAATGAGACCAGGCTGAATGACCTCTTGCTGCTTTGGAGTCCCTTCTTCATGTACGGGAAACAGACATAAAAATATGAGAAGGTGGTGAATATTCTGAGTTTTGCAAAAACTTAACATGTGTTGGTAAAACCACTGGAGGGAACTTTCGGCAAATATTGTACTTTCTGAGTCCAAAAATCCATTGGGTATGGTCTCTATCTGTATGGAAAACCAAGAGCATACACTGGTTTCCAGATGGCAGGGAAGACGAGGGAGAATGGGGCGTGCTGCTCTGAAACACAAGCATGAAGCCTCTGGACAGGAAGACAGCTTCACACTGGACTCTGAATAAAGACTCCCTCCAGATTACACTAATGAACAGTGACCTGGGCTCACTGGAGTCTTCTCTTCAGAGTCTTTGGATTCTTTTCTGAGATGAAATGGGAAACTACTGTTATTGGACTTTGCGAGGTAAATTGGTCTCAACGCTGAGAGACTTAAGCCCATCAGTGATATACTTTCCAAAGAAAAGTGACACAGAAGTGACACACCAAAGTTTCTGTCACTGCCATCGTCTTGTTTCTCTATGGGACTCCCCATGAAAAGTCAAATTAAAGCATGTTTAAAGTTTATTCTTAACCCACTAGATTGCCTCCCATTTTTGCATGACTCCATGATCTTACCAAATCTTTATTTAAAATGTATACTAGAACAAGCAGCTACATTCCCATCAAGGGGAGTAAAGTGGAGAGTCAGGCTGGGATATTTCCTAGTACTTTACAGTGTGCTATGGTAACAACAAACCCGTTTTATCCTGATCCTATAGTCAAGCCGGCCCCAGGTGTCTAAGTCTTGTGTTTCACTGTTAACTACTAATAGAGACTATCAGTGTTTCCTCAAGTCAAAAGCCCTACTACCTAGAAAATAATTTATAACACCATGATGGGATCTTCAGGATGAATTCTGCAGCAAAAATAACATTTCTAGTAGGAAGTAATTAATTATAAACCTAGCAAATTCTACACATTTGCGTATTTGTGTAAACAACTTTAACATGGTTTATTACATTTCCAGAAAGGTTAAATCTTATATTCAGTTTTCTGCTAATTCTTCTTACATATAATAAATATATATATTTATATGTTACTTGAGTGCATGTGTGTGTATGTACTTCACACACTTATATGACATATATATATATACATAAAACAGCATATAAGGGTCGCTTCCTTAAGGTTCAACTGGAGGAAATAAATGAATTGCTATTATGCACAGCCCAGGGCAATCTTCCTTCACAAACGGCCATATCGGGACGTAAACAAAACATTGGAGCGAGTCATTCCGGGTGAATTATATTTCATGTTGTACAGTGGTGACCTCATGAGGAATTGGGTACTTCCTGGTAGCAAATACCTAAAAAAGGCAGTTAAAAAAATTAGATCATTGCAAAAACTTTAATGTCAACATCCCTCAAGAAAAGATTGTATAACTAATTATTTACCTATCTCATCTGAAAACTGTTGCTATCACAATGATACAATTCATTCAAAGCACTTCATCCTAAGGTTGAACTTCAGCAAGCCGAACACACAGATCCAAACACACAAAATTAGGATCATGTGACATGCTCTCCTCAGTGAACTCAAGCATCATGCCACTATTTACTGGTTCATGTTAACAATTCATTATTAGTATGTGAAAGCAACATGTGGAGCCAAGAAAATATCTCCTTTAAACATGTGATACAGAAGCAGACATTTTGGCATCTTGAGCCTTTTGCTGATTGTCATGGAGAAGTTTGCAAGCCACATTAGCAGTAGCGTTTGTTTCAAAGGTATAGAGCCATGGAGCCTAACTGTACAATGTATCACTGATTCATCCCCACTAAAGTACATCTAAAACATTCTTAAGTCAAAACTTTGTATTCTTAGACAAGTCAATGCTTATGGTTCCAAGTTATATGTAACCATGCAGCCAAATATGTTTCTGACTATGTGATTTTTTTCCCACTTTGTGATTTTAGAAAGACAGGATAGTATATATACTGTTTGACAACTCCATCAGGATGCTAACATTAATTTTTACACAATAAAAGTATGAATACTCACTATATTAATAATAAAAGACTGTAAGTAAATTTATGCCAATTCAGGTCCCATTGGCCAAGAAACTAGACCATGTTTTTTTGTTTAATGTCAAGCCTTGAAAATTGTGAATTACATATAAGTTATGTATCCATATCATCTTTTCCTGTGAAACCTTGATAGGAGTTTTGCCAGTCCAATCTCTAGGGCAGGAGATGAATGGTCAAGGAAATCCATTGATAGATAGATAGATAGATAGACAGACAGACAGACAGACAGACAGACAGACAGACAGACAGAGAATTTAACATATACGTGTATATATATGGAAATTAACCATAGCATCCAAAGACCAAGTTGTTGTAATGACTTGAACAGGACAAAGATATGCATGATAAATTTTCAATCACAGATGTGACAACAGAAGACCAGGAATTAGCTGTGGTCTTGGGAAAATAAACAAGTGACAGGAGAGTATCCGCTGTTTCATTTCCTTCACTGGACACTGGAATCCTCTAGAGACGATATCATAAATGAACAGATAAAAAAAAATGAGGGGCAAGAGCTGTCAGTTGTCTGTTCTGTGTACAACAAAGTGAGAAACATGATACATCTATATTAATGGCAAAATAAATTTACAGTTGTTTCTTATGAATCTTAGAGAAAGAAAAGAATTCATTATAATCAAACTGCAAACAGCATTCAGATTAAAGTAGAATTTTCCATAATATCCATAAACATTATTTCATCATGAATAATAATACCTACTAAATCTGTTACCTAATATCACAAACTATAAATAATTGCTCCAATCATTAAGTTAATAGAGCAGTAAAATAATACACAACAAACTAAATTCAATCAAAATTCCAGAATGGGTGATGAATAATGAAACGACTGGTTTCTCACATCACAGATCATATAAATTATTTTCTTAATATCACTAGGGTAATTTATATGGATTAATTATGATGTCAAGAGCTGGTGATGTCTTAATGATTAATCTGATATGTTTTGCCATAAAAAAAAAATAGCTTCCTTTCTTATGTAGGGCAAGGTGCACACTAAACTAAGGTACTTGATCAACCCTCACTAGTCAGCACTGGTGGGAGCTACTCTAGCCTCTGAAAAATGCATCAGGAATGATGCAGTAAACAGCAACTTATACCAACCTTTAATTTACAGATGTGTGTGTGTGCGTGTGTGTGTGTGTGTGTGTGTGTGCGCGTGTGTGTGTGTGTGTGTGTGTGTGTGTGCGCGCGTGCATGCATGCATGCATGCATGCCTCTGTGTGTGTTTGTGTGCACGTGCACACACGTGCACGCATGTATATGGTCGCCTGGGCATGAGCATGGAGGCCCTGAGTTGATGTCAATTTCTCTCCATCACTTTTCACTTTACTCACTGAGATGGGGCTCTCTTGCTGAACCTCTCTGGCTCACAAGCTAGACAGCTTGTCACAGATGTCCTCTGTCTCCTGGGTTCTGGGATTATAGGTGGCCTTTACACCTGCAGAATTTTTGTTTCTGTGTGGTCTCCGGGGATCTAAATTCAGGTCTTCATGGTTGCGTGGCAAACATTTTATCCACTGAACCATTTTGACAACAGTCCAATTAAAACTTTAGTTTCCAATAAATCAGTGCTACTGACACATCAACAACATTCACAAAAATGTTTTTCTAATGTCTCTCACTAGCTCTGGAACCCATGATCTTCCTGCCCTCCGCTTCCTGGGAGCTGAGATACCATATCTAGCCTTACAAAAGCTCTACTTACCACATGAAAAAAATAAATATAAAATCAAAAAGTACAGGATTCTAGGTAGTTTATTATATACTAAACAATTATTAAAGTAGTGGGCTAACACTTCTAATTTTTTTTATAAATATTAACATACTTAATTCAAATAACAATTATTTAAGTAAATGTCACGGCTAACAACATTTTGTCTTTCCTCTGGTCACATAGCTAGTGAAGGGACTTGATAGTCTCAGAGCCCTCTCTGCACATCTATGGGATTGCTGCTGTCCGGGACTGAACACTCTGGTCATGACAATTCCAGACACTTGTCATTATAAAACTTGTATGCAATTATCATGTGCTTCCAAAAAACAGGAAGTATGAAACGCCCAAGGAAGACCGGTGTTGGTGTATACGCTACAAACACCAACTTTTTAATAGAAGCGGAAGTTACTAAGAAACTGTTCTTTTGGACTTGAAAAAAAGAGAAGTGCATCACGAACTTGAAAAAGCAGATGAAATTACACTGCAAAAACACTGCTTACCTAAAGCAAGTGCCCTGGGTATTTGCAATGCACTGTGGAGAACTGCAAGAGTTATTTGCCTTGAATTCTCCTCTAATATCTCCTGGGAGACTCCACAGTAGCTGAACGGCAAAGATTACTTTTAAATTGTTCTTTGCGTTGGAGTTAAATAATACAATTTGATTTTTTTAAAAGCAGGAAGACTGTCTCTAGGAAGTGAATTTATAGACTATATCTGAAGAGTTTGTATAAGCACCAAAAATACAAAGAAGTTTACAGCTTTTATCTTAGCTTGTTTCCTGCTTTACCAAAGTAACTCATAGCTAACTGGTACCCAAGAGCAGGACATAAAAGCATCTTCATTCAGTTGACACCAGAGCCATACTCCTCATTTGTAAGGCAAGGTGTGATCATCCTCGCATGCCCACCATGTAGATGGAGGATGCATGCTTTTAAAACGCCAAACTGGTATAGAACTTTATATGCTATCTTATTGCTAATTCTGGTGATCCCCCAGAATACTAATCAATCCAAAACTGATAGGGAAATTCACTTTGAACATGTGACACTCACCTTCCAGCATCTCTCTGTAGTAGGATAAGGACCCCTGAACTCCTTCAGGTGAACCCAGATTCCTGGTTTGAGGACTGCAGGGTAAATAAAATTCAACAGACTATGTGCCCTGTGCTTTAGAGGACTTTTCTTACTGTCTTGAAATTTTGTGACATAGAAATAATTTTTTATCGCTTTGGATATAAAACTCAGTATGTTAAGTATATTAATCTTATAGAACCACCTGCAAGTCTAGAATCCTGCCACTATCCCAAAACAAAGTCTACACTTACTAATTTCTTGGTTTCTCTTCTCCTCGGCTTGGGTTCAGGAACTCACTGGTGAGAAAACTTAATTGGCACACACCAAGCCCCAAATTTAGTGCCAAATACTTATAAAAGACTATTTGGGGGAGATTCTCTTTTCATCCTTACTCCCTTACTAGGTACCTAAACACTGTGGTTATTTGAATTGTACCACACATATCAAAGGCTTGAAGCTAACATTCACATAAAAGGAAAAGATACAGTATCTGTCTTTGAGAGTCTAGGTTGCTTTGCTCAGGATTTTTTTTTTCTTGTTCTATCCATTTACCTATGAATTTTATGTTGCCATTTTTCTTCTTTTATTTGATATTTTTTATTTACATTTCAAATGTTATCCCCTTTACTGGTCCCCCCCCCCCCCCCCCCCCAAACACCCTCTCCCCCCCCCCCCCCCTACTCCAATAAGGGTGTTTCCCCACCCATCCTTTCCTGCCTTCCTGCCCTCAAATTCCCATACACTGGGCATCGAGCCTTCACAGGACCGAGAAACTCTTCTCTCATTGATGCAAACAAGGCCATCCTCTGCTACATATTGAGGCTGGAGCAAGGGATCCCTCCAAATGTACTCTTTGGTTGGTGGTTTAGTCCCTGGGAGCTAGTGGGAGTCTGATTGGTTGATGTTGTTCTTACTATGGGGTTGCAAACCCCTTCAGCTCCTAACACCTCCCTTGGAGACCCCATGCTCAGTCCAATGGTTGGCTGTGAGTATCTGCCTCTGTATTTGTTAGACTCTGGCAAAGCCTCTCAGGAGACAGCTTCAGGCTCCAGTCCACATGAACTTTCTGGCATCCACAATAGTGTCTGGGTTTGGTGACTGTATATAGGATGGAGTCCCAGGTGGGGCAGTCTCTGGATGGCCTTTCCTTTAGTCTCTGCTCCACATTTTGTCTCCATATTTGTTCAAGTGAGTATTTTGTTCTCCCTTCTAAGAAGGACAAAAGCATCCACACTTTGACGTTCCTTCTCCTTGAGCTTCATGTGGTCTGTGAATTTTATCTTGGGTAACCCACGATTTTGAGCTAATATTCATTTATCAGTGAGTGCATACCATTTGTGTTCTTTTGTGGTTGGGTTACCTCACTCAGGATGCTGTTTTCTAGTTTCATCCATTTGCCTAAGAATTTCATGAAGTCATTGTTTCTTATAGCCGAATAGTACTCCATTGTGTAAATGTACCACATTTTCTGTATCTGTTCCTCTGTTGAAGGACATCTGGGTTCTTTCCAGCTTCTGGCTATTATAAATAAGGCTGCTATGAACATAGTGGAGCATGTGTCCTTTTTATATGTTGGAGCATCTTCTGGGTATATGCCCAGGAGTGGTATAGCTGGATCCTCAGGTAATGCTATGTCCAGTTTTCTGAGGAACCGCCAGACTGATTTCCAGAGTGGTTGTACCAGCTTGTAATCCCACCAACAATGGAGGAGTGTTTCTCTTTCTCCACATCCTCACCAGCATCTGCTGTCATGTGAGTTTTGGATCTTAGCCATTCTGACAGGTGTGAGGTGGAATCTCAGGGTTGTTTTGATTTGCATTTCCCTGATGACTAAGGATGTTGAACATTTCTTTAGGTGCTTCTTGGCCATTCAATATTCCTCAGCTGAGAATTCTTTGCTTAGCTCTGTACCCCATTTCTAATAGGGTTATTGGATTCTCTGGAGTCTAACTTCTGGAGTTCTTTATATATATTAGATATTAGTCCTCTATCAGTTATAGGATTGGTAAAGATCTTTTCCCAATTTGTTGGTTACTGTTTTGTCCTATTGACAGTGTCCTTGGCCTTACAGAAGCTTTGCAATTTTATAAGATCCCATTTGTTTATTGTTGGTCTTAGAGCATAAGCCATTGGTGTTCTGTTCAGAAACTTTTCCTCTGTGCCCATGTGCTGGAGGCTCTTCCCCACTTTCTCTTCTATTAGTTTCAGTGTATCTGGTTTTATGTGGAAGTCCTTGATCCACTTGAAATTGAGCTTTGTACAAGGAGATAAGTGTGGATCAATTTGCATTGTTTGACTTGTTGACCACCAGTTGAACAAAATACTCACAACAGCACCATCTGTTGAAAATGCTGTCTTTTCCACTGGATGGTTTTAGCTCCTTTGTCAAAGATCAAGTGACCATAGATATGTGCATTCATTTCTGGGTCTTCAATTCTATTCCATTGATCTACCTGCCTGTCTCTGTACCAATACCATACAGTCTTTATCACTATTGCCCTGTAATACAGCTTGAGGTCAGGGACAGTTATTCCCCTAGAAGTTCTTTTATTGTTGAGAATAGTTTTCACTATCCTGGGTTTTTTGTTATTCCAAATGAATTTGAGATTTGCTATTTCTAACTCTGAAGTATTGAGTTGAAATTCTGATGGGGATTGCATTGAATCTGTAGATTGCTTTCGGCAAGATGGCCATTTTACTACATTAATCCTGCCAATCAATGAGTTGGGAGATCTTTCCATTTTCTAAGATCTTCTTCAATTTCTTTCTTCAGAGACTTGAAGTTCTTGTCATACAGATCTTTCACTTACTTGGTTAGAGTCACACCAAGGTATTTTATATTATTTGTGACTTTGGTGAAGTGTGTCATTTCCCTAATTTCTTTCTCAGCCTGTTTATCCTTTGAGTAGAGGAAGGCTACTGATGAATTTGAGTTAATTTTATATCCAACCACTTTGCTGAAGTTGTTTATCAGGTTTAGGAGTTCTCTGGTGGGATTTTGGGGGTTACTTAAGTATAGTATCATATCATCTGCAAATAGTGATATTTTGACTTCTTTCTTTCCAATTTGTAGCCCTTTGACCTACTTTTGTTGCCTAATTGCTCTGCTAGGACTTCGAGTACTATATTGAAGAGGTAGGGAGAGAGTCGGCAGCCTTGTCTAGTCCCTGATTTTAGTGGGATTGCTTCAAGTTTCTCTCCATTTCGTTTGGGGTTGGCTACTGGCTTGGTGTAGATTGCTTTTACTATGTTTAGGCATGGACCTTAAATTCCTGATCTTTCCAAGATTTTTTTGATGAAGGGGTGTTGAATTTTGTCAAATGCTTTCTCAGCACCTAATGAGATGATCATATGGGTTTTTTTCCTTTGAGTTTGTTTATATAGTGGATTATGTTGATGTATTTCTGAATATTGAACCATCCCTGTATTCCTGGGATGAAGCCTACTTGATCATGATGGGTGATCATTTTGTTGTGTTCTTGGATTCAGTTTGCAAAAATTTTGTTGAGTATTTTTGCATCAAAATTCATAAGCAAAATTGGTCTGAAGTTCTCTTTCTTTGTTGGATCTTTGTGTGGTTGAGGTATAAGCTTAATTGTGGCTTCATAGAAAGAACTGGGTAGTGTTCCTTCTGTTTCTAATTTGTGGAATATTTTGAAGAGTATTGGTATTATGTCTTCCGTGAAAGTCTGTTAGAATTCTGCACTAAACCCATCTGGTCCTGGGCTTTGTTTGGTTGGGAGACTTTTAATGAATGTTGCTATTTTTTTTAGGGATCATGGGACTCTTTAGATCATTTATCTGATCCTGATTTAACTTTGATACCTACTATCTGTCTAAAAAATTGTCCATTTCATCCAGATTTTCCAGTTCTGTTGAGGAGAGATTTCTGTAGTAGGATCTGATAATTTTTTGAATTTCCTCGGTTTCTGTTGTTATGTCTCCCTTTTCATTTCTGATTTTGTTAATTTGGATACTGTCTCTGTGCCCTCTGGTTAGTCTGACTAAGGGTTTATCTATCTTGTTGATTTTCTCAAAGAACCAGCTGTTGGTTTTGTTGACTCTTTGTATAGTTCTTTTTGTTTCTACTTAGTTGATTTCAGCCCTGAGTTTGATTATTTCCTGCTGTCTACTCCTCTTGAGTGTATTTGCTTTTTTTTTTTTTGTTCTAGAGCTTTCAGGTGAGCTGTCAAGCTGCTAGTGTGTGCTCTCTCCAGTTTCTTTTTGGAAGCACTTAGAGCTATGAGTTTTCCTCTTAGCACTGCTTTCATTGTGTCCCATAAATTTTGCTATGATGTGCCTTCATCTTTATTAAATTCTAAAACATCTTTAATGTCTTTATTTCTTCCTTGACCAAGTTATCATTGAGTAGAGTGATGGCATTTTTTAAGCAGCTGAATAATGTGCCACAATTTCCTCAGCCATTCATCTAGGCTGTTTCCAATGCCTGCCTATTAGGATAAAGCATGAGTGAGCACGGATGAGTAAGTTTCTCTGTAGTAAGATGCAGAAGCCTTTGGGTATATTCCAAGTGTAGTATAACTGGATCGTGAGGTACACCTTGAGAAAGATTCTTGAAGCACCACAGCACGGATTTCTACTGTAGCTGTAAAAGTTTGCACTCCCACCAGCAATGAATAAATGTTCCCCTTACTCCTTTAACATCACCAACATGAGTTGTCGTTTGTTTAACTGATCTTAGCCATTCTGACCATGCTAAAATGAAATCTCAATGTAGTTTTAATTTTCATTGCCTGATGGCTAAAGATGTTGAACATTTCTTTATGTGTTTTGTATCCACTTGTGTTTAACTTTTGAGGAACTGGCTACTTAGTTCTGTCCCCATTTTTTGCATTAGGCTATCCATTCTCTTGATGTTCTGCTTTTTTAGTTCTTTATATGTTTAAAAAGAGCCTTCTATCCTATTGGTAAAGATCTTTTCCCATTCGGTAGGAAGCCACTTTGTCCGATTGATGGTGTCTTTCACCATATAAAAGCCTTTCAGCTTGACAAGGTCCTATTTGTTAACTGTTGAGCCTTAGTGCCTGAGCTATCAGTATCCTGTTCAAAGTCCTCTCCTGTGCTGACGTGCTCAAGCCTGCTTTCCACCTTCTCCTCTATCAGATTCAGGGTATTTATCTGTCTTATGTTGAGGTTCTTGATCCATTTGGATTTGAGTTTTTCACAGGGTAGTGATAAATATGATTCTATTTGCATTCTTTACATAAAGCCATCCCGTTTGGTCAGCACTGTCTGTTGAAGATGCTGTCTATTCTCTGTCATCAACCCCCTCCCCTCAAGACTCAGGGAATATATAGAAGAGGAGGCAGAAAGGTTGTTAAGAGCCAGAGGTGATGGGTTACCCTGAGGAAAGAGTGTCATTCAGACACAGGAGGACTGATGCGCATATGAACTCACAGAGACTGTGGCAGCGTGCACAAAGCCTGGGCAGGTTCAAGCCAGATGAGGTGCCAGCACTAAGGGAGAAAAGTGAACATGAACTCCCACTCTTAACCAAGACCCTATTTGCAATTGGTACCCACTGCAATGTTTTCCTCTGGAAAACATACATTTTCTCCAATGGAGTTTCACTGCGTGTACTAACCACACTTGGGGTCTGCCTTGTGCCCAGCCGTAGGAGGACAACACAAAACAAACTCAACGGTGTTTCTATTGTCAAGATGTCTGCTTGGACATATGAATTCTCTTTTATGTGGGTTTTTTTCTGTGTGTGCTTCTTGGCCTTTTGTTGTTTGTGGTTTTGTTTTGATTTGCTTCTTAGAGAGAGAAAACATACAGTTGGGTGCATAGGAATGAGGGAAGGATTAGGGGAGATGAAAAACAATCAAATATATAAAAAAGTTCTTTTTCAACTTATAAAAAAAATGCTTTTTTTTATTCCCCCCACCCCATCTACCCAGGAAACTTCAATTTTACTCCCAGATTATGAAGTTGGCTGTTACACTTACACATGACATCACAAAAGCTACTTGTGTCTGTTTACAAGCTTAAAGTGTTTGCCTTGCTTCTCCTTTGTATCATGTGCTAGATTTCTCTGTTTCGTGGCTAATATTCCATTGTATGACCTCATCTTCTACCTACACTCTCACTTACTGACGGGCAGCTGAGTTGGCTCTATGTTTAGCTTCTGTAAAGCAGCTGCTGTCCACACTGATGTGCAAGTATCTAGGAGCCTGGCTTCGGTGCCTTCGGGCCTGTACTTACAGTTGTCACCTCTAGGCCATATGTGCATCTATTTATATTTAGTTTTGTGAGAAAATGCCACACTGTGTTCCACAGTGGCCACACCACTTCACATCCTCAGCAGCAAAGCCTGGCCCTTTCAGCTTACCATATCTGACAACACATGTATATAGGACATGCCTGCTTGAGAGCAGCCATCCATTATGAAGTACCTTGTGACTTCAACTTTGGTTTGGAAAGGAAGAGGAAGAAGACTACTGTCAAACACCCACTGTGTCACGTGCTACTAACATGAGACCCGTTTCATCAGCTCTCAAGAAATCCAATAATTTCTGGCCTACCCATCTCTCAGAGCCACTGAGAGTATACACAGGTAAATATTACCTTCAGATGATATGTCCTGAACAGCAGCCTCACGAGTAAGACTGCCCTTTGCCTGAGATCAACATACCTGGTTGTACCCTTGGGTCATTAATGATACCATGTGCTTGCAACTTTTTAATTGTAAAGTGTAGCACACACTCAGAAAAGAACAATGATCATGATGTTCGGCTTATAGGCATTATGAAGTAATTACTTGTACAAAGCCACCATGGTGGGCAGCTGGGCAGCTGCAGAATCCCTGAGCTCAGAGTTACGGCACCCTCTTTTCCCGTGGACTTAAGCCCATCTTGGTCTTCGTGGCACTTACATCCTTATTTTCCATCCAAATCCGTCTTCCTTAAAGACTGTTTTTGCTTCTTCTTTATTTTCATTAACAATCAAACAAAATAGGTATTCCTCTGTTCCTGAATAAGTTTGCTCCATTTTATATTGGAGCCTCTGTCCCTGTATCTGCAGGTAAATCATTTTCCTTACCAGTACTGAATGTTATTCTGTTGCATGACGTTACAGACTATGTATCTATTCTTCTGTTGTATATTTAGGTTGTTTATAACTTATTAAAAAGCATGAGTAAATCATATCACAACTATTGTAGTAAGGGGATTTGTGTTCACACTTACGCATTTCATTTGGAAAATTGCTGGCACAGAGGCTATGAAACTGGTAGAATCCCATGTGAAATGCTCAACCGTCACCATTTTTGCTGTTTCCTGTTGTGGAGGTAATTCTCGTTTCTTGGTGTTCTTGGTGTGCAGCATTGTGGATGTTTTCTTCTAGTATTCTGTAGTCTTGAATACTAGTTTGTTTATCTACATTTTTTAAATGTTTACTGCCCCCTTATCAAGGTTTTCTTCACCAATTTTCCATTGGTTGGTTGGTTTGGGTTTTTTTGTTTCCTAAAAGTTGTAAGAATTCATATAAAATTTCTACCAGACTTTATTTTTGTTTGTATTTTGCTTTTTGTTCTGAGATAAGGTCTCATGAAACCCTGGCTGGCCTGAACTTGCTATATAGCTAAGGCTGGCTTTGAACTCCTGATTCTCTGCATACATCTCTGTTCCTGAATGCTGGGATTACAGTCCTGCACCCCCTGCCTTGTAACAATTACAATCTTCTCATATGATATATGGATTGCAGGCATCTTTCTCTATTCTGTAGCTTATTGTTAGGTTTTTTTTCATTTTTAATAGGCTGTATTGATAATTATTCATATATGTACTTAATTTTAATGTAAAATACATCCATCTTTTCATTTAAGATTAACCTTTTTGATGCTACTCTTCTAATTTCTCAAGTTCATGACAATATTACCCTAAATTATCCTTGGAAATCTTTTATTTTACCCTTGATGTCTGCCTACAGAGCTACTCATTTTAATGGATAAAGTTGGGTTTCTTTTCTTGAATACTTAGAAATCCAACTCTCCTGGCCCAGTGCATGAGTAATCTTCCTTTCCTCACCTATTATAAAGAACATGGACCCCTTTGTCATAAATCAAGTCTCTAGGTATGTCTGGGCTGGGCTGGCTATGGCTCTCCACAGGAGTTCCATTGGTCTGCCTGCTTGCCAGCTTTGTATCACTTTAACTTACCTTATCTTATCTTAGTTAAAGGTTTTCGTCCAAATAGTCTACAAATTCTACTTTGTGTTTTAAGATTGCCTTTCCTACTTTTCTTTTTACTTCTGTACTTTAAATGCCATGACAAGCTAGGGACCAATATTTCTGCTGCCAAAAATAAGTAAACACAGAAATATGCTGCAAAATATAGCAAGATTGCATTGGATCCATGGCTGTATGGGACAGTTTGAGAGAAAATTACATTATAATGGTGATTTTAATTATTAAAGTTTATCTTTCCATTTTTACATTTTCCTGAATACGGACCTTATACATCTTTATTAGATGTGTTCCTAATTATTAGAAATTCTTTCAAGGTATGGATGCTGCACTTACATTTTCATAGTCTAGCTCTATGTTGCTAAGAAACTGATAATTTACTATCTCGGATTGACTGATTTCATCTAGATTGTTAAAGTTACTTTGTTTTTCTATAGATGCTTAAGAATCCAGATTCCTTCACACTTCTCCACTTCAAACCCAATGCCTTGTAACCGTCTCTGTCATTGCACTGTTAGGTCCTTCAGCTGCAAGGCTGCACAGGAGTTGGTGTACCAGGCAGCCTTGGCTTCTTCCTCATTGGAGAAGGGATGCCTGGGTGTTTTGGCATGTTTGTTATGTGGCTTCTGCAGTTATGCTGCACTGGACTTCAGAAATTCCTTCTCTTCCTTTTCTGGCTGGATAAACAGTGTTCTAATCACAAGCACCCCTAAATTTGATAAAGTCGTTTCTCTGAACCAGCCATCTCTCTGCTCATCTATTCTATTGGGTAGCAAAAGACTCCAAACACTTCTTCAGGTTATGAAATCTATCACCGGTGCTTCAAGAAGAAGCTGGATGACGATTGCCCTAGCTAACACTGTTTCAGTTTGCTAATGCATAGCTTCAGATTTTACATTTATGTTGATAGGTCAGGATGAACATTTGTTTTTCTTTGTTATTAAAGCTATGTTTGGCTTTTGGCATCAACGATAGGTCAATAGTCTTAAAACAAGGAGAAACTAAGTTCTCTCTTTTTCCATTCTCAAGGTGAGGTTGACAGTGAACCTATATAAATCTAGACACTAAAAAGCAGTCAGAGAACTCATAGTTTACCAATTTCAGTTGAGTGGAGCATCAAGCCAGTCCTAGACGTTAGTATCCTGGAGAGTGCATAGACACGTGCATATCTCTAAATGCAAGCCCTAGTTCCCACGCCATCTCTAGTTGTTTGGTTATTAT
The DNA here is from genome assembly GCA_030674055.1 of Rhabdomys pumilio. NCBI lineage: Eukaryota > Metazoa > Chordata > Mammalia > Rodentia > Muridae > Rhabdomys > Rhabdomys pumilio. The sequence goes on from JANHMN010000001.1 coordinate 11,869,272, forward strand.
GAGACATACAAGCGCTGTGTCTTCTTTATTGGTGTGTTATTTTTATATGGTTTCAATGTCAGAAACCACTTTCTTGCATATAATATTTAAAACATCTTAGAAAATATTGTTCAAGGTCATATCATACATAAGTCTGTAAAACTGGGTGATGACAACTGTCTCTCTTTTGGTTTTTTTTGTTTGATTGTTTGTTTTTTAGATAAAATTTCCAAAGATATATCTCCTCATCAAAGTGCTCAAGCTTAATTCATGAATGCATATGTTACATTCATACTTATGTACACTCTTATTTGTAATTAATTTATTCATATATATTTACATGTATATTTATCAGGTATACTTTATAAATAAAAGTAATTAATCCATTAAAAGCTAAACTTTATAAAGTAGAATGTTATATATTCATTTCTCTATGAGAGAAAACTATTGCTCTTCAGTTGCTGTGACATCTGAGTTTTAATAGCTGGATGTTGCACTAAAATGTTTATTTTCCTCCACTCCCTGCATTTACATGAAAAGCTAACTCTCCTTATGTCCTGGCCTCTTTCTAGAACTGCATTATCTGACCAGTGGATTTAAGAAGAGGAGACAAGCTTGCCTGCCTTAGCCCTTATGCAGAGAAATTGCATGTTCACTTGCCCTCCAGCCCACATGGAAGGAATTAAACTTCTTAGGCTATGGTAGTAGAAACTTCATGTTGATCCAACTCTGCCTTCAAGAAGATACGTTTAATCACGCATTAGAACACTCACGGGAGTCATCTCCATCATTTCTCCAGTAAGGCTTGTCAGTAAAATTCCACGTTGAAATCCGTCTGCTTTGAATGAAGGGCTCTGAACGTGGGCAGGAATGACGATGTTCTTATTGAACCTCCCTGTGCTTAGACCCGTAACCCTGGGTTCATCTGCGTGCCTCTTGGAAGTCTGAACTGAAGACTTCAGGACAAGGATACCTCTCCTGGCCACAAAGATTAGACGAGAAGACCTGAAGCAACTGTGGGGTGTGCCTCTTCCTCCAGACTGACCAGGAAACTATTCTCTTTGCCTTCCTCACAAAAGCTTCCTGATCCATCAATGGAAACTCAATGTAGTACCTAGAGTTGCAGGAAGGATGCTACAGAGCACTGTCAAATTCCTTCCCATGTGGAATTCCGAGCCTTCGTGGTCATGCACGGCATATTACACCCTAAAAAAGGGCTCTTCATTTCTGGGTCTGAACATCAACACAATGGCTATCATTCATTTAAATCAGACAAAACCATTAATGAAAGTTTTATTTCCCTTTAAAACTGTGCAATATAACGTTAAAATACTCACAGTTAACTCTGTCTCTAGAATTGCTATGATCATGAGGCTACTATATGCAGAAGGGATAAAACAGGTTAAACATCCTATACAGTGTCCAAATAGCAAAGTCTAGGACAAGTATGTGTGTTGGTCTCTTCTGAGAAAAATATTCCGATCCACTTTGTGGTCACAGGTCACTGTTGTAGAGAGAGGGCTTCAGTGGCCTCTCTGAGGTCAGTCTACTGCATCTATGTCCAGGGATTCCATTTGCTCTTTAGTTATTAACCTACTCCCTGACTCGTTTCAGACTATGACTTTAACTTCACGACTCACATCCTTCTACGTTAAGTAGTGCCACAACATGGGGAATGCAGCTCAGTGCACAGAGAACCTGCCTAGCCTGTGTAAGACCCTGGGTCCTATTCCCCATCGCTAAACCAAATAGCAACAAATACCGGAAGTTACTATTCATCTTTAGTTCTACCAGGTACTGTAATTGCATTGGAAAAATCTAAAATGGACTATTTGCCTATATTCTTGCAGCTTAACAGTTACCTATTCTTGTGTTTCCTACTTTAAAAAAAACTACGTGTTTTAACTCAACAAGAATGAAACTTGATTTTGAAATAGAATGTTACGAAAATCAGTATCCTGCTGATCGGCTTGGCAATGTCTTGGTAGAGGCATGCTGGGTAGTAAAATCAAGCAAAGGCACCGTCTAAACTGCTGTTCTCAGAGATGAATGTTGAAATGTCCCTATTAGGGAATAATAATGAACTTTATCCCGACAGTTTGGAGTGCTCTTACCTAGCTTTTGGAAACAAGAAAATATCGGCCAAATATGTTCCTATCACATTGTATCTACCGCCTTTGGGTTGGTGATTGCTGTACTTGTTCAGTCTCTTAAAAAAAAAAAGACTGTACAAATGAAAGCTATTTTCTAGATTATAGCATGGATGTACTTTCAGTGCCCTGGTTATGTAAGCATAAAAGGACTCCTAATTTTAAAAGACTCTCAGTTTCAAACTGTGCTGAGCCATGGGTCTACAGGAAACTCAGCGGAACTGAGAGTGTAAAGCATACCTGGAGTTCCCCCAGTCAGGACCAATGCCTGAGATGGGTCCTCTTGTTTCCGTTGTGTACTTGTAAACCACCAGCAGGCACTGCTTGCAAAGCTCCACCAGGCGCTGGCAACACTGAAGCTGCAGAGGAGTCACCACCTCCGGGCTCTTACTGAAGATGCTCTCCCAAGAGGATCTGTTGGCATAGCAACAGACATGAGTTCACATTCGCTGTTTAAAAATGGCAACCAGCCACATCACTGGTCAAGTGGCAAACTGGGGAAGAAGGTGGAAATGGCCCCTCACATATGTAGTGAATATGAGAAATTTTATACTTGATGCAAATGGGGAAATTAGTCTTCATTTTTTTAAAAACCAAATCACTATAGGATTTCTCTTTAAGGATATGAGTGCTACCAACCTAAATAGCTAAGAAAATGACGCATTCCTGCTTTTAAACAGTGAAACTATTCCATATTAAAGTATCTGTAAATTTAATTTTAGGTACCCTAGGATTGGGTTTTTTTTTTTTTTTAAGTTCTATATTTAACATGATACTAGAAACAAAGAGACTATAAAGTCATTGTGATTTACTTTATGGCCACCCTGCTCTAGGAAACTCAGTTTGACCCCTTGATTATGAGCACCCCGTGAACAATACTCTGTGTCCATCCCTTGAGTTTCCTCGGGCACAGCTGTGTACTCTAGTAGTGATGTTTCCCAGCAGGTGCTGACCCCCACATTATAGCTGCTATCCCTCCTCTTCCAGGGAACCTACTCTACAGTGGGAACCGCTCACGATCTCCTGGAAAGCCTCACTGCTCCTGTGCTACTGTTAGCAAATCCCAAGTTAGTCACCAAGGCTTAATTCAGAGATACCTTAGCAACGGTGGAGGAGGAGGACTCTTGAGGAAGGGGGACACTTTTCAAACCTTGAGCGGAAAGTAGCTTGAAATTTCATAATGGCTCAAGTCTCTCTTAACAATAACCAATGTGTGTAATCCTCGGGGGAAAGAATAGGTTTTCACAAAGAAAAAAAATATTAAGGAAAAATCACTTTTCCTGAAAACAAAGGAAAACAAAATCCCAATGGGAAACTTAAAGACTCAATTTTCAACCTTCTGTGGATATTTTATGTATTTGATATTTTGAAAAAAAATCTTTACACATTTAAAAGTCGTTGAGGTTTTTTGTTTGGTTTGGTTTGGTTTTCTCTAGAAAGACTACTGTTTATTTTCTAAGGAAAACAAAACAACAACAAACATGGTCCTAAAGACAAGCATGTCATCAGCAAATGGCAGATTTTCTTACAGGGTCAGAGCTGAAGTGAGTTAACTAAAAGAGATGGATTTTCTTCTGAGTTTGGAAATATTCATGTCTAAATATAATACTTCTTACCTTAGCAAAGGCATAAACATTTCTGACCCATAAACATAAAATTAAATACTAGCTCAATTAATTCAAACTTTACTGCTAAACATATGACAATATATGTGTGTGTGTTAACAAGATATCTATTATGGCTACAGATATAATAGATAATACAGGTACATTATTTAACTGAACCAAGAAAACACTGAAGATAATTAGCATTCATATTTGTTTTTAATATGCATAAGCTAAAAGACCTTAACTGTCTGAGCTAAGGTCAAAACCTCTCAGATATAAAATTGCGTATGCCTGTAAATACTCAGAAAATATCCTATGCTTTGACTGCCCATCTAGGCTTCTCTGCTGGGACCCTGATATGTCTATGAAAGTCTGCCTGTCTCATCCCTCTCCGTTTTGAACAAGATTGTTTATGTTTTATACTTTGAGACCTTCTTGTTGGATCTGTACCAGGCCTCTCATGTCAGGGTTATTTTTCTCTAATGACCTTAGAATTCAGATGGGAGAGAGGATGAAGAGAGATGGTGAACGAAAAGGGGGCTTCATCGTTTTAACTTGATGTAACTTTCTATATAACAGGTGACGTGAGTCTTTAAGTCCTTCGATGCTACCAACTGCCCATGGCAAGCAAGACGGCTTGCCCGTGCCAGGCTGTGGTACAACAGCTTTGACGAGTCTACCATTCCCTTCTCAAAATAAACGTATATGTCAGTGCCCTATGCTCACTTCGTGTGCATGCACTCGACATCACTGGCAGAAGACCTCACTCTAGGCTATTGAGTTATATTGAAGTGTGAGCGTACCAAAACCCCTCAGCAAAAAAAGAGAATGAATAAAGCCTGCGTCCTGTAGTCAGAGACTGCAGAGCTTCCTCCATGCACAGGAAAGCTGAGGTAGATACTCAGACTGTTGCCCCTTAGGGAGAGCCTGTCATCAAGATTATCTATGAAAACTCCTATGCTGCCCCTTGAATCCCAGCTGCCCAGAGTAACAGCACAAAGTTTTGTGGGGTTCTTGCTTTCTAAATCTACATTTTACAGAATAAAATAAAAACACCAACATCGATGAATTCCAAAAGAAAAATTAAATAATTAAAGAGTGCTTTTGGTTTTTTCCTAAGCCTCTGAGGAATATTAAAGGGAGTAGCTTTACATGACATTCTCGTTGACATAATGACAATGGATAGGGTCATGAATACTTCTTACAACAAAGAGAAATGTAAGGCTTTTTTTTTTTTTTTTTTTAGAAAGTCCCCTTGTTGTTCAATAATCCATCACTCTACCCTTTTCCTAATGGAAACTTTTAATAAAACATTTACCTGAAGAGGGGAACTGATTTATTCTTTTGTGGCCTGGAAGGAAACCCAACTGATGGTTGAGTGGACAGAAGAGAAAGAACAGTTTTGCTTTGTCTATTTAAAAATCTGGACAGTCTTTCAGGTGTGTGAATAATCACCAGAGGAAGGATTTGAGAGCTGAAGACCTACTGTGAACACAGCCAGGTGGGCGAGCCATAAAGGATGATGGTATATCGCCTAACATCTGCCTAACGTCTTTTACGCACGTTGTTTTTCAAACTAGGGTAGCTCAAAGCCTAAAACCAAGCCACTCTATGAAGTCATGTGTTGCTGCTTGTCTTTGGATCTCAGTCCGGATTTTCCGAGTTCTACTGCACCTTTGACCTGGCAGCGTGTGTGTCTTTAACAGCTGGTCTGACAGCTATGGAGTCAAGATGAAAGAAATGTAGTCTTCTCATTTCTCAAGGAATGATTTTAATTAAAAAAAAAAAATAAGTGTTGTTTTCTTGCTCAGTTATGTGGGAAATCTTTGACAAATATAATTTTAGTAACTCTGTACCTGTCTCTATCAACATACCCAAGAATGTTTCTTGCAGTTTAAGCTTCCATATGATAAACTCCCACAGAAAATGTTTTGAGCTAAAAGGTCTAAACCGGAATCCCTTGTTCTGGGTAGAAAGAGAACTGGTGGATTCCCTTTCCCATACTGTTGTTATCTGCTCCCATTTCCTTTTTCTCTTCATCTCCTCCTCCCTCCTCCCTCCCTATCCTTCTTCCTCCCCACTTCCCCTCCATACCACTCTCTTTTTCCTCTCTCTTGCTTTTATGTAGTCAACACCTATTTTTCCTGTAGGTCTCACTGAAATGTTACCTGCCAGATCTATCTTTCCTGAGTTAGAGGCCACAGAAATCTAGAATTCCCTCAGTCCAGGAAAACATGGTAGATAATTTTATTTTATAAAATTCCAAAGCCACACTCCTCACGAAATTACCACTATCAGAATGTGGACCATTAAAAGCCTCCTGGGTGTGAATGGGGCTGAAGTGATGACTCTGTTGCAAGGGCTTCTTGCTCTCCCAATGTGGATCCCAGCGCCCACACTGTGCAGCTCACAAATGCCAAGAATTCTAGCTTCAGGGGATCCAGTGCACACCTGCACTCACATGTGCACTCCCTCGAACACATGTATGCATAACCTTTAAAATAAACTATATCTTTAAATATATATCTTTTAAAAATCTCCCAGGGGACTGCGTGGAGCCAAGGGGTTCTTGGCCATGAGCATCCAAGAAGAGAAGAAGGACCATTATAGTTGCCATCTGGTACAAGATCCCTGGGCTGAATTTATTAAAACCAGCAAGAATGACTTATAATATAGTTCAATGTCTCAGGAGGTAGGCGAGGTGGCTTATGTGTTTTGTCTTATTCTTGGGTGTGTTAGCAGACAGAGACAGGTACGAAGCTGTCCTAGAGTTACTTAAATTATATTTGTCTAATATTTTCCACATACTTGACCAAGAAAGCTACACTTTTTTAAATTAAAATCATTCCTTAAGAAATTAGAAGACTATATTTTTTTTCACCTTGACTCTGCAGATGTCAGACCAGCTGTTAAAGGCACACACACACACTGCCAGTGAAAAGTTTCAGAAGATACAGCAGAACTGCAGAATATCCAAACAGAGGAGCAAAGACAAGCATGTGGCTTCACAGAGTCCAGGAATACTACAAAGCACAATTGTGTAGCTGTCAAATAAAACCCAAAGCTAAACATCTAAAACCACCATCATGCAAGAAATGGGTGCGGAGTGAAACCATATTGAACTCCAGAGTATCCCCCCTCCTCCTGCTCAGGAGTCACTTGCTGGAACTTGATGTAACCAGTGCTTGGTAACTCACATAGACTTGTCTGTGGACAGTGAACACAGCCCTGCTCTAAGATCTCAACTCAGGCTTCCTGAGTCTTAATGAAAGCTCACCCAATCTCCACAGGAGTTTGGATAAATGACAGGTTCTGTGTGTCTTTTAGTTACCTTATCTGTCATGTGAAGGTAACAGGAATAATTTACATTAAATACTGCTATGGTGAATATGTGAACAACTGTCTTCTGCTTAGTAAGCCTTCAATAAGTTTAATTTACAACTTCTGTCAGTATTTGTAGGGAACCATACCACCATAGAAATTTGCAGAGTATTATACTAGTGGCATGTGAGAAGGAACTTTAACCAGCCAGAATACGTTACCAAAAAAGAGTGAGGAAATAAAGCCCTGTGGTCAATGGAGTCAGAGGATGTATATCACCAGATGCTGACTCAGCAGATGTAGATCTCCAGATGCTGACTCAGCAGATGTAGATCTCCAGATGCTGACTCAGCAGATGTAGTTCTCCAGATTCAGACTCTGGCAAACACCCAGCATTAATATAAGTAGTACACTGTCTCACAGCCTTCCATGGTGGGCAGGAGCTGAAATTCCAGTGTAGCACCCAACCAAAGGATGCACAAACAACCCAAATAAAATGGGTTCAGATAGAGAGAAACACATTCTAAAGCACAAGCATTTGAGGAGCTACAGAACACAGGTGTTCTGTAATGTTTCATCCAAATCTCTGTAGAAATGCACTATAGCCAAGATTATCCTCAAGTGTCACCGCAATCCAGAGTGCTTTTCCCACTGGTGAATGACGGATGAGGAGAAGCACACAGTGGTGGGAAGGGATCCGCAAAAGGCACAGAGGAGTCAGTCTCGTGGCTAGAACATGTAAATGCAGCTCAGAGACCATGTCAAAGAAGAACGTTGTGTTAAGATTTTAGAACAGAGTTAAGTGTATTCTGGGCCTCTAGGTTAGACTCAAATAACGCAGACTGGATGGATTCTTAAGATATTTGAAAAATGAAGAGTTTTTACAAAGTACACTCAGAACAGGAAATGATAAGAAAAAGGCGTAAGGAAGTTAGTGCGTAGATGGCTGTGTCTGTGGACAAGTGCAGATGCTGACAGCAGAAGAGGACAATTGCTATAGTGTGAGCAAGAAGATAAAACAGGGAGATGAAACACTGGAGACAAGACTGCTCAGAAGTCTCTTATTGTGCATGCATATATAAGTGTGTGTGTATGTGTGTATATGCACACACACATGCACGCATGTGCATGCAGTGTATATATGTATATGTGTGTAGTGTTTGTGTATAGTGTGTATGTATGTGCTTGTGTATAGTGTGTGTGTGTATGTGTCTATGTGTGTGCGTGCATGCAGTATGTATATGTGTGCAGTGTTTGTGTATAGTGTGTATATATGTGCTTGTGTATAGTGTGTATGTGTGTCTGGTGTGTATGCATGCTGTATGTGTGTGGTATGTGTATTCTGTGTGTACACACGTGTTCTGCAAGTGTTCTGCATGTGTGCATGAGGAGCAGAGTTCGATGCTGACTGACCGTCTTAGTTGCTCTCTGTCTTATTTTTTATAAGGAAGCTCTCACATTGAACCCAGAGCTCACTATTGACTCATTCAAATCAGCTTAATTGCTATAAATTATACTCAAGTACTCCACTTATCTGCAGTAAAAATTTGTATTAAAGGACTATTATTAAAGATATTTGACCATTTCCAAGGTCTACCTTTATGACTAAATAACAAATAGTTAAAATGCAGTAACAGAAAATAAAATGAGTTTAACTTACCCTGAATCACAGAAACAGCTCCACAGTCCTTGGCCATGACTCCAGAGCAGGCGATTAAATACCCTGTTGAAAATCCGGTATAAACTCAGTTCTTCGGCATCAGGGACCCTCCAGATTCTTGGAAGAACTGTACGAATACTTGATTTTACTATGTCCAAAACCTAGTGGGAAAACAAGTACTTAAAAATCTACATATGCATACATGAGTCTAGGGTTCGAAGATGTCTCTTTTCGGTGGAAGGTGTGTGTCATCTCCTACAGCCCAGGCTGACCAAGAATTTGCTGTCACAGAAACTGGCTTCCAGTTCCTGAGTTTCCTGCTTCAACCTCCCAAATGTTCCATTATGGACATGTGCCACCATGCTGGCTTAAATGTAAGAGATGAATGTCTGCATGGAGAAGAGAGGAAGGGAAGGAAGAGGAGCACAAGGACTGGGAGGGGAGAGGAGAAGAGGAGGAAGAGGAGGAGGAGGAAGGAGAGGATGGAGAGGAGCAAAGAACTGAACAGATATACAGAGCAATCCATATGTGAAAGTCTGCTGCCCGGTGCTACCGCTGAGGCAAGCAGAGAGGGCAGAAACAAGTGGAGACCTTAAAATAAATGCTACAGAAAAAGGAGCACAGGACGCTGAACTTCACTGAAACCACAAATCCCAATTCTAGAAGGACTGATATGTCAAGTGTTTATAAGAGTAAAACATAAAAGTGTCGATGGGCACAGGCCTTTTAGGCCCTGAGTGAAAAAAAAGGATTTTTTAAGTTGATTATGTTAATATAAAAAACCTGAGGTCATTAGCGATCTCATAAAGTTCGATGCCGAGGCACATTTGTGATCTCAGTAGTAAAGAGACAGGGACAGGCAGGTCCCCGGAGCTCACTGGCCACGCAGCCTAGCTGCTGAGTTCAGTGACTGGATCTACCTCAAAGAGCACAGGGTGGGTAGGTTGGATGGCCCAGTAGGTAGCACAGGGTGGGTGGGTTGGACGGCCCAGTAGGTAGCACAGGGTGGGTGGGTTGGATGGCCCAGTAGGGAAAGGTGCTTGTCAGCTATGAAAGCTATGTGTGCTGACCAATGTTCATGTCCTGGAATTCCTGTAAAAGTGGAAGCAAGGAGCCTGTTCCACAGGCTTCTCTCAGACCTCCACATGTGCCCAGCAGTGATGCAGCTCCCAAACATGCACATAATAAAAATAAATGAAAATAATTAATTAAAAAATAAGTGGGAGAGAAATCAAGGAGGAGTGCTGATGTTGGCTTCTGGTTCCCAGGAGTATGCATAGACATACATAAACACAGTATATCTCGTGTATATATATATATGTATATACATATATATATATATGTATATATATATATATGTATATCTCACACACATATACATAAACATAGCCTATAACATACACACACATAAACACAGTATACAACATGCACACACATACATAAGCATAGTATATATCACATACATAAACACAGTATATCTCACACCTATACATGAACACAGTATATCTCACACATATAAACACAGTATATCTCTTTCACACATGCATAAACACAGCATATAACATACACACACACATAAACAGTATATAAAATACATACACATACATAAACACAGTATAAACACACACAAAGATACTATGAAAAAAGGAAATGATCAAATCACAGAGAAGATATATTCAAGCATACATATCCAACAAGAAATTAATATCATGAACATTTTTTAAAATCCCACAAAACATTAATACAAATGTGCAATAAATATAAAGAATTAGGTCATATTAAAAAATAATTGTGAAGACAGTTGCTTTCTCTGGGAGTAAATATAAATTGGGACAAGGCATGAGAGTCATTTCTTTCTATTGGTGCTCCCTAAATATTAAGTGATATTGGTGTGATATTAAGTGATATTAGATGACCAAGTTGAATTTCAAGCCATCACCTATTTTTGCAGAACACCAGACCAGCTACAGGTCCTCACAGTGAAGTGTGTGAGCCACATGGTGGCCTCGCTTCCCTTCATCCTGTTTCCATTACTTTGAAGTGGGGCAGAAAGGCACACCCTGTTGTATGCTGAGGTGTGTCAGTAGGCGCGGGGAACAGGAGAGAGAGGACGCACCCCACAAGAAAGCAGTTCACGACAGGCTCTCTCCTGGATAATGACTCCTTAATTACAAAGAGGATTAAAAAGGCTTTCATATGAATTATTCACAATAATGCTGACATCATATTCATACCAGGCATCGGTTTAATTTATGCTGTTTTAAATTTCATTTAAGCTATTCATTTAATGCTTTGAGATATTTAATGCAGAAAGCAGGACTTGTGAGTGCTACCATGTAAGAGTGAACGCTGGCGGAAAATCATTTTTCAATGTGCCTTTCCGTTTTCTGCCATTGTATTGGTAAGTAATACAACAGGGCCAAAAATCATAATTCGAAAATGAAACGATTAAAAATGTAACCAATTACAGGTTATCATAAGCTAATCTCAAGAATAAATATGTTACATAAAATAACTAAAATAGAAAAATGCTATCAATACTCGGGATTTGAATGCTCCCCTAAGCAAGTGGCTTTTACATCGTACTATGCCCACGACAAGCATTGTGTAAGGCATATTTTTTAAGTCAGTCTCTGGGTCATGACTCTACATGTAATTATGCTTAGTCTAGGAGAATTTTAAGAGCATGATAGTCTAGTATCCTAACCCACATATGCCTGTAAACCAGGGCCTCAGGCTTGAGAAAGCTTTTATTTCACAGCTAAGATTTTCTACTGCCGGGAAGAGCCTTCCTAGACTGGAGAAGTTGGGTACCACCTGGTGAGTGTAGATACTAGCTCCTTTCTACAGAACATCACAGAACTCTGACTCTCCTTTGATTCTCCTTGCTTTTAGTTTTTAAGAAGTTTCCTCTGAAGGCAAGCTCTGGTCCTAGGAGATGAGATGGGTTAGAAAGATCCATTTCCATAGTTTAAAGGAAAAGAATCCCAACACTTCCTCTTCAGAATTCTGAAACCTCACACAAGCTCTTTGCTAACAAAAGCAGTCTCTGCTTAGTCACCTGGAAAATTCTGTATCTTCAGACAACATCACTTGGGGGCGGGGGAAACAGCCCACTTACCACTAACCTACCACAGGATCCCTCACTGACCAGACCAAACCATTCTCTATCTTCTATCACCAGACTTTAATGTCCTACTAACAGCAGAGAACTGATGCCCCATCCAGTCACACGTTTATCCTGTCCCCAGAGGCTTAGGACAAGAGCTGCTACTTACCAATTGCTCAAGTAAAACCTATGCAGATGAGATAAACATCAGAGCTTGAACTTATTCTAGGCATGTCTGCATATTTAAGTCCTTAAATCCCAAAACCAAAGCAGAAGATAAGTACTGTTGGTCTCTGGCCTCTTTCTAAAACCCCTGAGGTGGAGTTCACGATCAGGCACATTAAAATTTCTTTAGAAAAAAAAAGATGGAAATGGGGGCTGGAGAGATGGCTCAGTGGTTTGGAGCACTGACTGCTCTTCCAGAGATCCTGAGTTCAATTCCCAGCAATCATATGGTGACTCACAACCATCTGTAATGGGATCTGATGCCCTCTTGTGATGTGTCTGAAAAGAGCAACAGTGTACTCATATACATAAAGTAAATAGATCTTGAAAGAAAGAAGGGAGGAAGGGAGAAAGGGGGAAAAGGAGGAAGAGAAGGAGGGAGGAAAAAAGATGAAGAGAGAGAGAGAGAGAGAGAGAGAGAGAGAGAGAGAGAGAGAAAGATGGCACATTATTTCCTGTCAGATCACGGTCAACATGTGAGTTCAAGCAAGTAAGGCATTGCCATCCAGGTATTAAGTGAAGTCTAAAGTTGCTAAAAACATCTTAGAACTTATGACTGACAAATCAGGCCAGAACTTGATTGAGTTACAGACAGCTCAGGTCTCAGCCTCTCTTACACACAGTTTTGTCTCCTCAAAGACCAACAGCAAAAGCCGGGGAGGCAAACTCCAGCTGTCTCTCCTTAGGTTCAGATCTATTATAACAAGTGATGTTTGGATCACTTGTTATAATATAATATATAATATATAATATATATAATATAATATATAATATATAATATATAATGCAAGGTAGAATCCCTGTGCACACAAGGATGCTAGACACGCCCTCCTTGGTGCCCATTGGATTTGGAATGGATTGTTTAAAGGCTAACGTGGTTGCACCTTTAGCAAAGCTAGTTACCACGTGGCTGCTGGGAATTGAACTCAGGACTTCTGGAAGAGCAGTCAGTGCTCTTAATCACTGAGCCATCTCTCCAGCCCCCCTACCACTGTAGCCTTGAACTTGCTATAGAGCTGAGCACAATAGTGAATTTATGACCCTCCTGTTTCCATTGCCCACATGCTGGGATTGCAGGCATGCCAGTCCAGCCAGGATCGAACCGGAGTTTTGTGCCTGCTAGGCAAGCCTCTGTCCACCATGTTACAGCCCCAGTCCAGATGCTGAATCATTTGTGAAGTCTAATGATAAATGACCAGCAACCTTGCGCTTAACCGTGGGCCCAGGAGAAGCTAACGTACAGAACTAAGTATCATTTCTTTATGACTTTGCAAAGCATCTCGATCTAACGTTAAGCCCTCTGTGGGGTAAGCAAACAGAAAATTCACTGAATGGCCACATTAATAAAGTGAAAAGACTTGTCGTTTTATGAAACATAGCCCATCTGAAGGCATAAAGCACACAGATAAATACATATTTTGCCACTACAGATGCTGAATGACAAACTACTCCATATGGCTGAGCAGTTGGTCCTAAATTAAAATAATGGCAAGGGGTGAAGACAGTTTCGAAGCAACATTAAAATCACTGTGCGCGGCTCTAATGATGTGTGCAGCCACTGCGACTATAGGGTGAAGGCATATTTGCTGACACAAAATGAACCACTCGGAACAGTATCCCCTGTCAGCCCAAATGAAACAGAGCCGGGAGACAGCAGCTCCAAAATGCAAGCCACAGCAGATGAGGTGGGTGTGAAAAGAGATTTCCTACCAAGCAGCTCTGATCAACAGGGATCCATTAAAAACCCTAAAACAAATGCAAATAGAATATGACAACCACTCCCCCATCTTAGTTCCTGCCTACATATGGCAACAGAGAATGTGCTTTTCAGCAAACTGGGAGTTCTTCACAGCCCGTCAATGTGGCACACACTTGTGTATATATTCCTTATGGAGCGTCTGAAGAAAGCTAGACTGCACAACTGCAGGTTTACCACAGTCTGATGTTAAACGAGAGAACTATTTCCACCTCCGCCCTCTGAGGACTCTCCTCAGTATTTACCTCTTAGGTTCCAGCTCTTTAATATTTTATACCCATTACGGAAAATGTGAAGAAAGGCAAATAATCTTATTTCCATGAAAATACACACACACACACACACACACACACACACACACACACACACACACAAAGGATGTCTCTGTGTTTGGCAAGAACTCTGATGAACCATCAGCAATGTCACTGTCCTGCAACCAAAAACGTGAGATAAAATATGTATTTCAACAGTGGCCTCAGGGTGGAAGGATATACGCTTGTGATGTGCCAATCCCTCCACAGGTATCTGAAGAGTTCATGGCTAAGTGGCAAAAACCTGAAACGAGCTTTCGAAATCCCCAACAACATCCAGCTGAGTTCATGAGCAAAACAGGCAACCAAGAAATTCTTGTCAAGCTAAGTAACACACAACCTGAGGGACAGCCATGGATCCAGGCAACTCAGATCAACGTGTTTTAAGAGTTTGGTCATCCGATGCCTTCCCATCCAGGTTCACTTGTAATGGCCAGCCACTGCCTGTGTTTTACCTAGGCTGCACCCACCCAAGAAGCAAGCCTGGCTGGGGTGGGGCGGGGCGGGGGTGCTTCTACCCAGTGCCAGCCCTCCAACACCAAGTTTTTGTCTACCCATTCCCTCAGCCTGGCCAGCACCTTCTGAAGATTCACTTAAGTCAAAGGCCATTTCCCTCCATCTGCCCCCTTCAGCTCACAAGTCTGACCTGTGCTGTAGCTGAAATGTTCTCCCTGCCTCCTTCAGATCTCTCCCCTTGGGTGTTCCCTATAGAAACCTCCTTCATTTCTAATTATCCTCACTTAGCAACTGCATCCCAGAGGAGCAGAGCTCTCCAGTGGTGACTGACTATTATCACAGCTGAAAGTAGGATGCATCCGATTAATCCACATCGGATACGTTAGTTACATCTTTGGTTTTCTAAACGGGTGACATTTTATAAGGTCTAACTCTGCATTCCATGGCTGACGTACATTTCTTCATTTCTTCTTGTCTCTGATATATTTTCTAGCTTTCTAAGGAACTAACAGCAAGGCAGACACAGGTCGACATGGTAAGTCAAGAGGTCACACGTATATCTCACTTCTATCCATTCTACACAGAAGAATTCCACACACAGGGTTCAAGTGCACGCAAGGTTTCGCTTTCTCAAAAGAACTGTCCGGTGCCTGTAGGTACAAATCTCAGAGGTCTGGTAAGTCTCTTAGCTACAGTAAGAATAGCAGTATACCAATCCCAAAGCTGTATTTCCCAAGGCCAGTTCATCCTGACACTGATTCTCATTCCTATATATCTACATGTGTATGTGTATGTATACATATGAATATATATATGTATGTATATATGTGAATACATATGTGCATATACATATGAATATATATGTGTGTATGTGTATGTATACATATGAATATATACATGTATACATATGAATATATGTGTGTGTATATATGTGAATACATATGTGCATATACATATGAATATATATGTGTGTATGTGTATGTATACATATGAATATATACATGTATACATATGAATATATGTGTGTATATATACATATACATACACATACATTATACATATACATATATATATGGCTTTCTTTTCAGTGCACTTTGTGTTATTATGATATTAGCTCTCTGCTTGTCACAAGTTAGTCATTTGGTACTCATTTTCCCAGAAATAAATTTGAAATAGAGACGAGACGAAGAAAAAGTAACTATGTGTTTGAATTTATAATATAGATAAATCAGTTAGGCACACTATAATGTACCCCAGTGATCCTTGAAAATGATAATTCCATACTTTTATCCCTGTCTGAGGTAAATTTTAAGAATTTCAGGTAATTAATTTGTGTGCTGTGGATTGAGCAGAAGAAAGTTTTAAATTTTAATTAAAACAATAAATCTTTGTTTACAACAAAATGTAGCACCTCCCTTGTCGACTGGTGTGATGACGTGTGTTCTTGGGATGGGATTGCCCGGGCTTCTTTTCTTTGTATGGATATCGGTGGAAGAGCTATCAATTTGGCATAGATAGTTTTTACAAAGATGGAAAGGTCTGCACATTTCGAGCTTGGAATCAAATGGAGACTCGTGGGCGAGAGCGCTGAGTGCGGTCCTGCAGTAGGAGAGCGCCATCACAGAACTGCAGCTCCCGAGAGCCCTTGCACCTTCCTAGGCCGGGGCGCCTTGCCCCTCAGTATTCCGAGAAACTCGAGTCTGTCAAGCAGAAACCTCTTGAAGAACAGAATAGGTAAAGAAAAAGGAGCCCTGCTGTAACCGTGACCACAGCAAGAAAAATTGCTACAAATGAGTTACATTGTGGGATTCCACGGCTTCTCTTCTACTCAGCCTCTACCTGGCAGTTCTCAACCACGTCCGGGTGCCTCTCGGCAAGATCAACTGTTCTCTAATTCAGATCAGCCCTTTTTATCTTTTGGATGCCAAAATCCAATACATGAATTCTTTGGCCCAAAATAGAACTGTCTATTAAACTAGCCATGTAGGGAAATAACCATAACTGTTGAGCTATCATGAACAATGAGACATTATTAGCAGGCTTTTGTCAGGAACGGGGTATCTTATTTTATCTTAAAGCACAGAGGAAATATAATACCTTTGGATGATATTTGACCAAAGAGTGAAGAAGCAAAACGGGAGCAAGGAAGGAAGGAAGGAAGGAAGGAGGGAGGGAGGGAGGGAGGGAGGGAGGGAAGGAAGGAAGGAAGGAAGGAAGGAAGGAAGGAAGGAAGGAAGAAAATGAAAGGAAAGAAAAAAAGAAAAATGAAGTAAAAAATGTATAAACTGAAAATGAAGATCCTGGACCTCACATTGGCACAGTCTCCTTACTCTGTCAGAATAGCCTGAGCAAGTCTTAACTGAAGAGCGGACAAGTGTCCTTACAGTAAATTGGCATGAGGGAGCTGACATGGTGGGATATGCCCGTGCTCGTAAATTCACAAATAAGTGCTCATATTTATTTTTAAATTTCTAATCCTAGTAAGCATGACCCTTAAACATACGGAATAATCCTTTCTATTCACAGACTGTGTCCTTTTCAAGTCACATCATAAGCCCCTCTCATGTTCACCCGGCGTTCTAGGATCCTACTGACTTAACGTGTGTAGCAAACCTGCAGGTTGTAGGAGGAACACAGGGTTGCCTCTGCATAAACACCAGGGGGCGCGCAGCCGCAAAGGCATCTCCTGCAGGAGGACCTAATTGAGGACTGCCTTAGAGACCAAGGATCGCTGATGCAGGCAATACCAGCCAATCAGGAACTGCTGTTTAAAAGAGATGCCTTCTTAGGACCAATGGAGTGCGGGTGAAGGGTGTTACAGGAGCTTACAACAGCGTTCAGAGGAGCTTGCTGTGGTTTCTCACCTGGTCCAGGAGTCTGTGTCAATGATTCTGCGCCAACTTATCTCCCACCCCTAAAGGCAGGTAGGGTTGGACAGCGGGCGGTCCAGGGCACAGGCAACAGCAGGTGACAAGTGAGACTCGTTTGTAGACATATTAGAGGGACCCATCTAGATCTGAAATGTTAGAGCCAAAGAGGCACCACTACTCAAAGCTTCCAAGTGCCAATCCACTTACAAACTTATAACCAGCTGGTTAGCCGAGCCTAGAGGCAAAAAACCTCCTCAGGTCCTTGTGTCCCTGACCTCTAAAGGACTTGGAGCAGTCAGCCTTGGGGTCTGCTCCTAGGACAGTGGCACTCGCCAGGACTGTCTAGCACTGCCATAGGTTTTCCTCTCCTTCCCACAGACAGTGGGTACAAAGAGGACCCCAGACAGTCAAACGGGGAAAGATAATTTGTGGCTGTGAGAGAATCGTAGAGGGGACATGAAGAAGACAGAAGATATGTTCTGAAGGATGGTGAATTGTGTACGAGGAAGGGGCTGGAGCCAGGCAATCTTTATCCACCTCTTTGTTTTAACTTCTAATTCTCAGTATTCTTTCCTTTCTTCCATTTGCTTGTTTTGGGTTTTTTGTTTTGTTGCTGTTTTTTTGTTTTTGTTTTGTAGTGCCAGAGATTGAACCAGGACTTCATGCAAATGCCAGACAAACACCTGAGCTACTTTCCTCAACCTGTTTTGCATTTGTTATTTCGAGGTAGGTACTTACTAATTTACCCAGGTCAACCTTTAATTCATTCTGAAGCCTGGGTTGAACTTGAACTCGTGACTCTCCTGCCCATGCATCCTCGATTAAAGTCCTCTCGCTCTAGATGAATTGAAACTAAGTTATGAAGTCAATTTGTATGATCACAGTAGTTCAAGCATTAAAGAGCTTCATGGGACTAGTGTGTGACACTGGACATCACAAACATAGACCCTTCCCCCCCTTGCAGAAAGATATCCAAGGGGGCTGAGCTCCCAAAACACAGCCTGGGATGTTTATCTTGCTTGGCTATTGGTACTGGAATTCACCATCCAGAATGCATGGGTGAAACTTGGACAGGAAAAGATGGCCACCCAGATCCAAAAGACTCCCTCGGGTTCTGACGGGCATGCCCACTGGTTGCACTGAGTCCAGAATGTCTCCAGGTAATTCCAAAAAAAAAAAAAAAAAAAAGAAAGGACCATGGAGCAGAGGGCACCTGCACTGAGTCTGCATTGAGTCTTGTTCTTTGCCCAGGACAAGGAATGTTTGTGTTATTTTACTACCATGTTTGTTTCACAGGTCTTAAGTCACAGGCTTGAATTCTATTTCTATTTCAGATTCTAGAATACTCCTCGATCAAATGCAACTAAACTCCAAGAATGTACTAGTTCTTTTTAACCGTAAACCCACTGTGGGCACTCAAGCTGCTTCTAGTAGTTGACGCTTATAAACAGCCCTGTCATAAACGTTGACCTATGGAAATCTACTTTTCAGGATGAAAATCTGCAGGACACAATGCAAGGAATGTTTCTTCTGACTCACAAGGCTATGAGCATCCACAACTTAATAAATACCATGGATGGCCTTTCTGAAGAGCTAGACCAATGTTCTCTCTGTCTGATGGAGGAGCAAAGGCCCTCTGAGCCATGCTAGGCCCACCAGTGAGAATTATCCATCTTATTAATTTTTGCCAATACAATAGTTTTTGCTTGCTGTTGCCTCGTCATTAGTGAGGCCAAGGATCTATTTGCATGCTAATTGGTTATTCGAAGATCTAGTAAAGCATCCTTTTTATGCCGCATTACTTGTCAGTGTTTGTAGACTGGTTTGTCTTTTGTTCACAGACTGCTACGAGTGATTGGTTTACCTCTGTTACTTTTCATGTCGTGGGCACTAAATATCAGTCTTCCCCAACACGCCCCCATGTGCTCAACACCCCCCTTGCCTGTTCAAAAGCCCAACGACTCAAACCCCCACCCCTACCTGCTCAGCTCAGTTCCTTACCTGCTCAACACCCCCACATCCATTCTGCCTTTAACTTGCTTTAAGGTGTCTTCTGCCATTCTTAAGTTTTTCTTTACATTTGTTTGGGTTTGGGGTTTTTGTTTGCTTGTGTTTGTTTGTTTAGTGTAGCTCAGGCTAAGCTGGAACTCCCATCAGTCTTCCTGCCTCGGCTTCTTGCATCCCAGAAGAACCAGCACCTACACCTGACTTTGAACTATCTCGCAGCATTCTTTCTATCAAGCTTCCCCTTTAAGCTCTCTTGGTCTTTTTTAAGATGGTGTTTCCCCAATCTACAATTACATTCATCTTTCTTTCTGCATTTCCTTTGCCTTAATACTTCCCTAAATTATATACCAAACTGTAACCTACACGGAATTTACTTTGTGTATGAGAAGAGGTAAGCTCCCTTTATTTTCTTCTAAAATAAGCAATTGTTTGAACATCACTGCATTAGTTACTTTTTGTTGCTGTGATAAAAATACCACGACCTAAAGGCACTCATCGAAGGAAGTTTATCGCTTATGGTCCATAAGGTGGAGAAGGCCGGACTCGGTGGGTAAGCAACTGCGCACCCTGGGCTCATCACTGGTTAATGTCTACCTCTGTTGACATCTCTGATACATGCTCCTCAGTGGAGACGCTGCCTCTGTCCATGGCAGGACAACACATGAGCTGATGGACAACCATTCAGATCAGTTTACTCAGATAAAGGTTATGACTTCGCCGGCCAATGTTGGCACACGCCTTTAATCCCAGCACTTGAGAGGCAGAGGCAAATGGATTTCTGAGTTCAAAGCCAGCCTGGTCTACAGAATGAGTTCCAGAACAGCCAGGGCTACACAGAGAAACTCTGTCTCGAAAACAAAACAAAAACAAAAACAAAACAAAACAAAACAAAAAACAACAACAAAAAGGTCATAACTTCATCGATGTCAAATTTCATCTGATCTATCAACAAATCATAGAATAGCCAAATGTTAATTCGTCTGAAGTTTCCTAGCTCTACTGAAATAGTACTAGCTCCTGAAAAGCAGCCCAGCCCAGAAGACAAGCCTCCTGCCCTCCCAAGTGCCTTAGCAGCTGTTACGAGCCCTTTGTTCTTTTCTCAGATCTCAGTTCTGTCACGTTCTGGGGCCCTTCCTCACCTCTCTGGTTATAATAACTGCTCTTGGATGGATCGGACCTCCATTTCCTGAAGAACTTGGTACTGCCCCTCCTCGCCAGCCCTTGTTCTAGACTATTGTCATCCACACACAAATGAAAAGAGTCTTCATCATTAAGGCAGAAAGCGGGGGGGGGGGGGAGCAGGGGGGACCTTACTAACCCACACCTCTCTCATCACTACCACTGTTTCCTTTAGACTCTTCCCCAGCTCTCTGAAAAGTGTCTGCACCAGCTACAGTTTTTTCCTCTTTGTAACTAACTAATTGAATTCCTTCCAGTTACATTTTCTTCCCTCTAACTCCTCAGAATTTGACTGTGGTCACCACTAACCTCCATGTTTGCCCAAAACAACAGACAGGTTGATTGATGCTCAGCCCCTAGCAGCAACTTCCAGCACAGGATATCAGTCTGTTGCTGAGATAACCTCGTGTGGCTTCAGGGACACCCAACCCCTGCTGTTGCCACTGGGTACCACTTATCTCTTCTCAGTCCTCTTCAGAGAATACTCCCACCTTCCCATTCCCACCCAGAGGAGAGTCCTTGAGCTCACAGAGTCCCAGAAACTCCAGTCTTCTCCTACAAACTTTCTACATCGTCCTGTTCAGCCCTATTCCTTGAAATACCTTACAGACTACACACCCAACCTCAGCTCTGCTCTCAAACCCCTGTGTACATCAAAAACACTCACTATCATCACTTGGATAGCTAATCAATACATCAACATAGCGTATGCAACACCAAAGCACAACAAAACAGGAGGCTGGAGAGATGGCTCAGTGGATCAGAGCACTTGGCCTTGCAGAAGACCCACATGGAGGTTCACATGTGCCTGTAACTTCAATTTTAGGAGATAAGACACTTCTTCTGACCTCTCTGGGGTCCTAAATGCACAGATACAAAAAAAATATACATGCAGATGTATACATATATGCACGTAAGGTAAAAGAAGCATTTTTTATGTGTATGGGTGTTTTGCTTGTATGTATGTTTGTACACTGTGTTCACGCAGTGCCCTTGAAGGCCATAAGAGAGTGTGTATCTCCTGGAACTGGAGGTTAGAAGCTTCCATGTGTGTGCTTGGAATAGAATCCGGGACGTGCGAAAGAGCAACCAATGCTATTAACTGTTGAGCTACCTCTCCAGCCCCTAAAATAATGTTTTTAAACCAACACAACAAAAGAATCACAACAAACCTACAGAATCCAAGCATTCGCCCGCACCCTGGCTAACCACTCCCTGCTTCTTGCCTCAGTTGCCCTAGAAACCATCTCACCACTTTCTACTCTGTGCCACATTCTCTCTCCTCAATTCTAGTCCCCTCCAGTAGTTGTCAGTCCTTTAAGGTTACTAGTCAGACTATAAAAGTCTTTCCCAGTGGCCTCTCATCCACTAAAATAAAACCCTTTCTTCTGATACCCCATAAAGTCACCATCTGAGCCCTGACCCACCATCAAAGTTATCTCTTATAACTACTGTATCGCCCACTTTTCCAACAAAAAGTTATCATGTAAATAGATTAATAAGTCCATATGCACATTGTCGGGCCATGGAAGGGTATCCTGGTTCTTGGGCTGTGGGTTCGGCCATGCCCCCAGAACCCAGGCTTCTGACATGAGGCCTAATCTCAGGTTCCACCTTTACCATTCAGTCACACAGTGGGTGTGATAAACAGAGCCCCCAAGGCCCTTGAGAGATTTACATACTAATGAGGTACCTGAAGACCAGAGGGTGGAGCCAACTAAGCATTCCTCCACAGCCCCTCCCCCTTTTTTCCCTCTCCCCTTTTTTCACTCAGGCATGGCCTGGGTTTTTGTAGGGTATGAATCCAGATCCATCCACCATCCACCATGCCAATAAACCGGTTTTGGAAACCCAAGGACTTCCTCGTGTGTTGGGGCCGCGCCATGAGAAACAGTGAGGAACCGTGGAGAGGCTTTTAGTTAATGAGCGGCCTAACTTCCAGCTGGAGGAACCCAGATCGTTCCCAGCCGACTACCCACAGCATGGCGGGAGGAACCCTGGGTTCCCTAGCCATATTTTCCCACAGCACATCAAACTAATTTTCACTTCATGACCTTTGATTCTGCTCCCTGCTCTGCTGATAATTCTCTCTGAGTAATTCACGGATATCTGCTGACACACTGATTCACAGATATCTGCTAACACACTACTTAGATACCTGCTGGCACACTCATTCACAAGTATCTATCTGCTGACACACTACTCACAGATATCTGCTGACACACTGATTCACAGGTATCTATCTGCTGACACACTACTCACAGATATCTGCTGACACATTGATTCACAGGTATCTACACAGCTAAACTACTTTGTCTTCAATCCACTTTTTAATCCTCACGATCTTAAACCTCGTCTAACACATAATAGGTGCACGGTATTTGTTGAAGACACAGCAAATAAATGTTCACATATAAACTTCTTGTGAACTTGAATCAACATTTTAGCTTAATAAATAAATAAATAAGTTATTTCCCAGTGCCACTCACTTTCCGTTGTTTTACAGAGTCCAGTTTTATGAGCCAATATGAAGCCACTTTTGTTTTATAATGCTTCCAGTTATCCATGATCTGTTGAGGGAGAGAAGTTAATAAATTTAATCTAGAATGCTCACCGAAAGTGGTAAATGAACGTGTTAGCACTTACTATATCCATTTGTGCAGCGGAGGCACTCTGAGATTACTTACAATAAAAATTCTACCATTCATAAAAAGATACCTGCAAAGACTTAGACAAGCCAGGTATTCTAAATCTGAGCCCTTTTCATTCTCTTCAGTTAGAGTGATATCACTCAGTGAATAAACGTTAGAAATCCTTAGATACACACATTTTTAGGTAAAACTTTAACGCATAGATTTTCTATCTTTATTCACAGGGCTGTGTTACCCACAGAGTAATAGAATATTGAACAATACATTAAAAGTCAATGTATATTCAGTTGGAGTTCTACTAGCCCTTTATTTTGTATTATCTGTATATCTACAGAATTCCTCAATATATACTCGAGTATAATGTATACTGTGGCAAACATTCAAGTCTGGAACACAGCAGACATACAGCAAAGAATCTAATGACTGCCATTAATTATTAATCATGTTTCATTAATTGTATAAGCCTAACAATCTTCTTTACAGAAGAAACACATTGGCCACATATATTAATTCCACTCTCTCATTTTCTAATTAAAAAAAAAATAGCCGACCTTCATGGAACCGCAGTGATAGCTCAGTGGTTAAGAGCATTCATTCTTCTTGTAAGGGACCTGGGTTCAAGTCCAAGCACCCACTTGGCCACACATAACTGTCTGTGACTCCTGTTCTAGGGAGTGTGATGCCTTCCTTGACCTCTGAACAGTGGGCACATATGTGATGCACACACATACATGGAGGCAAAATAATCATAGAAATAAAATAAATTCAAAATGAAAATATCAGGTCATAAAAGACAGAAAAAGATGATGCATCTGCTGCAAAGTCACTGGCTTTTCTTAGAAATAAACATTATCAAAAATAAGTAAAAGCTTCCAGGCTTCCAAAGCTCACTGGGCAAAGTGTTTGCTGTCAAGTGTAACCTTCGTTCAATCTTTGGGACCCACACACATAAACATACTAAATAAAAAATGTAACTTAAAGTTTCAAAACGTATCTATCACAATACCTTACAATCAATCTAAATTTTCTTTTGCTGTAGCAAGCTCCCTGACAAACAATATATAACTTTCACTTTTGAAAAATAACTTATCAGCACAAAATTCAAAAGACTTGATTACTTAAAGATAATTCTCTAATAACAAAAATACCATGCTGTTATGGATTTTTGCAGCAAGATTTTTTTTTTCTTGTTTTGTTATTTCTATGCACTTGCTTTATAAAGCCAGGTGAACAGTAAAGGGATCTAGGGCAAGCTTTGGTTCTTATTCTACATATGACCACTAGATGGTGCCTTGTCTTCTGGAGGAAAAAAAAAATCACAACCCACCTATCCCACCCCTAAATGTTCTGTGGCCAAAGAATGATCTAAGTATGGGCACTTAGAAAACATGTTGGATGGAGAAGAGGAACCTTGAGTGAAGGAATATTCTTCCATCAAACAGTTTTAGTGACCTTGGATTTCTTTCTAAGCTAGGAGCGAGTCCTGACTGAGCGTCTGAACTTCTGCCATTTCCAAATGCTCCACTAGGTGGCAGACGTGCAAGTAACTCATCCAGGCTTTTTCAAAACGTGATTTTCCAGGCATCACCTGTAACTCTTCTTGACATTTTCTACCAGGGTGCTATTTTCATCCTGTCTCTTTTCATCTTAAGCTCTTCGACTTAGTCAATTTTTAAATAGAAGAGTTTATCCTGATATTTCTTTGATCATGAAGAGCAGTTATTATTTAATGCTAATTATTCTCACTTGTAAGCCTTATTATATGACAAAGTGTTCCTAATAACTAAAATGAATTCTTCTACTTTATAAAGTTTCTGGGGGCTAAAAGTAACATCAATTACACTTCCTATTCAATTGAGTATAATTTGACCAGAAAATTCATGTGTGTGTGTGTGTGTGTGTGTGTGTGTGTGTGTGTAGAGGCATAGGAGTCATGTGTGCATGTACACATGTGTACAGTGTACATGTATGCTGGTGTCTATGTGTATGCACATGCATTGCATGCATGCCTGTGGAGGTCAGAGGTCAGGCTTGGTGTCTTTTCACTGGGACTCACCAGGTACCCTGGAGTAGCTGCTATGAAACCCCAGGAGTCTTCTTTCCTCTGCCTTTCCAGTGCTAAGGTGACAGCTGCAGGTCACCATGCCAGATCTTTATGTAAGTTCTAAGGATTCAACTCAAGACCTCATGCTAGCCCAGCAAGTGCTTTACCAACAAATCCATCTCCCCAGTCCCAGGCAATACATTTTAATGCTCTCAGAAGAGCAGACAGATGTTCCTGGATGTCACACAGATACTCACATCTTCTATCAGCAGCTCCGACTCTGCATCCGACTTCCCCGGAAAGCGGATCCTCATGTCCTTGAGGACAAACAAGGTCTGACTGGTGAGGTCATCTTCCTGCTCCTTTGTTTTCAATTGCCGCAAAGACTCATTCTTAAATTTGAAAGAATACAGATACACGGAGGGGTCTCATTCCACTGTACCAGTATAATGTGAAAGATAGTTCTAGGTAAAAGGATGCACTGTTAATTTTTAAGTGGATATTTATGAATTTTTAGCATTAAAATGGTTATTATTTGTAAGAATGTCTTTTTATATTTTCTCCTGGTTGTATTTTATGTTGCTCAAGATATAAATATCACATATGTGTAATTTAAAAGGATTTCCTAATCTGTTTCATTTGCCACCGATTCTTGGACTGGATAATAAGATCAGTCATCATTATTAAAAGAATGGATTCACTTATATTTCCTGAGTTCTCCCATTGGAGAGACTCATTCTTAAAATTTGTTAATGTTAATGAAACAGAGACTGTATATAAATCTCTGGTCTAGCTCCAGCAAAATATAGTAAAACCACTGACTTTCTCAGTTGTAAATATCTCTAGTTTATGCTGAAAAGGGGATATGTCATGTTAATTTAATATGCAGAAAGCATTCCAAACGACATCATACATAGGCTCGAAAAGTAGAATTTACCAGTTTTTAAACTATTAATCTAGAGTCTTCAGAGGTATTTTCCATACGTTAAATGTGCTTGTTTCTATAAAAGATTAAGATATTACAAGAAAAAGAAACATGCGTTTACAAAAATGCTTAAGAACAATGTCACCCTCCTGCATCAGGAAATGATCACCAACACTGTTACCCTCCTGCATCAGGAGATAGAAAAAAAGCCATGCTTCTCTCTCTCCAACCTTGAGCTCTGTGATTTGGTGGAGCTTGCCTCTCAGGAGTCCAGCCTACATGAACAATGCAGTTTCCCAAGGTCATGACTGAATTACAGAAGGGATGGGGGCCCCTCTCCTCATCCTCTTGGCTGGTCCCCTCTCCGCCTTCATTTTGAGTACAGTGTTCTGTAAGCTTGGAAGGGCACAACCAATCGAGAGCTTACCACCAGAGTGTTGGCAGGGCTGGCGTCATTACTACTCTGAGGCTGGTGTCTCGCGTAGGAGGAAGCACGGTTTAAGGAATGTGACCGAGACGCTGACGTTGGTCGTGCTAATGGTATCACTTGTTGAGAAGAAAAAGGGCGCACATCCCCTCTGGAAGGTAAGTGAGCAGAGATGGACCGAGGGCAGCTGACCGAACGCCTCATGGAATCTATCGATGATGGAGAAGTGGTGTTGTTAGTACACTTTTCTCCCTAGTAGGTCTCCGCAGACTAACGATTAGACCGGGTGATGTCTGGGTGACAAAGGTCAGGCCTAGACACCATCGCAAGAAGAGAAGTTCTGGTGTGTGAAGAAGTTTTGCTGGGGAAAACACTGTAAACAAGACTTCAGTGCTAAGTTCTCCAAGTGTGATGTTAGAGAATCAGAAAGAAAAAGGCGACACCCATGAGCACATAGGTCCTACTCCTTGATGTCACCCTTATAGAAACCTGACAGACAGAGTGTATGTTTGTGTGTGTGTGTGTGTGTGTGTGTGTGTGTCTGTTGTGTGTGTGTTCGTGTGTGTAAATGCAGGAACACACATGCCAAGTCACATGTGTTAAGTTCAGAGGACAACTTCAGTTTTCAGTTCTCATCTTCAGCCTTGTTTGAGACAAAGTCTTCTCATTGTTCATCATTTACTGCTATAGATGCAAGAATACTTGCCCTGCCCCCCCCCCCAGAGTGCAGGGACTCCCCTGTCTTCATCTACAGCCTTGCCATAGGAACACAGGAATTACAGACATGCTTCTGCAGCCACCATCATCTAAGTTATAGGAATTTGAACCTAGGCCCCTCATACTTGTACAGCATTTCACCCACTGCACCATCTCCCTAGCCAGGAAAAGGGATTCCTATTGTCTAGAATATCAGAAGGGCCTTCCCAAAGTCACACAGCAAGATGGTGGCCAAGGTCAGCCAACACCTCAAGTCCTTGCCATTTGAATGCTAAAAGTTTCCGTTTCTCTATAAGTCCACAGTGTGATCTACTAACCTTGGGTTAAAACTGGCTATTTGAGTCTCTGTGTCAGTCAGAAACTAATCATTTCACAGTAAGTATCACAGGAGAGAGGAAAGAACAGACAGTGGCCAGGGTAAACAGATAACGGACAAAATCAGGGCTTCTGGTGGGAGTCACAAAACAGAACAATATGAAGGTTACTCTAAGTAAATATAATTGACTAATAAAAGAGCTGCAGCAAAACTAATAGTCTTACACACACACACAGACACACACACACACAGACACACACATAGACACACGCACAAACAAATTTCAATAGCAGATGATTTAAGTGAAGGAAAAAAATGAAGTCAAAGAACAGAGCTGTTATCAAAATAAATATCTAAGAAAACCATCATGTATTTGCCCTTGTGCATTCTGGGAACACTGAATGAAAGAGAAGCAGCATCCCTGGTAAGCTGTGGCTCCAGACCTGGAAAAAAGAAATGCTCAACACCACCAGCATTTTAATCTTTTTGTCAGCTCATTTTTCCTGTAGATCCTCTATCCTGGGTTTGTTCTCTGCTCAGAGAATATATCAATCTTCATTAGTTAAATAAATTAATAAAACTCACATGAAGCTGGGCTGCATACCCAAAGGTCTCTCTTCATCGGCTGTTGGAAAGAACTCAAAACTTCATAAAGGAAGTTTGATGGAAATAAATGGCAGATTTAGAAGCACACTACAAGATACTATGAGGATGTGATAAATGTAGTATTGTTTATGTTCTGGGAGCATAAAAATATACACTCATTCAAGTTTTAGAAGATGCTGTTTAAAAACAAAACAAAAGACTTCTCTTGCAAGTCTTAATTTCCTTCCACACCTGTGACGCACAGCACTTTTTAGCAGCACACTATATAGAAACATGTCACTGGTCAGTCTACCTTTAAAAGATATTAGTTATGAAGGCCATGTATTCAACATAAAACAAAAATACAAAAGTCATGTGAAGAAGAAGAGGAGGAGGAGGAAGAGGAGGGGGAAGAGGAAAGAAGAAGGAGAAGGAGAAGGAGAAGGGGAAGGGGAAGGGGAAGGGGAAGGGGAAGGGGAAGGGGAAGGGGAAGGGGAAGAGGAAGAGGAAGAGGAAGAGGAAGAGGAAGAGGAAGAAGAAGAATTCCAAACCATTTTCTCCCAGCTACACTGTAGGTCTTTACAGGCCTTAGGTAAGGATTGACGAATGAGAACATGATTGTGGGGTAGAAGGAAAATATCATTGTCTCTGTCACCTTAGTTTCTCCCTTATCACCTACATACCTGGAAATTCAGACAAGAAAACTAAAGTAGTTAGATACGCCGGTGGTTCTGAGTAGATTAGGAAACGGTTGTGACTTCCACCTATAAATGATGTGAGAAAAAAAAGTGTTTTATGTTGTTTTGTGAGATTTTTAACAATATCCTAAGTCCACCATCTACACAAGAAAGTGTTACTCATGATCTAGACTTTGCCCTTGGTCACTAATTTATGGAGGATTTGTGGCTATGGGGCTCCTGGAGAGAGAATACAAAACAAAGTAAGACCCTTGTTGTAACCCCCCACCTAAAGATATAATAATGAAATAAATATGTAATTGAATTAGGTTGACCTAAAATAAATTCCTGTTTAAATTCTGCATTCCACTTCACTACGCTACACTCTGGTCTTGATTCTTTAATCTCTTGGTCTCAGAGCATAGAACAATCTCAGAGCTGGAAAACACTCAGGATCCTTTTCCTCCTTGGTCCATAACCCTTATCAGTTCATGCTATTAAGTAATAACCACATTAGCTGACAGGCAAGGGATCTAAAACCCAACAAAATTTGGACATAAAAATGTCAGCATCCAAAATAAAAATCAAGCCATATTTATCCAGAGGCACCTTTACAAAATCTTTCAGAAAAAGAAAAGGAGTGTTACAGCTATCGATCGCCGGTGCTTGGGAAGATCAATCAATAAGGTGGATTCCCTGCTAAATACAGGAACCTGCCATGACAGGAGCAGTGGGGGGCATGTATCTTGATGGAATGTTTAGGAAAAAACAAAAAGTTGTTTCTGTGAATCCTTTTTATTAGTTTTCGTTCCTTGGGTACTTTACTACAAGCCCCACAGGCCAGTTTTAAAGCACATTACCAGGACCCACATATGCTAACCACTGCTGGAGATGAGCTCTGCAAAAGCTCCAGCCCTGTTCACTACACTGCTGAGCTGGAGAATCTGGTGGACCCTTGAGACACTATGTGCTGTGCAAAAGGCCATGTGACACTGGTCTTAAGACAGTCCTAGTTCAGAGGTAGCAGCAAGAAGGGGGTTTTCGAGAAAAGTCTGGAAAAAATGGAGATATTGGCTTGGATACTGAAGGGTGAATGGGAAATCAGAGGTTGGATCATGGCCATTGGCATTGAAGGAAGGAAGGAAAGAAAGGAAAAGAGAGAGGGTGAAGAGAGCTGAAGGGGACAAGATGGAAGAAGAGTTTTGGTTGCTTTCCTAAATACCTGTGATGCAGCCAAAGTCCTGATTAAAATGCTGGCCCAGCATGAAAGCTACAGGGAGCAAAATGTCAACTACTTCCCAGTTCTGGGGCTCACAGACATATCAAGTCAAATGCCTGGAGAGAGGTTTAAAACTAAGTAATGGTACCAAACAAGGTGGGTGATAGGTAGAAACTGAATCAAACACAATGTGGGCTTAAAAGAAAACACACTCCACATAAAGCCTTATGGCACATCCACAAAGCCCACGCCACCACTTAACAAACACACTATGGGACATGGAAGGAAGGGTCCTCAATTCAATCCACTTCCTCCTTGCAGAAGTTGAAAGCGGTTGAGGGATGGACCCAGCTCTGGCTAGGGAAAGACCGGGGAGAGAACACAGGTCTCCTCACACAGGACAATGCTTCTTTTGGCCCAAGGACTTTTTATTGAGTTCAAGAGTTTCAATTCTATAGTTCTTCCTCTACTAGTTCTTCCTCTAGCAACGTAGGAGAGATTGACTTACTGGATTGTTGGATTAGCTTGCCGTGACCGGTGTGCTTAAGGCTATATGGGACTTGATCTAGTCTCTTCTGACACATCTCTTTTTCATTCTCGTCCAGTTCTGAGTTGCTGCTGCTGCTGCTGCTGTCGTAGCTGCTGTCACTGCTCCCATAATACTTCTGCTTCTTCATGACCTCTGCACACTCTGGCATGCAGTACAGGGGCTGAAACAGAGGGACGTGTCTGATTAGAATCCCACCGCACACTCACTGTATTTAAACCCCACCCCCACCCGCTCGTGTTCCCTGCTTGTTAGTGATGATGGAGAACCCTCTCTACTGCTTGGTGCTTTTCAGTCAGTAGAGCACGCGCTAGCTGTGAGCCTGGTTTAGCATACTATGGTTCGGTCCTGATGAGGGCAAGGCTGTTTCTACATGACTGCAATAAACAATAGCAAGTTTCTGTGAATAAAATTAACAAAGTAAGGGGAAATGTTTAATATAAAAATATATAAATATCCTAAACACAATCAGCTTTCTTTACTCTACCCAAGAGAGACTAGGTATCAAGCCTTACCCAATAAAAAGTGAGCGGGAGGTAGAGAGAAAGAAAAGAGAGGCAAGCAGGACAACAGGACTAAGAAAGCAGAAACAAGAGAATCCGTTGGAACACCATGCACTCACTAACACACAGCCCAAGAATCTATTCACTCGCGTAACATCCAGGAAATGAAGCATTACTCATACGGCAAGTTCACTATTGATATTTATTTATTCATCTATTTATTTTCCTTGGAATTGGACCCAGGGTATATATACGTGTGTGTGTGTGTGTGTGTGTGTGTGTGTGTGTGTGTGTGTGTGAATTATCCACTTTCTAAATTTGTTTCCAATGACTTCATAGGGAATTCATAGGGAATTTCTAACTTCAATACAGTCTAACCACAGTGGAGCTGTCACAGTTTTTGTTTTTTTTATCATCAAGGTGACATCCTACAACGTGACATATGAAAATCACTGTGGTGTGAAGCCTTTTGAAAGAGGGACAGAATGCAGAAGAGCGACTCTGCACAGATCTGATGATCTACTGTGCCTTAGTATTTCTCAGAGAACCATCCAGCTTCCACTCCGCATGATAGATGCTTCTAAAGACACCAGGCTGAGGGCCAGGGAGAGAGACGAGACGGCCTAACTTCAGAAAGAGTGTACACAATGGAGAACCAGACAGCTCTGTAACTCAGCTGTTTTAAGGCTACTTGCTACACACATCATGCGTCTCCTGTTCCTGCTGAGACTGAGTTCTGCAGTCGTGTACTAGTGGCTTTGATGTTATTGTATACCATAATGAATTCCTTGGATGTCATGAGAGTTTGTGGGGGGAAAAAAACTGCCCCTCCAGTGTGACAGTGTAGGATAAGAATGGAGGGGGAGGGGCATTTTGAGAAGCACCTAGAATACAGGGCAAGCCAAAGCATGATGATGTTACAGCTACAGCTGTGTACAGGATGAAATACAACCAAGATGGAAAAGGAACTCAATAACTGGGTACCAACTTGCCTGTAAACTTATGCTCTCCTTCTGATGTATTCACAGAGTACCAAAAGTGTTCAAGTGGAAATACACAAAAACATTTGCCAGCCACACAGTCATCAAACATGTTGACAACCTTGACATGCTCGAACTCTACAAAAAAGATGTCTCTTCAGAAGTTTAGCATACACCAAAGGAACACGGGCACGATCAGCCCTCCTTCCAGCAGCACAAATCGTCAAGTGTTCCCAACGATCTTGACCATAAAATTATTCAACCCTACTAAAAAACCATAGAGGAAGTGGGGCCACTGCAGCGCTGGGTCATGCAAGCATGAAGGACTTTTTGACCAACACGCTGTTCAAACAATGAGTAAATAGAAGTCATAGCAATTTAAAATCCCAGTAGCGCTCTAAATGTATGACAGAATTTTGCAAGTGGCATTAAGTTATGTCATGAACTGTGTGTGCTACGTAATGTTATTTGTAGTTTTATTACGAAACAGGGCAGATACAAAAATACATACAGGTATAGCTAAAACAAGTGTGTACTTACCAACTTAAGAACCTCACTAATGCTTTGTGTGGCCAATTAATATTCCTTAAATTCTCAAATATTGTTTACTATATATAGTAACATACTATATACAGTACAGTATAAATACTATTTATCCTGTACAAAGATGATTTCACAAAAACATTTCAAATTATTCTTCAACTAACGAAGACCTTGGTGGAGTGCTTCGACATGAAGCACTGTCTCTCTGAAATGGGAGTTCTCTTTAGAAGTTTGGGTCCCTTTAGTCACCCTGATAAAACTTAAATAAAATAAATTATAAATACACTTGTACATGAATTATGCTGATCTCAGCTACTTAGAAATTCTGCTGACATTAACAAGTAAGGAATTGCTTGGTTCATTTCACTTCAACAAATACACCGTGAACTCCTGTTTATGTAGAATGTTTACCATCAGTGTTATGTCCCCGGGATGTCTCAAGTTGGTTTTGGCATACAGTGATGACTACTTTGTAAAGCTTAGGAACTCTAGTGGTACAACCAGTTGGTGCAAGATACTTATAGGATAGGCAAAGCTTAAAAACTCCTCGAATGTTTACCCCAATGGAGCTATGACTCATAAGGGCATTTACCTTCTCAGATAATCTAAACGTATTTGTTTCACAGGAACGTTCAGCTTTCAGAATAATCTGTGATACCTGAGGTCTTTACACAGGTATCCCTTACCAGGATTACCTTGCATCATTTTCATTTCTTGCTCTTGAAACATGCCACAGACTTCCACACCTCCATTACACTCAGTCAATACAGTATCGCAACTCCAAGGCTCTGCCTTGCATGTCCCTCCTCACCGTGTGAGCGAGGGTCATTTTGCAAATCTGCTTCCAGTGGAAACGCCTCAAGTCCAGAAGGCTGTCTTCAGGCAGCCTTCCTCGTTTACACTCCATACTCACCACGTACACCTTGGTTTTTACTTAGGCCCCTCTTCAACTAGCCAATGAGAACATTTTAACCACATTGGACAACTTTGACAGATTTGGCAATGTGCGATGTCCTAGACACTCTTAGGTGCTACTGATGAAAGATAAAAATGTACTTCTCACCTTAAAAGTACACACAACCTCACACAAATAACGACTCCTCACAACTGCTCTGAAACAGCATTGCTCATGGGGAAGAGGGGGTTGAGGGGACGTTTAAGCAGACTTAAACTTAAGTCTACATGGAGGTGCAAGCCAGTTCACACAAAGGAGCCATGGTTCAGGCTAGTTAGGGAGTCTCTAATCAGTCCTGCAATACATCAGTGTCTTTTCTTCTTCTTTGTTTTAGTGAACAGTTCTTAAAGCAAAGCATCAGAGCCTAACAAATAGTGAGTGTGTGGAGATGGAAAGATGGCTCAGCAGATGCTGAAACGTAAGAAGGACACACTGAAAAGTGTGTCTATGATTTCTCAAATTCAGCTTCGTGCTTCCCTGCTAGCGAGGAATATCTGGCACATTAAACTGTGGAAGCAACATCACAGATGTTAAGTAAACACGTGCATCTCTTCTAACTACATAACACTGTCTCTTTTCTAAGAACTGGGTCTGTTTGTGAGAACACTCTGTCAGTGTCACTGTGTCAGCAAAGGAAAGGCTCTCAGAGAGAGCTTCTCAGTCTCAGACACTGCAGAGACTCCTGATGGCAACACTTATTACCACACAGTTAGCAATGGCTGTGCTGTGTAACCCATCCTAAATGTCAACAACGGAGCAATGCACGAGGAAATGTGCTTCGTGTACACGAGAAACATTTTCAGCCATTAAGAAGCCAAATGTTAAATGAATTAAGACAATCTCAGATAAATATTGTACATTTTCTCTTGGTCGTGGTTACTTCATTTTATATAGATACATAAAATCATGTACATAAAATTAATATGAAAATAAAAGTAAAAAAAATGTTTAGGAAGACAGGGGAAGTTAATAGGAGAGACGGGCAAGAAAAGTGAGAGCAGAATTACACTCAACTGAAATGGAAAGTTCTGGTTTCCCAGGGGACTCAGTTATGTCATGTGATGTTAGCTGAAGCAGACACAGGAGAGAGGATGTTCTGCTGAAGCAGACACGTGAAAGGACGGGTGATGATTAGAACGAATATAAATATGACCCCACAGACAGTGTGACGAAGCCCTTGCATTAGTTTGCCTTGATCCGCTTCACTAGTCTGTGCCGAAGATGGTCTTGAATTGGTTTGCCTTGTACAGTGTTGCTGATCTTGGCTTTTCGTGGCTTGGTAGAGAAAAACTCGGAAAAGAACTTCTCGTAAAATTCCGGGGGCTTCTTGTCACTCAGTGGAGCTTCTCTGTTTCTTCCAGATCGAACTGCCACTGCTGGTTCGTGTTTGGTGTTTTCTGAGTGAACTGGGCTGCCGCTGCTGATTCGTGTTTGGTGTTTTGATAGTGGGCTGGACTGCTGACAATGAAGATTGGAATAGCCCCCCAAAGAACTATTTCTAAGCATGTCCACAACCCCCGTTTTCTATTAACCTGTCTTTTCCCCTACCTCTTGGGGGTGCTGGGCTAGATGGGAGGTTAAAGTGCCCTTATTAAAGTAGGTTGTGGAAACTCTAAGCCTCGGCTTAGCATGCAATGTGGACATTCACACTGTATGGACACTAAATGAACAGGAAGGAGGGCTCCCTATTGATGTACCTCGAATGTCACAATCCACCTTATCTATAATTCCACTTCTTTGTTAGTTATCTGGGACTGTAATAAGAATCTGACATTGACCTTAGAATAGAGGTAATCCTCCTAAGTCCAGCCTAACTGAATCTCTAGGCATTTGTTAGCACTTGGGAATGAACCAAAACTCTGAAGGAAGCTAATGAAACAAAGCCTGTGAGTGTGAGGTAACACCATTTGCCCGGTTTTGTCTTCACTGAACACAAAGTTCCTGAAGTTCCTATGAAAATGCATCCTAACTGTTAAGGGAAATGCAGAACAGAGATCACTTGCGCTCATGACATGGACTTGGGCGCCATCTCACCTTCGGTCCTCGGACCCGGGCGGTTTTCCCCATCAGTTTTTCATCGTCGATTTCGCACTGTTCCAGAAGATCCAGAAGATCTTCCTCCTTCAAAAATATGATTTAAATGGTGATCACTACAAGTATAGAGACTTTTTACGAGGTCAGTAATCTCTACAAGTTGGTGTACGGTGGGTGGTTATTCTAGAACCTATGCAGTGGAGATTACTCAGATCAAAGAGAGAAACGTTATAGGCAAAGGCTTCAAGAAACGTCACCAGAATCTGGGGGTAAACATAACAGTCAGCTGAAGCATGTGTGCACTCATCATAAACAAGCATGTCCTTCCCAATGTACTATTAAAATCTCAGAATACCCAGCCTTAATAAATCAGCTCACGAGACACTAAGACATGTAAAGCTCATGCTTGTCTTCCAGACTTTGTCCCAATTAATCATTGCTATAAGTAATTAGTACAAGTTAATATTAAAACACGACACAGAAGATGAAAACTGGCCAAATTTTTCATTTAGCAAGAATTTAATGTTAGGAATTTGTTTAATGGATACCACTTAATGAAGCTGCTTAGCAATATTAATTATTGCAAGAATATTTTTACAGCCTTAAGAGATATTTTAATTCAATGCCTATCACCAGTAGAGGAAATCTCTAAGTATCCCAATAACATTCTTTTATGAGCCTCTGAATTTATTTTAAAATCAAAGGAAAAAACTATAAAACCATCCATCAACATTGGAAGTTGAGCAAACCTGCACGGCTGTCCTGAGGGGCATAATCAACCACCTTGTTGTGTGATCCAGACCTCCTCACTGACAAAACTATGTTCACATGTTGTGATTTCTACTTCAAAATCTTAAAGCTTATTGAAGAAACCAGGACTCACAGCTCACAGTAGAAATGCATTCTAATCTAGGAAAGATAGGTGTAAAAAGGCCAGAAGCCTCTGGCTTTGATCCTACAGTGGATTATACAAACAGCACCGTTAGAAACTCAAAACTAATCTCAAGGAGTCTAACTTTAGTCAGAAGAAAAATCATACCAACAATATTTTCATCCTAAAAGCTCCAGGAGAAGTAAACAGCCATATATTTTAAAAGAGAAAGCCACAAGGAACACAGTGCAAAGGAGTCCAATTCTCCAGAAAGAGATAGGTTCTTCCCTAGAGAGCAGAGAAGAGTGGTCACTTTCCACTCTGTCAAATCTGGGCAAAAATGGACAGAGACAAGGCCATTATAGATGAGTTCTGCTGAGTCAAGACTGTCACCTAGAGATATTATCAGGATGGTACTTTAAGAGACAGCTAGCTTGTCTGTGGAGAGCATGCACAAAAATAGAGACGTTCAGTCAGCTCCCAGGTGTTGACCAGGTGTGCCAACACCTTAGCTAATCACCTAGACATGTGACTGAGGCCACCCTGACATTCTATCCCCAGCTAAATGCAAACATGTCCACCCTACACAATTCAAAGTCAGATCAGCCCAGGGAACCACTCAGCTTGTTTCCTGTCAGGGCCACACAATAAGCAAATAAACACAGAGATTTGTTATACTGTAATAGAGAACCAATAGACCCTGCACAAGGACAAAGGGGGAGGGAAGGAAGAAAAAAGGTGAGGAGAATGGACAGAAGAGGATAAAAAAATGAGAGAAGAGGGAAGAGGGGAGATGAGGAGGACACAGAGGAATATAGATGGGGAGGTGAAACAGGAAGATGGAAGAAAGACTTGGGGGTGTGCACTTTTGTGTAAGATTTCCAAGACAGGGCCTTGCTCTGGAGCCCAGACTGCTCTTCAACTCATTAGGCCATCCAGGCAATCCTTCTGCCTCAGTCTCTCAATTGCTTTTAAGGCATGCCTGTGCTGCCACTCTCAAATGAGGGAAGGAATCTTAATTGCTCTTATTTTCCAAGTCTATGTAGCATCAAGAAAAACTATTGCAGTGTTAGCTATAATTAAAAGAAGAATGTCACAAGCCCTGGACTGCCTCAATGAATTTCTCTATCCAGTTTCATACACAAATCTATGTCAGAAGGCATTTTATTATAATATAATGAAATTACAACATAGTATCAGAATTATCTGCCTGAAGTGTGACCTGTTATTCATCTTATTAATGAAGTCACTTGGTTAGCTCTGAAATGCGACCACCTCTTAAGAAGAAAAGCAACAAAAACATCATAAATATCATAAAGGTAAAAATGTTTCTATATGTAAACTTCTGCTGGCATCCACCGTGTGTGTGTGTGTGTGTGTGTGTGTGTGTGTGTATACAGAAGTATGTGTATATGTGTATGTTTGTGAATGCACTGGTGTTTATATGTATATATCTGTATGCATGCTTGTGTGTGTACATGCGTATATGTGTATATGTATGTGTGTATGGCATGTTTGTGTATCTCTGTATACATACATGTGTACACATGTGTACATATGAATGTGTCTATGTGCATATGTGTAGGTCTATGTGTGTATGTCTGTGTACATGCATATGTGTATATTTGTGTGTATATCTGTATATAGGCCTGCATGCATGATTATGTGTACATGTATGTATGTGCATGTGTGTATGTCTATTCACATGCATGTGTGTATGTCTATTCACATGCATGTGTGTACATATGTGTGTATGTGCTTATATCTATTCACATGAATATGTGTGCATATGTGTGTATGTGCATATATCTATTCACATGAATATGTGTGCATATGTGTGTATGTGCATGTATATATGTTTGTGTGTGTATGTCTGTATGCACGTATGTGTGTGCATGTTTGTATGTGTGTGTTTGTGTGTACAGAAATCAGTGAAGGTTCTATATCTACCACTCTGCCTTATTCCCTTGAGACAGGGTCTCTCCCTGAACCTGAGCCAGGCTGGCAGCTGGTGATGCCCAGGGATCTTCCTGTCTGTGCCCCATAAAGCACTGGGGTTACAGAAGTATGCACGCTTACAACCAGCTTTGTACTTGGGTGTAGAGGATTTGGAATCGGGTCTTCGTGCTTAGCCAGGAAGCTAAGCCATGTCCACTGATCCATATCCTCAGCTGAAGACGGGGCCTTTACTAAGGACACAGTGCTTGGCTCGCCCCTTTCTCTCCACCACCGCTCATCCTCTCACCCGCATCTTTTTCAGAGGATTGTTCAGTTCTCGCTGGAATGAAGCTGCTCTTCCTGAAAGGAAGGTCTGGAAGGCGACAGCCAGCAAACCTTCATACTTCTCAAGCAATGCTTTATCTTCAGGAGGATAAATTCTCCTACCAAAAAACAAAAGGAAATCAGAGAAAAACCCATTTACTTACCAGAATCTAACACAATTCAGTAGTTAAGATCACCAATTTAAAAATCCGTTGCCCCCTCCCTGCTCTGGGCCAAGTAGGTGCTGGAAACAGACATGGGTGAGTAAGGGGGAGCCTCAAGTGTCCATCTGGTACACCAGTGAACATTATGTAGGGAAATTTCACTGACGTGTTTAAAAACTGGTGTTTGGACAAGTTGGTGAATTACTGAACTTTGAGAGACAGTGTCCTGGAAGCCAGGGTAATGCAGAAGGTATGTCGGGCTGCATGTACTCGTCTGAACGATGTTTTGGGGTGAGGAAATGAAAATAGAGGGGAAGTGGAATGGGAAAAGTATCTTCACCTCTCCGTGCTGCTATGGAGATGCTGATGTCAGGAAAGAATGTCTACCCGGAAGGGTAAGAAAGTCTGAGCCCCTCCCTCACCCTTTGCTAAATCCTCATGTGGCAATATCAGATCAAGAGGAGGGACCACCTTTCTAAGAATATTAAGGGGTCCCTTTCTGTCCTTTCAAGGGGTATTTTGTGAAGACTGCCCACACCCTCTCTCCCATCTCCACCCAGACCCTTCAAATAATTTCTTATTTTGCCTAGTTGTGAAGTACAGCAGTAACAAGAAACTGCCAGAAAGAGTACTAGAAGTACATGACTTTTTCTTTTCTTAATATACTACAGAGTGACCAAGGACAGTCACAGAAAAAGTTGGTTATAAATCTCCCTCAGCAGAGCAGAAGCTGGGCCAGCCAACAGGAGCTCCCGCAAGCCAGAGGCATCAACCTACAGACACCCTTTCATGTCCTGAAACATAGTGAGTGAGAAGCTGTTTCTAACGAAGAAGGCACAGCACTTAAAATAGGCCCAAAAAGGCTAGAATGAAGCACCACCTCTTTGGTCTCAGGAAAACAAAACAAAACAACAACAATAACAACAACAACAACAACACCCCGGCAGCAGCGTCTACCTGTAATTCCCCATATGTCGGTTTTCATGTTCTTCCTGCGAAATCTGCTTTCGTACTTGAACGAGTCTCTCTTTCTAAAAGTGAGCAGATTTTTATGAACATTATGCGAAGTTGAAACTGTAAGGTAGCTGTTAAAATGTTCGCACCAGGCTGTGGTGTGGCTCAGTGGCAGAGCACCCGCCTAGCATGTGTTCACTATGCACCACAGTACAAGTCAGAATAAAAATAAACCAAAACACCAAGCCCAGCGCCCATACCAACTCTTCTTTCCGCCTCTCCAGCTGGTGCCTCTGCTGTTCCCAGTCGGAGGAGCCTGGTGAAAGCCTTCTTACTGGGTTTTGACCATACAGCCTCCTCTGAGCCTCCGCTTTTTGTTTGGCCAAGTTTTTCCTTTTATCGCTGGTCCTGAAATGCAAAACACAAGACCATAACTCTCACTTCAGCAAACTTCTGGTGGTGTCCTTCTGAGAAGGAACTGCAGATGAGGAAGCATGCTGAACCAGGAATAGAGCTATTAAGTTTATACCTTCACATATATTGCGTCCATCTAACCACAGTAAGGGGACTCTGTATGGAAGTGTAGCGACTATTCCTCTTTGTCAACTTGACTACATCTGGAATGAACCACAATCCAGAATTGAAAAGCTCACCTGCGATCCAGAACTTGAGGCTGGAAGACACAAGTTTCTGACCTGGATCTTGGCAAAGAGATCTTGAGGCACAATGGCTAGGAATCCCAGGAGAGTAAGACAAGGGGATCTCTGAATTCAAAGTCATCTGGGACAAAGCAAGTCCCAGATCCTGGCATGGTGACACATACCTTTAATCTGGGTCACACCTTCTGCTGGAGACTTAGATAAAGACATTGGAAAAAGAAAGACTCACTCTTCGACTGCTTGCCATTTGGGACTGAGTAACTGCTAGATCCTTGGACTTCCATTCACAGCTGACCATTGTTGGGGGGTTGGATGGCAGACTGTAAGTCATCATAACAAATCACCTTACTATATAGAGACTACCCATAAGTTCTGTGACTCTAGAGAACCCTGACTATTACAGGAAGGTAGTGCTTTAGAAAATAACAAGACATATGGAAATCCTGTATGTCTTATAGAGTCCAAGGCCCCTGGTTTCATAGTTCATCCTAGAAACGCACCATCTATAGTCTTTGGTGAATTAAATGCTGAATCTGTCTCCCTCTCTTAAACTAAAGCAACACTGATGTGTTTTGTCCCCTGCTCTGTGAGACTTAATCTAGGTAATTGACAAATGGATCTCTCTTCCTTTTACCAACCTGTTTTCTTTACTCTCGGCTACACTGAGCAGTCTTTAATGCACTTCCAGACAGGTCTGAAACCCAAGAACCTGTCATCATTTGAAAACTGACTCCACATCCTTCCCCTTGTTTTGATCAATGGTGAGCATTTAACATCAACTCTTCAGTGTGAAGAGAAGAAGCCCCGCTCTGGGACATTTGCCTCTGCACCTTCCTCTTCTCTCCCGTCCCTCTGATGTGAAGCCAGACTAAATCTGAGATCTTTCTTCTTCGCCACCAGAATCAAGGAGAAATTGAAAAGCAAACTAAATACTACCCTCAGCCACAAAGACATAACAGAACAAAGCCACCAGAGCCCTTACCCCTAATCCTAGACACCGTCATAGCTTCTGTTGCCGTTTCTCTGACACAGATGTCAATCAAAGGACAAAGACTGGATGCTATCTGCTCAGCTCGAAGAAGGAAGAGTTGTGTAAGATACAGAGGGTCCCTCTGAATTCATTAAAGATTGCTTTTCCAAAGCAAATAATTTGGGAAAAGGACAGATGTAAAGTGAGGGACAAGACAGATTTCTGATGGTTAGTGACTAGTGACCAAGAAGATTTCTGTTCCAGTGATGACTTCGAGTCCAGCTGAGTGTGCTCAGTGGAAAGAAAATTCCAGGGCTGAGAGAGATATTCATCCTCGTCATCACCATCATGTTCAAGATTCCAGTTTTTCCTAAAGCAATCACTTGCACATAGCAGAGACAAAAGGAAAAATAAGAGAGAAGAATGAAAAGGGGAGGTGGGGAAAGGGGCAAGGGGAGGAAGGACCTTTTTGGTTTTCTTTTTAGTGGTGTGGTCTTTTATTAGGAAAAAAAAAAAAAGCCCAGAACCAAGCAGTGAAGTCCTGCCAACAGAAGCCCCCCGAAGCATCAGAATTTCTGTGTTAAGTATCCTGCTGGGGTGAGAGGAGAGGAACAGTCTGCAAGGAGACGGCTTCTGTGCAGTTCAGCCAAGTGGGCGCAGGTGGAGTCTCCTGGCTTTTGTTTCGTCTTATAAATAACAGCACTGCTGTAGGAGACTTAAGGGGAAGCATGGAATGTCTCTCCCTTCTGCTCCCGTCAGAATTGTAAACAAATCCGTTTCCTTTCCCTAACTCTTACTGCAGGTTGAATCAGCAGACTCAGCAGGCAAGGGACCCTGGGTTCTGCTATAGCACTAAGGTCCCAAGTCAGGTCACACCAGCGCTGCATGCACACCTGTGTGGACAGGGCTAAGGTGATAGTGGAATTTCAGTCAGGATAGTCTTTTCACATGCTGCTTTGTAGGGATACTCTTGATATAAATTTATATTTGCATTCCCATAAATATAGGCACAAGTAAGTACTAATGGCTCTTACTACTTCACAGACCAGAATAAATTTTACCACAGGCCATATGATTGCATTTTACTTAGCATGTAAACCAATGGGTTTTTTTACTTCAACTATGTCTGTACACTGACCTAAGAAGTTTTGTTGCCCTTTTTTGACTTTTCCACACATGTTACTCTGAGAGTCCCTCTGGGGTCTCTCTCTGTCCCTCTGCTTCAGCTGTGGTGTGTCCTGCAGAAGTCACAGCAGATATGTGAAGATGCTCCACCTTCCCCCTTCCTTGTCGTTTCCCAGACAAGGCTCTTCTCCCTTTGTCTTCCAACTTAAATTACATCCAACATTCTCCACACTAGCTATGGCCTAGAAGGTATGAAAAGAGACAGAAGGTTCACTGCCCTTTTGAAGGTGACAGTCTAGCCAGAATGAGAGATAGGCTGTAAACCAACCTACGGGACACAACGTAGTAGAGAAGATGGTGAAGTTAGGAAGAGGGGGAAGTCAGGCTTGAGATAGGTTTTAAGAGAAAAAAATGGCATAAAGGTAGTCAATACATACACTATGGTGTATGCTGTCCGGTCCCAGAGGTCCACATGCTAGGAGCTTGCTCTCTAACATAACATACTAAAAGTTGACAGATTCCTTAAGAGGAAGACTCTAGAGCGAGGTGATTAGGTGAAGTACCACCTCTGTGAATGGATCATTGATGTGTTTCCTGAAACACTGGGCTAGTTCTGAGTTGGACTGAGTCTTAGGGACTGAATGAATTGCGGTTAAAGCTGGCTGTTCACAAAGCATGCCAGCCTCTCGTCTGCCTCGCCATCTTACACTGCGTGTGCTCACGTTCCTTCTCCTGTCCCATGAGAAGATGTAGCATGAGGCCCTCAAAAGCGAGCAAGCATATCCTTGGGCCTTCACTGTGAGACAGATAGACCTATTTTCTATACAAATTCTTCAGTCTAGGGTAACTTAGCTATAGCTTTGCTATAACAAAAGGAAAAATAGAATAATTCTACCCCAATTATACCAAGGACTTGGACCTGTGTTTATTACAAGTGTTGACTCTTTACTTGGGCCTGCTGACCCTGCCATAGGAGAGGAGCATGAAGGCCTAAGTTGCAGCCTTGGGTATGGCAATGTTTAGTGTTCAGTTGATTCATCACAAAGAAAGAAGAAGAAGAGGACTGCACCCCACCACTGTGACTGTCACAGGAATGGTGGCCCTTAGCAGAGGACAGAGCAATGGGACACATTCTATCTTCACCACAGTGCACACACACTGTCCTGTGAGTCCATCCAGGGACTGCTCCCTTGTCTCGTGTGTGTCATTCACTGACAGCACTGGAGTACTTGAAGTCCTGGACTGGGACTGCTCTGTTACCCGGTGTCTTAGTCACATTGAACGCGTGGCCCTTCAGGGTACGTAAGGAAAGCATACCTCTTTGTTATAATAGTAAACGGTATGTAAAAAGCACTTCATCAACTCCAGGTAAAATAGGCTTTTTCAATGTCCAGTAAATACCTATGTTTATATTTAACATTTGTGGGCTGGAGGTATCCATGATTACCGGCAGTGGGGAGGAGGAAATGACCCAAGATAAATATGGCTGAAGGGAAAAAACTGAGTTCTGTTCATACTTAAGTTAACTATGAGACACATCATCCATCCATTCATTCACTTCCCTGTTGATTTAGTGCATGTTTATAATCGCAGGCTAGGCAAAAAAAAATTAATTGGTTAATTAATTTTAAAAATGCAGCATTCACCGTCAACAGCATTCAGAGTCAGCGAACAATGATAGAAAAAAATGCAGGATCTGGGCTCCAGACAGGCCCCAGACGACAGAATGCATCTCAGGTTGTATGTCACTTCCTATGTACCCGGTTCATGAACTCTAGCGTCACACTCACAAGAATAAGTGAAACTGGCACAGAGGAAAGAGAAATGGGACACAGCAGGGTGATGGGAAGCGATGAACAGGAAGTGGAAAGACAGAACATGAAGAGCCAAACTCAGTGAGCATGGCCAAGTGTCAGAGCGGCACAGAGGACCAGAGACTGGGCCAGCAAGTAGAGTATTAAATGCTCAGACCTGTAGTCCACTAACTAGTCCTAAGTGAAAAACGAGCATCTCACTTAACCTAATCTA
Organism: Rhabdomys pumilio; assembly: GCA_030674055.1. Classification (NCBI taxonomy): domain Eukaryota; kingdom Metazoa; phylum Chordata; class Mammalia; order Rodentia; family Muridae; genus Rhabdomys; species Rhabdomys pumilio. The sequence continues at coordinate 11,914,058 of JANHMN010000001.1, forward strand.
ATTCACAAATATTTCAGACCTGGGGGCTCAGGGGACTGTGGTAGAAGACTCCCAGAGGATAAAATCTTTATGGGAGAACTTGAGCACAACCCAGCTCATTCAGTCTTCTCTGACTGCAGGAGAAAGGAGTTCCTTGTTTGCTCTCATGTGCTCCACACACGGGGCCTGAGTAGGGCTCATGAACACCGTTTTCTCTGAAGATCACAAGCCTCGTGCTTCAAAATAGTGTGTGAATCTGGACGCAGACAAATGAGTCCTGATGCCCTCTGCCTGAGCTTCTACAGTCACAGGCCTTGGGGTAGAGCTTCCTGAGCTACAAGCTCTTCTGAACGTCCTTAAGATGAAAGCACACAGGTTTAAGAGTGGACCTAGAAATAGAGATGGAGGCGTGCCCTAAGGAGATGATTGTAGTAAAATGTGTGGAAGCTCTAACTTCGAGGAGTATGCATCAAATTAGAAGTTAACCAGGCCCAGGAGAGACAGCACAGAGCAGAGCAGAAAGGAAGAAACGACGTGACAAGCATGCACAATGCAGACTCTGAAAGGGATGGAAGATTAACTCTGGTCAAAATAAAGATTGTTATAGCAGAGAATGCTCTGTGAGTTATAGACAGCAAGGGAAAGCATCCGCTTCGAGTAGGGAACGGACAAACCGTGAGCAAGAGTGGGCAGGAGATATTTGAGAAATAATGAGATAACTGTCAATCTAGCATGGCCTGGAGAAAAATGCAGAAGTATTAAGATACAGGAGCTATATTTATAGCCGTGTTACAGAAGCCTAGCCCTGGTGCTTAGCAATAAAACCCTGTTTGAGTTCCTAAGAAGAAAGACAAACACTGAAAGAGAAAAGCTCCTTCTGGTAGCTGGATGGGAAAACAGAGCACCCTGGAGTCATACAGCAGTTCTGCCCACATAAAAATTAAGTCTGTAATACTAAGTGCAAGGCAAGAAGTCCCTGCTGTTCCTGACTTAAGTCACTATGGCACGCTCAGCACAAACCCAGCTCAGAAACACATGTGCTGCATGCTGTGGTGCCCTCCACGGGAGAGGGAAGACACGTGTGCAACACACACGTGCTCTAAGTGTTAAAACCTGCGTTGCGTCCTGTGGAGAACATGAAGGTACACATGGAAGGAGCTCCATGCTCCAAGCTTTAGAGATCCCTTGCCCTCTGCATTATCTGACCTCTGAAATGACCAAGAATATCCAGAGATAATTTCTGAATCAGTATCATCATTTGTAAATCTAAAGGTGCACCAGGGATATTCATAAGTTGAACAAGAGGCATTGTTATAGTGTAAAAAAAACTTCATGTAAAAAGTATAGCTGGCCTGGGTAAAATGCAAACACATGCACCTTCTGCCCAGCAACAGAAGCCATGTGTGATGTCCAGCCAGACTTCATGTCCTTTCTCGTCCTGCTTTCCCAGACAAAACCAGATCTCAACAGCAACTGCTAAATGCTTGCAAGTATTTTAAATAAAAGAATTCCTTAATGTATCCCATAACCCTCTGAGAGGTCTTGATTGAGGATAAAAATAAGCCGGGCATAAAATCCCTGGTCAATTGCCAGGACCCTGGAGTCTGGCGCTGTGAGCTGTTTCTCACGGCATAAGTCAGGCACACAGCACAGAGCAGCTAAGTTAAATATCACTCTCTCTCTCTCTCTCTCTCTCTCTCTCTCTCTCTCTCCTTTTTACCTTCATGACACAGGTTTGCTGTATGTATCCAAAGCTGGTTTCAAACCCACAATTCCCCTGCCTCCCCTAATAAATCCCTTTCATAATGAGTCAAAGCCCTTTCCTGCATGATAGCATTTCAGATCCCTGACTCCATGGCTCTTTGTAGTTCAAGCATCTCAACCCTGCCCTAGCATCTCTCCCTTCAAATCTTTCTTCCAACTGTCTGCCATTTCACTGAACAATGATGTCTTTTCTTTGTGTACAGAAACCAGAGAGGAAAGACCCATGAAGGTAAGAATCCATGCTTAAGATTTCTCAAGTGGCTCTGGTGCTTAACTTTCCTTCAAGAAAAAGTCAGAGGGTCTCCTACCCCACCAACATGAAGCCAACCTTGTACTTTATGGTAAATTGTGATTTAGTGCAGTTAAAGCAGGCGCACAGGACTGTATGGGGCAGCAAAGACAGTGGGCACAGGGAAATGAAAAGGTGTCTTAAAACGAGGTGGGTTTGCACAATGGAATGAAGAAAGCCACAGTGAAAAATACAAAATATAAGAGATTTATAATGCAAAGCCAGTTTCACATGTAAGTGCCAAAAGTGGGGAGCCCCAACAATTGGGGGAATGGCTCAGCTGATGTGTGTGGGACCTCAGTGAGTATCAGAAAGGCTCACCTGATGTGTGAGGGACCCCGGTGAGCGGGAAGGTGTCTCCCCTGATGTGTGAGGGACCCCGGTGAGTGGGAGGATGTCTCCCCTGATGTGCGAGGGACCCCAGCGAGTGGGAAGGTGTCTCCCATGATGTGTGAGGGACCCCGGTGAGTGGGAAGGTGTCTCCCCTGATGTGTGAGGGACCCCGGCGAGTGGAAAGGTGTCTCCCCTGATGTGTGAGGGACCCCAGCAAGTGAGAAGGTGTCTCCCCTGATGTGTGAGGGACCCCGGTGAGTGGGAAGGTGTCTCACCTGATGTTCAGAAGCTTCAGGGCATTTAGAAGAACCCCCCTTTTAACATCGTAATCTATTTTCTGATCAGTTCCAAAGCTTGGGGCTCGATTAATCTGAAATTTACAGAGAAAACAGAGTTTGGTTGAACGTTGGAGATCAGGGTGTAATCTAGTCACGTTTCTTAACTGTGTGTGTGATTTCCAGGCATGAGTCTCTGAGCAATACATGGAAGATGCTCTGCATCTCACCACCACACCTGTCTTTCTATTACCCTAGAGCAAAGGATACAGAAAACCATCTGCAAGAGCCTACTTTTCCACTCACAAGCTTAGTCTTAACTGCCACCATTACCTGACCATTCTCCTCAACCACTGACCCACCCATCCATCAAGCCTTCAGCAATTTAAATGCAACTTACCTTGAAAGTTGGGAAGATATTACCAACATGTAACAGCTACATGTATGTTTGCTTAGCATGCAGGAACCACCAGCTCCCTCTGTTCACTTCCTGATGAATTCTATTGCTTTCTAAAATATAAATTTGGCTTCTCTTCACCTAGCCCAGTAGTGATACATTACCCTTCATTTCTGCAAGGATTGATTCAATCACTCAGAAACAGTTCCTAACAACAGACCGAACACAATTTTCCACCCTGAAAAATGTTTGCAATGCTTGGAAATTTCGCCAGTCATTGATTGCCCTGATTCTAAGTAGCTAGGCGGTCTACTCCTCAGACACACACTCCACTTTACACCACATGGTGGCGCCAGAAGGTCTTTAACACCGCGGCTGAGACCCACAGCGTCGCCAGTTGGCAGCAAAAGAGCTAGTTCTCAAACTGTACATTTAAAAATCTGAACGTGCCAAATATTCACCACTCACAGACAGCAATGCTTCGGGGTTTTTGTTATTAATGACTCTGAGCTAAGTAAGGTATAAACAATGAAGGATAAAGAATAAAAGGTATGTTTATTGGGAGGTTTTAAAAACAGCATACAGCATCCAGCTGTTCAGTAAGCTGTAACATAGCAAGCGAATGAAAACCTCCTGTGAGCAAATGCCTTTTACAAAGGTCACTTCGCATTTTATAAAGTTCTTATTCCCAGAAATCCTTTCATTCCATCCTTGAGAAACGTAAGAGTGAATTCGATTTTCCAACCGTCAAGGACAAATGACCAGGACAGGAACAGAGAAAACAACAGCAGCTGGCAGGGAACGAGCCCTGGGGTCAATGTGTTCAATCTCGGTAACAAGATCCCAGGTCTTTCTAAGACACAGAGCGTCAAGGACTCTCCCATCCAGGAACGGCAGACAAGAAGAGCCATGACTCTGGTCTTATTTCCAGGACAAAGCTGAACTAAAATTCTAGCTAGCAGAAAAATGAACGTCCTTGGGCATACAACACAGACTATTTGCCCAGAATATGTGAATACGCTCCCCTGTTTCTCTCCCTCACTCCAATTCAAAATGGGCACTTTCCTTCAAAATACAGTTTGAATCACAATCTCACACTGCACTCATTCAGGTTGCTTACAAAAACCTGGAGACTGTGATGCAATTTCCTATGTCAAACAGCTGACCTAAGAGAGGGACGCCCTCTGGAACCAAAGGCCATGGCTGATTCTAGCTTCAGTGGCAGCAGGTTCCTTAAAATGTAACTCTTTCTGTGCTGTTTCCCTGACAGATGTCTACAAACAGTATGGAGTAGCCCTGAGAAGACCGGATCCTTCTGTGATGCTGGATCAGGGGTCCTAGAGAGAACATCTGGATAGGAGAGAGCTGGACAAAGATTCTAGGGTGCCTCCTGAGTAACACAAATATAAACGTGACTGGGCAAGCTATAAGCAGAGGTTGGTTTTATATTCTTTACATTGTTCCATATGTTAAGTGACATCTTATAATAAAATTCATAATAACTAGAGGGTACAGGCAGCAAACCTAAAGACAATCGGTTTTGGAAATATCAGATGGCCATAAGGGAGATTCTATGTTCCCTGCAGTGTTAAGTACTGACTACTGAAAAGTGAATCAACTGGAGCCCCTCTCTCCATGGAGTGTTTAAAGACACAATAAAGACAGAGTCCAGAGGCGGTGCCCAACCAGAGGAGATATGAAATCCAGAGTTCATTGTCTAAGCCAACAGCAGCCAACAGCTCAGAGTCAGCAAGCTCACGTCAGCTCACTCTACATCAAAGTGAAGACGTGATAGGAAATCGTATCGACTCATCCCAGGGAGTGTTCTAGCCCCAGAATTTTCATTCACTCCCTCCCACATACTCCATTCAGGCCTCATTCCAGCCAGTGAGCTGGGGACACCTGTGCCAAGTACACATTTGTAACACAGTTTTTAAATACACAAAGACTGTGATAGTTTATTTTTACACTTCTTAGAGAACACCTTACCTCCAGAAGCCATGGCTTGAGCTTTCTATCCAACAAGATGTCGAACCCCAGGACTTCGAAGCAGACGCTTTCGCTCCCTGGGGGCTGACCAGGTCTGCACATCCGATACGCATGCAGGACATGAGGTTCTGCTACTATCAGAGTCTTTACCACCAACTCCTATTGAGATCGTGATGAAAGGCATGGAGAGGCTTTATTTGGATGTAGTTTCATTTTTAAAATTGGCCTAGGGAAAACTAGCATCCTTGGTGACTTCATGGTACTCTCTGGCACAGACCCCCAATCTGCTGTTCCCTCGCTCCCAACTCCCAACTCTTCGCCCACCTATCTCTCTGCCACACTCTCTGATTTTCTCTAGCAGGTGCCACTTCTTCCCACTGAGGCTCTGTGCTGTCCCATCTTCCTGGAGCATCTTCCCTTAGATTTGCTTGCCACCCCAGACAGGCTTTCCACAACCACACTCAAAGAACAGCCATGCCTGAAAACGCATCCTACTACTTAGAGCATGCAACCAATGGATGCTTTCATTTGTTGGAACAAGACCCTTGTACTTCTTCTTCTTCTTCTTTTTTTTTTTTAACCATTCCAGTGTCCGTAACAGTGCCTGGCATTGGAGATGCTCAAAAGCATTTATAAACAATTAAGTAAGAAAAAAAGGAGCATATGCTAGCCATATACAAATGGAAAAGAGCTACAAGGAAGAAAAATTTGAGGGAGGGTGCAGCGTTTCCCAAATAGCCTTTATCTATGGCGCTGGTTTGTACTCAGTAAAGGTTTCCCTGAAAACGGAATACATCTCAGCTATCAGTTCCCAGAACCCACACAGCAGCTCACAACCATCTAACTCCAGTTCCAGGGGATCCAATGTCCCCTTTTGACCTCCAGAGGCACCAGCCATATAGAGTACATGCACACACACACACACACACACACACACACACACACACACACACACGTTCAGACAAAATACTCATACTCATAAAATAAAAACGAGTATTTTGGAATTGCCTATCGATTTTTTTTCCAAGAGGAAACACACTGTGGACTACGGAAAAGCCAGTGACTTTTCTGGCTTCTGCTTACATTGGCTCCCTAACTCCTGCTGTCTGAGAACAGCCAATACAGAGAACCAGTAAAGACCTTGACTCTCTGGGTCAGACATCAGGGTATGCACCTGGCTCTTCTGCTTCTTATCTGGCAGTGCAAGCATGCTGCTTCAACTCTGTGTCTCATTTTCCCAAATGTAAACCACCAGAGGACTGAGTGACAGCCCAGACACTAAGGCCAGCACAATGCCCAGAGCAAACCTTTGCTAAGTCTCAGCTACTTAACTACTGTTCTACTGCTGGCCTGTCATTTCTCAGGAATCCATCTCAGGGCTCATGTCAAATATCCTACCTTTGGGTGGAAGCAGCTTCACAGAAAAGGGGAGAAGGGAATTAACCTCGGTGTTATCACCCCAAGACATTGACCAGTTCAATGTTGTTCAATGTTCAATGACTGCATATACACTGCAGTTTAACAGTTGTAATAATGTATTTGAAGTATTTTTAAAATTCTCATCTATCTGATTATTCATAACCATTATACGCATTCTAACAAAGTATCCCAATTTGCAGAGACCATGAAATGTGTCAGGGATTATGAGACTTACATTAGTATTTCAGGCTCACATCTAAAAATTATACCTCGGGATCTAAAAAGAGGTTAATTTCCATACCCTCCAGTAATCTTGCTCAAGCAATTTCATCTAACTCAGTTTGCCCAGAAAAGTACAACAAAAGCCAGAATCTAAAAAAGAGATCATGACCACTGTTCTCTGGCTGGTCCTTCACTCTTATATCCCTCACTAAGGCAGCCTTTGATAGCCAGTAGATTTATGTTTTCATGAGAACTCTCTCAAAGACCCAAATTCATATGGTAAAGGAGGAAAAAACAAGAATGTCAGAAGATGAGAGTCTGGAGTACACTCTGAATTAATGATGGGTGGATGGATGGGTGGGTGGGTAGATGGATTAAACAATGGATGGATGGATGGATGGATGGATGGATGGATGGATGGATGGATG
>JANHMN010000001.1:11921162-11958626 GCA_030674055.1 Rhabdomys pumilio
CCTAGAAATGAGGCTCTTAATTTCCAAGGCCTGTCACAAGGTCAGCTTTTTCTTTTAATAAACAAAACCAAATCTCTTCTGCTCAACCTCAGGTAATATACTCTTAAAAAATGTTTGTAGGTATTTAAATTTAATGCTAGTGAAATACATTTACAGTTACAGAATCCAATAATCTTACTGAAATATCACTCCAGAATTTAGTAACATCATGTTGATTGGCTTGTAGGAACTCTGTAAACCACTTGATTGAACGTTTGCTGCCTTTGTCTTCAGTTTCATTGCGTTCAAACCGTTCATTGTGCTTGTTCACTGAGTAGTTGGTCAGATGCATGTATAACTGGGTCTGTAAGGAGGAAGAACACAGTGTTACTTAAGAGAGTCACAAGCATGCCGTATCACCGGAAAGAGAACCTCAAAAACTTGATAAAACTTAAAAGTTCTTAACCTCGGAGATAACCAGCATCGATGGATAAAGCTTTTCCTAGAAGTCATGGGCTGATCAAAGAAAACCCTGGTGCTGAGGGTGAGCTGCAGAACACTGATCAATGAGGGCCAAGTGACCCCCCCAAAACAATATAGGCAATTGTCACTGCCACTGAGTACCCATCAGTACTAGACATTACGGTGGAAGACACTGCATGCTCTGTTCACCGGAAATAAAGTAATCAAACTGGAACTGAGCTGATAGCTTCCGACCTGCTGGATCGTTTGCATAGTGCTGAAGGTACTTTGAGTGCTGAGGGATTAGAAACATCATCAACACTCCCGTTGACGACTGGTAGACATGTGCCTACTGCTGCTATAGCAACAAGTCAGTAATGTAATAACCACATCCTGTTTGGACTCAGTCCATTACACAGCAAGGAATCCATATCTGGTACTAGAAACCTTGTCTAACCGCCTTCAAAATAAGGATGTTTGTGCCCATAGGTGAGTTGTGCTACTGGTTTTGATGAGAGAGGCTTCATTTTGCAGTGGGCTTGCTAATGACAGAAACATAACTGGTCTAGGTGATGAGCACACATGACAGCTGAGTGTTCAACTAGCTATAGAATATCTGCATCCCTCCCCATCAACACTTAGTGGACATCACAGAAAAGGGGGAAAGGAAGAACGTAAGAGCCACAGAAGGCGTAAAATGTTGTAGAATGCTGTATTTTAAATAGACATGGATGTTGTGCCCATGTCTTGCACTGGACAGGCAGAAGATTCGAATAATCAACGTCCATTCATGGAGGTCCCACTCACTTCATTGAGGGATTTATAGGAAGTGAGTTGCTGGTGATGAGAGAGAGAGAGAGACATTCTCTACAGTGGCACAGACACTAATAAGGTGCCTATGCTCCTGTAAACAAGCCCTTCCCCATGGCCCTGAAGGGAACCCAGTGAAACTAAAATAATAATAAAAAGACATGCCAGTACAAAAGAAGGTAGTTAGGAGAGGGTGAGAAAGAGAGTGTGAGGAGAAGAAAGGGCACTGGGGAAATATGACCAAACTATGTCATGTGCATATATGAAAATGTCATAATGAAGCTCATTATAATATACAATTAATATATGCTAATTAAGAACATAAACCTCCAAACTGTACCAACTAATGATTTGGGATGCTTAAATATTTTCCCAGTGAGACAAAATGGCACTTTTCCTTCAAGAGGGCCATGAATGTTAGTACTGCAGGATGGCTTACTAATTATTTATGATATCTACAATCAAAATGCCAACAAATGACATCACAGGCAGAAATTAAAGAGTAAAACTCAGCAGCGCTGAGGAAAGCCACTCCATTAACCCTTCATTACCCACCTGTTTTCAGTGCTTGGTCCCATACTTTGCTATTCAAATTTATTTGAGGAAGAAATTTTCTAAGAAACATTCTACATGTTTTAAAAACAATTTAAACATGAAAGCATAAGGAAGCAAGGTACCCAAACACAGGGCTACGAATGCATCTGTCCCCACAGTGCACCTGAGAGGGCACCTGGACCCCTGGCGGGCAGAGTACCTGGCATCAGCAGGCAGTCACTGCATATTTGATAAGGTTGTCTACCTGCTGTTTACATATGTCTACTTATGTCTACATATCTACATGCTGTCTACATGCTGTCTACATGATATCTATAGATATCTACATGTTGTCTATAGATGTCGACATGCTGTTTACAGATGTCTATATATGTCCACATGCTGTTTACAGATGTCTATATGTCCACATGCTGTCTACAGATGTCTAGATGCTGTCTACAGATGTCCACATGTTGTCTACAAATATCTATATGTTGTTTACATGTTGTCTACAGATATCTACATGTTTTCTACAGATGTCTACATGTTGTCTACAGATGTCTACATGCTGTCTTACAGATGTCTACATGTTTACATGCTATCTACAGCTGTCTAAAGGACAAGTGTGAGACAGTACTGGCCCTGTTTACGGCATTTGTGTATTAAACTCATGTTATTTAGTGGTTTTAAATGGAGCCTGTTTTGTTTGTTTGTTTGATTGATTGATTTTGTTGTTGTTGTTCTGGAATATAATCTCACTGGATAACCTGGAACTCACTGAGTTTCATCACATTGGATGAAATTCATGATAATCCTGGCTCAGACTCAGGAGGTAGCACCACGCCTTCTGTTTGTTGGTACTATTTTCAAGTAAACTTGAAAAGAATCCAAAATCTAAAACTTCTCTTAACTCTCAGTGAATATCTAATGCTTCCCCACCAAGTTTGCATAAACATTAATAAAATCTATAATTCCCATCCTTTTCCTAATCCTACTCCGCAAGATTGTTTTGAATATAAAGTTTTCATCACACTGAATATATGTACATACATATGCACACAAATATACATTTAAGCAATATATATATATACACATACATATATATATACATATATATATATGTATATATATATATATATATGTATATATATATAAAATCTTTAAGGCAAATAAATGGAGACAGTCATTCCAGCTACTGTTTATTAATCTGTGTGCCTATTGCTACTGAAAATATTTCTTTTTAATCATTATGTGATATTTAAGGAACAACCACAGAAGAAAGTGCAGGAGGGACTCAGAAAAACATCAGGTATTAAACTGTGTAGCCATTCCCAACACTGAATGCTGTCACAAAGGCTCATGTGGGTTGGCACATAGGAGACTTTCAAGGATGGACCAGTCACTACAGAGGGTGGGCATGTTGACATGTGTCTGTAATTCTAGCGTTTAGAAGACGGAGACCAAAGAATCGGGAGCTCAAGTTTATCTCTGGCTAAATAGTGAGTCTAGGGCAACCAAGGCTACATGAGATGCTACCTCAAAAAAAGAAAAAAAAGGAGAGAGGGAGGGGGGGAGGGGGGGGGAGGGGGGGTGAGGGGGAAGGAGGGAGAGGGGAAGGGAGGGGGGGAGGGGGGGAGGGAAAAGGGAAAGAGAGAGAGAGAGAGAGAGAGAGAGAGATGAATGCTGTATTTCAACATTTCAAATTTCTATCATGATCTTTGTCATGAACCAAATTACATCCAATGATGCTCATAAATTCATTAATAAACATAATTAAGTGTACAATATAATTTCCTAGGGAAATACAAGATCTAATAAAAGATGTATATTCACTATTTTAAAAATTAGAAATTGGACTAAAATAAGCCATGCAATAGCATGCCATTCCAAACCACCAAAGAAACTGCTCTTACTTATATTTCATCAATTTAAAAATATTTTATATAATTGTACAGTCAATTTCCACAATATTTTAAGTTTTTTCTTCACACAACACTCTGTGGATTTAGTAATGGAATCATAGAGATGAGTGATGGATACCGGCATTTAAGTAGACTTACCTTTTTCTACATATGTAAGTAACCAACAGGGACTTACATGTTTAAAAGCAACTATCAAAATAAGGCATGGAGGTTTACCTGTCCTCTCCCCGGCTCTCATTATGGTCCTCTAACCCAGTAACCTTACCATGTGTATATAGCTTAATATTTCAGAATAGAACCCCCCTCAAGCCATATCTTGTCTAACATCATGAGACATCATCACCTTATACATGTACGACGCACTCTTACCATTCCAATTATTTAGACTATAATCTACAAACTGACATGCCTTCAAACTAAGCACATAGATCAGACAGTTTGCCTGTGAATAACCAAATCCTCTCAGAACAGATCCAGTTGAAGGTCAAGACCAAATATGTTCATGTTCCACAAAGCCTTCAGGAGCTCCTGAACTCCCAATCCATGGGAGTACAGCTCATTCTCCAACTGGGCAGGCCAAACACTCTGGACTTTTCTTTTAATTTCCCTCATTCCACAGACCCAACCCAACACTCTATCGTAACATTGCTATCTGCATTCCCTTCAGTCTATCTCAAATCTATGCCCTGATTTCAGAATCATCTCTCACCTCACATGGCCAGACTCAAACCGTGTCTGGTCTCCCACACTCCCAGTCTCTTTCGTTGCCCCCGACACTCTGATTCCCCCTCATTCCTTACACTGCAGGGGATGGGCTTCTTAAGACTCCAGATTTGACTCATCCATTCAGTGTATCATCTAGAGCTGAATCCCCAAGTCTGAGAAAGTCCTTGACAACATCTGGAAAGATCTTGTTTCTGGAACTCAGTGCTCATCTGTGAGCAGACATCCTTTCTCTTGTCTGTACTTTGGCCAGACTGAACTTGTCTGCTTCCTACAGACTTTTTCTCCCTACTCTTCTTTTCCTTAAACCTCTGTTCTGTGTGGTTCTCCCCCCAGTCTGGAGCCTGGATACCTCATTCCTCAGTCTTCTTTTGACATTAGACTCCATCTGGAAAGATGGCCTACTATGCATTGCCATAGCTCCCTCAATTTCAGGAATCCACTGACACTTGCCATCAGACGTTTCTGTTTTCTACCTCTCCAATAGACTGTTACTGCTATAAAGTCACACACTGTGTTTTTGTTTTTCCCAAAACATCAGGCTAGGGAATCTCATACACTTCAAAAATTACTTGCTGAAAGTCAGAAACAAACTTTACAACCATAAATAAGACATTCCTTCATTCTAACGTCCTTTCCTAATGTTCTTAGAGTTCCCCCATTTCTTCCTCTCCAGGTATGCAAAGCTTTTAGTTTACTAATGGTTAACAACTTTGAGGGTGAGTCACTATTTAATTTTGAAATGGTCAATCTTACTAGAAGTGTAAGCGTATGTTAGAAGAGAATAATACGGGGCCTTTGGAAAGCTAAGAAACAATAGCATTGTGGTTTTTCTTATATTCAGTACATTGGAAATGTAAGATTAGAAGTTAACTACATTCTTAAGTATGAATGATAACTTACAATTTGGCATGTGTAAGCAATAAATTACAGTTTAGTATCTTCATGGTACATTATATCTGCACATTATATTTGCAATTTTTCATGAGTACTAATCTCTGAACAAAGGAAATATTACTGGAAAAATATTTATGGAATGGTTCGGTTACTAGATCTCTAAATGCGTGCAGGAGCATTGAGCATTTTCCCCTTAACTTCACGAGTGGTCAGTGCAGATTGAGAACCCTGCCTCCCTCTGCCACTGTGAAATAACCCCGGTGCTGATTAATTCCTGCCTTTATCTACATGTCTTCTTCCATGTTTCCATGTTCATACTATACCATTTACACGAAGCTTTGTCAAACGTCAGCTCCTCGTGGGGGAGCTGACCCTCGTGACTCCTGCATCTCACTATGTTTCCCACACTGCACTGACATTATTTGTAGTGCAGTCATTTCTAAAGAGGGCACGGCATAGGGACGAAAGCTCAGAAACCAAACCAGGGAGAGTGTCTCTTCCCAAAGAGCTAACTGGATGTTCCGTCCTGTTTTCCCATCACTGTCAGTGGGAAGCACACGATTCATTCAACCATCAGGACACGGAATGCCATGTTGTACAGTCCTTACACATAACAGACAATTTAAACATTGAACAAATGAACATTAACTAAGTTCTCTGTCGTCACTTACCAAGTTGGACTCATTTGGTGGAATGTACTTCTCAGTCCCCATTCGCACAAGCCCATCATGGTAGAGAAATATCTTTAATGGATCACAGGATGTGACCAAAATATAAATCCGTAAATCAAACTTGTAGCCTTCCATTAGGAAAGGCTTCTCAATGTATTCTTGAACTATCAAATGATCCTGAGATGGAATTTTATCCCCATTTCTTATCAATGAAATCCTAAGTTTAAAGAAAACAAATAAAAAAATAATTTGATATGGAAGTTGAGAAGCCAAGAAAAGAAAATGTCATCTATGTATTCAGGGAGAGAACAGCATTATAGAAAATTCCAGAATTCTGCCCTCCACAAGAGCAATGAGTCAGGTGGTGTCAGAAGCCAAATGAAAACTTGCAACATCCAAAGAATATTTTACCATGGCAGGAGGAGGAGTGGAGGGGACAGGAAGCGAGGGAAACAGTTGTAAGTTCTACTTTTGACATTTTAACTAATTCTGTTCCATTATTAAATCCCAAGTGAGCCATGGCCCTTCAGCACCTGCTCCCAGCCTGGAGGCTAGGTCTAGAATGGGTCAAGTGGACCGAGTCCTGTGAGTTTACATTGACCTGCCTTGGGCTTTCCAGACACACTCAGCTTGCTTTGATTTGCCTAACAAAATACCTGCAATAGAAGAAATTACTACATGATTTAAAGGAGATACAATAAAATAACTATTTACACAGAGGAGAGCAAAGTTATGAGGAAAAAATTAACAACATGAAATATAGCGAGCATGATATGGATACATAAAACAAAGAGCAAAACGACAGAAGAAAACTATTCTCTTTTAGTAACTAAGTCAAATGTCAACAGATTGGCTTGAGAAGCAGGGTTTGAGAAACGGATTTTAATCTAACTACAGTGTCATCGAGAAAAGAGCCCCTTTAGAACTAGAAATGCAAAATGTGGAGAGTGGAAGTAGTGGGAAATGAAATCACATGGTATTCTCAAGTGTTTACAGTTACAGACAGCAAAACAAAAATGGCCGACAGACACGAGACAAGATGTGATTCTGTATGATAAGCAAATATTTCAAGAATATCAACCTTAGAAAATATGTTCTTGATGAGCTACAAAATTTAGCAAGCAAAAAAATGGTCAAAATGAAGGGGGAAATGGCTCAGCTATGGTAGTTACATGGCTCCACTATGGTAGTTACACGGCTCAGCTATGGCAACTGCAGTCTTTGGTAGCCACCTTCAGTAACAGGACACTAGACAGAGCAGCAAGGACGTGGATCTAATCACCAGGTAATGGAAGCCTCCTGTGCCCATTCACTATGATGACATACCAAATAATCCCACTCTAGAGAGAATGCCCTTTCCACGTTTCCCCATTGTCTCCGCATTGCTAGCAAATGTTACTAATACTCATAAGCATGTACTAAAATAGAAATTGAGAATTGTGACCCCACCCTCACCACTCCTCCAACTTCCTTTGCACTGATGGACAACAGGAAGCTAAGACACCACTCATCCACTGGCACAAAGTCCCCACTTGCTAACACACTTCTTAGCGTGTGCATGACCAAGCTGGAACAGAATGTACGACTGAATCGGTGCATTGTGCTTACAGGTTAAATGTTTTCTTTTAAAAAAACAAAACGAAAACAGCTAGCATTTCCAAGGATCTCCTGCACTCTGGCATTTCACATTTTAAAAAAGTTCAAATGACTCACATGGATTTTGATTAAAAAAAATAATAATAGCCAACTTTCTCTTTAAAAGCGCACAACATACGCAAAGTGAAGCAAAACTTTTACGTTGCGCATTCTATTCCTGAATAAGCTGTCTGGTGTGTTAGCTTAAAATGTGTCCTGTGCAGCCTCTATCCAGTTACCATAGCTACCAAAGGAAAACACTTATTTATAAAACAAGGCTATATACATTTTGCCTCGAGCGTTCTCATTAGGACAAGACAATTCTTTCTACTTTGTTCTCCAAGCTGATTTAGCTGTAGAGCAGCAATTTACCTTATTATCCAATATTACTGAGATTACTGTAAGCATGCATCGTGTTTGCAATAAATAAGGAAATAAGCTTTCCCCTGTATGTTATCATTTCTTTAAAGTCTCATAAGTCTTGGTTACTTTTTAATTGGATTACTAAAGTCTTTGAGAAGATTTAGTCATAAAACCATGAAAGTTAAAAACGTAAGCACATAACAGTTAGAAACGTATTGCTTTTCCAGTTTGGTATTCAAGCATAAATAATTGTGTGCACATCTCTCATTTTGCAATGTTTATATTTTCCAGGGGAAAAAAATTAACCTACCCATGACCCATTGCACCATTAGCTGGTTTTACTATAAAAGTTTTCTGCTTCCGTTTTTTCTTCAATTCTTTCACATAGTTCTGGAATTGAGTATATTCAGAAGGGAAAATCCACGTTCGAGGAACAAATGTATAATCCATAGGCCGAGACTTGATCATTCTGTAAGTCGGAGGCAAGAGAAACATAAATTCTATTCAAACTAAATAAATCTTATTTCTGTAACAGTTATACTATGAAGACTTGGATTTCTTTTTTTCTTTCATTTGTTCCTTTACTTGTTGTGAAGAAATAGACAATAGTCCAAACGAAATATCAGCTGGATAAAGAGACAAGAATTTCTTCCCCATTACACACTGACTTTCATTTTAATTCAATGGATACTTATTTGAGTGTGCGCTGCCCTAGGCTCTGGGGCACTAAGGTGAGGTAGCACCAGCTCTGCCTCCAGTGGAGTTACAGACAGGCTATGTGCACAAGGCAAAGACAGAAGGCATGAAGGGCAGGCTGATCAGGTATCAGCACTAGCTAGCTCTCTGGAGGGTCCAAGAAGAACATCATGTTTACTGCCGTTTATCCCTGGTGTTCCAGTCCCTACATCATCACAGACTGTGATTCCTGATTTCTTTCTATGCCATTGCTTTGGAGTTTATCTACTGTTCTGGAAAAACAAAAACAAAAACACCTGAATCTCTGAGTCCACAGTCTGTCCTCTGATTCTGTTGCACTCACTAGTATCATGCTGCTTATTTTGATTCATAACTTGATGGCACTGCTAAGTGTAAGACATTTGTTTGCGGGGAAAGTGGAGGTGCTGGTCTTAATCATAACCACTGCCTTCTTTGTATTTTGTATTTTAAAACGAGGCTCACTAGTTGCCAGGGCAGGCCTTGAACTCTCAATTCTACCGTCTCATCTTCCAAAGCAGCTAGGATTACAAATTTGTATGACAAGGCCTGAAAAAATGTTTTCTTTTTGATTTATCCAAACCTTAAGTATTTTATGCTTATCAATAAATTCCCAATAGAAATGAAAATGAAGACTGATTTTTAAACACTATTCAAGATAATGTTTTCTTTTTAAACTTTACTAACTAAACATATATGCACATTTTATCTGTGCACTGTGTATGTGTCTGGTGCCTGAATCACCAGAAAGGGGCATCGGATTGGAACTAGAGTTACAGATAGTTGTGAGCTGCCATGTGGGGGCTGGGACTCAAGCGTGGGTCCCTCTGGGAGAGCAGCCAGCAGTCCTAACAGCATTTTTCCAGCCTTTAAGAAATATTTTCAAATGAGACTTTTTTTCTTCTAAATATGTAGTGACCATGAGTATAGTCTGAAAATAAGGTTACTCAAATTAAAATACAACCACGGGAGACAGACAGCACAAAAGAGAGGCTAAAATCTGAGCGAAGAATGTGCAGAAGGACATCACCAGTGGGTGAAAAAGCTAGACAGTCACATAGTTAATACGTGCCAAGAACTTTCCCAAAGATGTTTCGTGTGTGTGTGTGTGTGTGTGTGTGTGTGTGTGTGTGTGTGGTGATGTATATATGCATGTGTGTTTGTGTATGTTTATATGTGTGTGTGGTGTGATGTATATGTGTGTGTGTTTGTCTATGTTTACGTGTATATGTGTGGTATGTGATGTGGTGTGTGATGTATATGTGTGTGTGTGGTGTGGTTTATGGCATGTATGTATGGTGTGAACATGTGTGTGTGATGTGGTGTGTTTGGGATGGTGGATGTGTGATATGAGTATATATATATGTGTGGTATATGTTTGTGTGTGTATATAGTGTATGGTTTTGTGGTGCATGTGATGTGTTTGTGTGTGTACTGTGTGTGTCGTATGTGTGTGGTGTGTGTGTATGTATGTACTATGAATGTGTGTACTATATGTGTATGTATGATATTTGTGTAGTGTGTGTGTGTGTGTGTGTGATGTATGTGTGTGGTGTATGTGTATTATGGTGTTTGTGTGTGCATGGTGTATGTATGTGTGGTGTGTGTGTGATATGTGTGTGTGTAGTATGTGTGTGGTATGTGTGGAGTGTGTGATATGTGTGTGGGCATAATGTGTATGTGTGGTATTGTGTGATGTGTGTGATATGTGTGTGGGTATAATGTGTATGTGTGTTATTGTGTGGTGTGTGTGTGTGAGTTGTATGTGTGTGTGTGTATTTTAAGTGTGTGCTGTATTGTGAGGTGTACAAGAGTGTATGATGTGTGTGTGGTATTGTAGAGTGTGTGTGTGATGTGTGTGATGTATGTGTGGTGTATGTATATGGTATGTATGATGTGTGTGTATGTGTGTGGTATTGTGGAGTGTGTGTGTGTGGTGTGTGATGTATGTGTATATATGTGTGGTGTAAGTATGTGGGGTGTGTGTGTGTGTGTGTGTGTGTGTGTGTGTGGTGTGTGATGTATGTGTATGTGTATATGTATGTGTGGTGTAAGGGTCTGGTGTGTGTGTGTGTGTGTGTGTGTGTGTGTGTGTGTGTGTGTGTATGATGTTGAGCTGGGGGTCAGTGGGATTCTTCAAATCCCTAAAAACCTAAGTAAATATTGAGGTGCAGCCATATATGCACTCAGAGTCTCAGTACTACAAGGAAGTGGAGGCAGGAGGATCACTGGAGCTACCCACAGCCCAGCTCCAGGTACAGTGAGACATTGTCTGCAGGAAGCAAGGCAGAGAGAGAAAGAGGAGGATACACAACTTCCCCCTCTGGTCAGCAGGAGCATAAACCTGCGAACCCAAATGTGTACACATCACAGTGCACCTGTCCCCTCCCCCTCCCTCCCCACCCGCCCCACGCTTTCCCTTCCTTTCGACTTTCCTCTCTCTTTCCTGTGCATGTACACAAACATGGCACTACCACCATGAGACAGGAAATAATATAATTTCCAACTGCATTTGCTCAATGTTTGTTAATCCCGCAACAAGATAATCTCAATTTAAAAAAGGGACAACAATGACTAATTTGATACTTTGATTCTTTTTAAAAAAAATAATAATTTGTGTTAATGTAGTTTTTGCTTTAATACCTTTACAGCCATTTATTATAATTTAACAATGACCTGAAATTAGGCTGAGTTAAGGCTTTTATTAGAGCCTTATTATATATATATATATATATATATGCCTTTTATTATTAATCTTTAAGACTACCCACGTGGTATCTTTCTTTTACATATATGACTACATATTTTACTTAGCTCACCTACTTAAAGATGGTTAGTTTTTGAAGTATAAGCTAGATATAAAATTATATGAATACAATCATAAACATACACATGAATAATATCAATATTTAATCTTTAATTATAGACATGGTCTAGGATTCATTTTAATGAATACTACTTTTGTTCAAAAATACTATTTGTCACTCAACATTCTCAAGCCAAAAGAAAAAAAGCCAAACTAAATCTAACCAACAGAAATATAAACTGCATAAAAATTCTACAGGTTTTTTTTTTTCCAACAAAACATTTGAGCACCTGTCACCAGTTTTTCTCACGAAGGATGGTTGTTCTAGTTCCTGACCTCGGAGATGTATGCATAATCCTGACTGAGTATGAGTACATGTGACCAGGAGCATGTGTGTGTCCATCTAGGGTAGTAAGTGTGATGTTTATGAGCCACTAAACACACAGCATATAATGTAACAAATGTCTTCCCATGAGCTTTAACCAGAAACTGAACATGTATCGATCGTTTTGTTTCTAAAGAGCCATCAAGTTCTAATAAAGAGGGATCCTGAGATTCTGAAAACCAGCTGGTGTGCAGCCCAGGAGCTGTTGCGTGACTCTGCAGGAAGTCACCTCTCTGGGCCTTAGTGACCCCCCCCCTGTGCAAAGCTGAAGTCTAGAATCAGGGAACCATCAAGACTGCTCTAGCTCTGAGTGTCTCTCTCCCATCTGATGAACATTCAACTGAATATAACCTCACACACAAGAGTACCACCACAGCCACAGTATAGAGCTTGCTCAGGTCTTCTCTATTGTAAGAAAATGAAGATTACTTCGTCATATTTCTTGCTAAGAAATCCTTCCTACAGATCTCCCCCATTCCTGGAAAATGGTTGATTCTCTGAAAAATAAAAAGGTAAATATTAACATTTAATGAATCAATGAATATACTTGTATACTATAACTCAGTTAAATACATCCAAGACTTGTGTTCTAATAAATTGGAAATTATTAATATAAAGCATTTAAAATTAAATGGCTAATGACTTGTGAAATCAAAAAATATGATAATCGGTGAGTAAAATTGTAAAATTTTGAACCAATCTGGAAAAGACCTTACAAAGGTAATAAAGCCCTAATATTCTGTTGGGTAAGTGACAATTGAATATCCACACTGCTTTTAGATTACTAGATATAAATACAGTCATTGATAACATGGGACTTAAAAATATTTACTCCATCTGTTCTACTATGTATTCTTAGAATCTAAGCAATGAAGAGGATGAGAGGAAGGAGGGGTCAGGGAAGAAGAGGAGAGGGGGAGAAAGGAAGGGAGGGAAGGGAGAGAGAGAAGAAGCGGGGAGAAGGAAGAGGGGAAAGATAGCAAACATCAATTGCTTTGGCTTTCTTGTAGGTTTTTCCATTTGCTTTCCATTTCTTGAAAACATGCTTGTATTGCACTATAGATGTCAAAGTCAGAATACATGGAGCTGATGCTATAAGGTCTTTGTCCACCAAGACACAATCCACTCCATGTCACTCATCTTCAGGTATACTCATCCATGTCACTCAGAGCATCATCTTAGTATTGTTCCCTATTGATCCCTCTTTAAAGAAATAAAACTAAGGGCTGAGTTTGGAAATGACGCAGGTGAAACACGAAGACTCAGCACAGCTAGCAACGAGACAGGCTGTCCAGGGAACTCAGAACTAAAAGCTAATATGTGGACAGATCAAGGAGCTAAATAACAAAAACCAAGACGGAAGTGGTGTGACTTTCCCAGACGCTGACCGCTCGTAGTCAGTCCCCACCTGGTAGTTCTGCAGGTCTGTAATCTTCTCCTGCTGAACGGCAGCATCACACCAGATAAGATTGCTTGTCTCATCTTCATCAGGAGTTTTCATAAATCCCATCTCATCTATCACTAAACGAACTGAAAGGGAGTGATTAGATCGAACCTGAGTCAGAACACCTTAAAGACATTCATAGTGGAAACGCGCGTGAATATATCCACATATATATATTCCGGGTGTAGACTGCCCCCACTCCTTACAGCATAAGCTCATTACCAGTGATGGCACTTCTCTCTAGGACCAAATTATTCTCCACAGAAGCTGGGAATTAGGTTGCACCAAAAAGCCTCAGTCATAGTCCTCTGCAATTTACCAAAACACAGCACTTGCAGACAGTTTAGAGAGTGACTTTGGTAAAAATACACACATGGCTGATACAATTCTACACAGGGACATTCACCCTCAGGGCTCTCCCATGACCTGGGATGGGACTAGGTATACAATTGGAAAGGTAAAAAATACCCTTGACCATCAGAACTGCCCTGTGCCTTTCACTCTCCAGTCACCAAGTCAACTCTGTCTCCTCAGAGTATACAGAACTTAAACTGAATTCCCTGGGGGACTTGGAAACTAGCTCTCTGCTGCTCCCAACCCTGAGATCCCACTGAAAAACAATTAGTCTTGGGGTGTCCTTTTGACCACAAAACACATGTGCTTCTCTTTAGCCTAGATGTTATAGTTACTATATTGACATTTTTCTTTCAACAGATTTTGAGTTTAAAATTAAGATGAGTCATACAGTTGAGGTAATCTTTGAGTTCCAGTGACTTCTGAGTCCTAAAAGAAAATTGTATCTACATGCCAGTGCTTCCAAGTTCCATTATTTATACCATGATCCACTAATATTTGAGAAGTGATGTGAATTGTATGGGTTACTTAGATCAGGTGTAAAACTTATAATCAGGCATACTTGATCTCAAATCCTAGGGGCTCTTGGCTACTTGCTAGAGAAAGAACTGGCTTTATTTGCAGTGATGCCTGGAATACAGAGATACAGAAAGAGGCCCTGGGACCATCTGCTGTGGTCTGAACATTCTTGGCCCACAGGAAATGGCACTATTAGGAGATGTGGTCTTATTGGAGGAAGTGTAGCCTTCTTAGAGGAAGTGTATCACTGTGGGGGTGGGCTTTGAGGCTTCTATGCTTAGGCTCCTCCGAGTGTAGAAGAGACCCTCTTCCTGGCTGCTAGCAGAAGGAGTCTCCTTCTGCCTACCTTTGGATCAAGGTGTAGAATTCAGTCCCTTTATAAGAGTGGCCTTGGTGATGGTATCTCTTCACAGCCATGGAAATCTTAAGACACCATTTAAATGAGGTCAGAGAGCTGCCTTTCTAAGAACAACAGAATGGAGCTTGGAGTTATAGTGATATCTTGTTTCATCAAGTACACACACAAGACTATCGGGCTGTGACGACCTCCTCAGGGTTCTGCTGCCTGTGTGCAATTTGGACACACATAGACCATGAAAGCAGTAGCAGTAGCAACGGGGCCTGTAGGATTCCTCCTCTACAGGCTCACAGCAGACAAGAGTATAGATTGCTGTCTGTAAGCAGGTGAGGGCAGGTGAGAGACAAGGCTAGAGCCTGTGATTGGGCAGTGGGAAAAGAAGGTGGACTGGGAGTTTTAGAGAGGAGTACAGAGAGACAGAGGGGCAGAATGGGAGATGGAGACCAGAAGACAAGGTGGAACCTGTAGGAGGGGAAGAGGAGCCAGAACCACACAGTTCTGGGAGCCATGCGTATTGGGGATTTCTTAGATAGATGATTAAATAATAAGTAGGGTGCATTTGCCCCATCTAGGTGTGTAGCTTGTGTTTATTATCAGTTGAGTTTTGAGTTCTTTGTGAAGGCATTTTGTGGGTTGAGAATTTGCTGATATAAATCTGACTGATAAATTACAAGCCTCTAGAGTTTTGATTTTACTGAGTTACAAGGATTTGTGATCCCTAACCACAGTGGGGGGATGTTTGGGAATGTGAGCAGGATTCCCCTCAAGAGAACGAGTTAGGCAGCCGCCACATGGAGACCATGGTGAAGGGGAAAATATACACATACATATACATATACATATACATATACATATACATATACATATACATATACATATACATATACATATACACCACACAACACAAGAGCAACAGAGAAACCTACACAGGAGACACACAAACATATCTGAGCTTCAGGAGTTAACTGGTGACCCCCGGTGATAAGGAGAGATCCTGGCAGTGATGAGGGCAGCTCAACTGGCTACTTAAGTCTAGGGTCTTCGTGTATCCACACACTAGTCAGGCCAGACGCTTTCAGATTACATAAGGATAGCTGAAAAGATATACTCTATATTCACAAATCTTTATAACATCAGACATATGTAAATCTTTTTTATTACGTACTTCAAAGCTCAGATAGCTGGTACCTTTAAACATTACAGAAAAACCCAGTGTTGTGCACCAGACCTGCAGCGTTTCTCTAAAGAGAAAGCCAAGTTAATTGAATGTATTTCTTTCTTTGAACTGAAATTTTAGAAATCTATTAGCACCTTTTAAAAGCAGATCATCCTCCACTGCATGGAAAAAGAATTCTTCTAACCTGTCAGAAATTTTATAGAAGTAATTTAAAAATCCATTACATAAAAATAGTTGTCTCTCCAGAACTCTACAGTTTTTAATGCTGAGGCAGTCTTACCAGCAATTTTTAAAAGTGCAGGATTCTGAAGAAACTTACCAATTTCAAACTTTGTTCCAGCAACATTCGCTGTAATAATTCCCTTCTTCTTCTTTTTTCTGACTTTCCTTTTCATTGTGCATTGATAAGGTAATTCTGTATTCAGATCCAGGGGAGATGATCCCTGAATAACTTTAAAAAGAAATACAAAATGAACAGTTGTCACTAAAATACAAACATTGTGACCTGAAACACATGCTACCTCCAGCGAGTTAAAGCTACGAACAGTGACACTTCCAACGCTTGAATATCATATTTTCTAAACACACTCTAGCATGTTTTAGCCAGTCCACTTACCCCCATCTTGAGGCAGAGATGGCATGGTAACCTATACCAAGCAAGCAAGAGGCCTTCGTGTGGTACCAAGTGCTTGGTAAAGCTGGAAGTCCAGAGTTCATCTAAGTAGATATGGCCCCGATCCTATCACATTATCTGGGTCAAAGTCTTGGATTTCACGACACAAGTTTTGGGCTGGGATGCTACCTAGAGAGGTTTAAAATAAAGTTATTTAAGGCAGAATTTTATGATGTTTCTCTTGCCAACACCATTCTCGTGAGAAACCACATCATAGCAAAGGGCAATTCATTCCATAAAAACAGGTCATGTGAATCTATTATTAACCCATGTAGAAAATGCCAAATAGTGGCTTTGTAGCCCCAAAGTAAACAATCTGAATAGTTTCTTTAAATCATACATCTTTTACACGTACACATTACACACAGAAATAAAAACAATAAAATTCGCTGCTCTTCATTGTACATTGAGAATCTTGAGATTTATAACAGACTGTCTTTTATCAAGCCTGATTGGGAGAAGTTTTTTATCCTTGTGTTATAGAAAAGCTAACTGAGCTCCGAAAGCACAAATACTTTTCCCTCTTTGCAAAGAAAGAGGTAACGTGGAGATGGAAATGAAATGCACCAAAGCCAGATACCCTATCCAGGAACTCACGCAATCTTCTTCCAAAACTTCACCTATTACCATGAGGCAGGGAAATAGCCACAAGGGTAATAGTCATTCCCAGAAGGAATGTGGGCAGGGACTCATGTTTACAGGGGTCAGGAGAAATGACTTCATAAAGCAGACTGAGCCAGGCCTTAAGATACAGGAACAAGTTTAAAAGACACAAAGATAAGAAGGCTCCTTTAAAGGGGAATCTTACTTAAGCACACAGAGAGACTCGATGTTCCCCTAAGGGATAAACTATCTTGATTTAGTCACATCTCACCCACCAGGATTCCCTTACGCTCTGTGGACATCTGCAGGGTCAGCGGAAGAACCAGGGCACTGAGTCTTGGCTACACTGACAAGTTAGTTTCCAGTCTCAACTCTCAGACTTCTCTCTTATTGGGACTCCTATAAAATGTCTCTAATCACAATGGGAAAGACATTCAAAACTGTTATGCTAAACAAAGAGATGAGAGGGGAACTTTTAACCGATTATCAGGTTTATCATAAATCCTGTGACATTAAAGTTGACTCACTCAGCCAGGATGCTCAATATTCATTATTAACAGTGAGATCTCATTAAAGGACGCTTACAGCCTTACTCATTCTCGGGTAGCATTTCAATGCAAATTAGTCTCCAGTATGACTCAACATAAAAACTAGCAAAGTATTATTGAGTTGAGACTCACGATGGGTAGCAGTGTGTTAAGGATTTAAAGAAAGTAACCTCACCAGCAAGCTTTGAACTTCAGTTCATTTTCCCACATTGTCTAGATATAGAAACCATAGCTTACAGTTGAAAAATAAATAAATAAATAAATAAATAAATAAATAAAACAAGAGTTTTGATTCAGTTTCGCCTAAGTAGCTATCCCACCCAGCTAGCTCCACTATTTTTAGACACCACACCAACATTACATGAACATATAAGGAGTTTGCAAGGCTAATTTGTTACTCAAGAGACAGGCTGTATTCTGGAAATTCACAATACTTCGAACCAAACAGACACCTTGCAGTAAACATCTCTAAACTGATCTCCCAGCTCCCAAATTCAAGCTGGAAAAGGACTAGGTCACCGCTCTGAGGGAAGAACGGAGCGTCCTGAAGCTCAGCTCAGTTCTGTTCTGTTTAGAAGCTCTCTGATATTTCAGGGAGGACACTAAGTTTGGGATTTCGTGACCAACGCCTTGTTACTGGAGTAAACAAAGGTCTCTTCACAGTGATGCCCCACTATCACATTAGAAGTCAGTGACATGTCAGAAAGAGTTTGAAAACAATTCTTCCTGGAGTATGCCAGGCTCCTAAAACAGCCTTGTTAATTTCTGAACTTAAGTTATAAAATGAACAACTTTGTTTATGGTGAAAAATAAAAATATTTCTCCGAGTCATACAGGATTCTGAAGTGTTTAAAACAATCCTAGTCCTATATAGGCTCTACCCCATCCCAGTCATGATTTAATAGACGTGCCAAACAAATTTGAGGAGGACTTGATTGTATCCTTGCAATTCTCACTAGATATTTTAGGCAAGGAACTTGAGAAAACATGCTTACAACATCATGCAGATAAGGCACTGTTGTCTACTCTTCAAAAACTGGAGGCAGGTTTTGTTGACCTAGAAAATACTTTAAGCCAATGGTTTCTCACCAAAACCTCAAACCATCAAAGCATCAGAGCCTGAGACCTCCTCCAAGCTGTCCTTGAACCTCCATCAATCACTGAAAATCTAGACAAACAGCTACTTCAGCCTCATGTGTGAGTGATTCGTTTCTCCCTCCTCTGACCAACTCTGGAGATCTTTATTTGTGTCCCATCAAAACCACCCATCTGGAAGGTGAGTTCCCCCAAGACAGTGGTTTTCTTTGGTCTTGCTCACCTTGTAGTTCCCAGAACTGGAGCCTGGCAGTGCTCAGTAGACACCTGTTACTCAGTTAATGAGTACTGTGGTTTGGACATTATTTCTACCTGAATTCATGGAGAAACTTAATCACCGGTGAAATACTATGAAAGGAAGGTGAGGAGGTTATAAAGGTTTCTGTCATGCAGAGAGCTTCATGAAGTGTGTGGCCTTTTGACTATCTCCCATGCCGTGTGCAAACACAGCAACAAAGACACTGTCTCAAAAGCAAAGAGTGCGTCCGTCAGACCCTGGGTACAGATGCTGTAATGGCAACGCTGTGGGACATGGGCTTTTATGACACACACATTATCCAATAGTTGATATTTTGTTATAGAAACACATATTAACTAATACAAGGAGTTTTTTAAAAACTTACTTTGCAATAGTTTTAGGTAAGGAAAGCGGACCATGGAACTGTGAGAAGCAAATGCCTATCATTTACAACACACAATTTTCATATCCTAAATTAGAAGCAGTGAAATATATAAAGGTTTCTATGTCTAGCACCAGTGGGTTAAACCCACAGAACAATAGTCAGTGCACAGAGCCCTGGTGGTCTGCTGTGGCTGGGAGCAGCGGGAGTAGAAGACTAACTTCTATAAAAACATTGTGGAGTCAATTTTACCTGTCTTAAAAAGCATATATACATATATATAAATATATATATAATATATAATTTTATTATATAATATATATTATATATTATAATATATATATTAAAGGTTTACATGCTATCTATGACTATTGCCTTACCTCTCTACCATGATAGACTCTACCCCTTGATAACCATAAGCCAAAATAACCCCTTTCTTCCTCAGGTTGGTTTTACCAGTTTATCCTCCATAAAAGCAATGAGAAAGCAGCTGATACAGGCTTCAAAAGTGCTTCTCAGAACACCCAGGAACTCCAGTGTCGACATGGCCTGCACACCTCTCAGGAATGTATGTTCTCAGACCAATCGCTGCCTTCCACAGTCTCCAGTCTGAGCATAAGACATCTGATTGCCAGCCCTCTCCCGTGACTCTGTTGAAGACTGAACCTGGACTGTAAGGCTGATGGTGGGTTTGGCATATTCTAGGAAGTGGGGGTCATGTCATACTTGAGTCTGTTTTAAGTTAATCTTCTGAAACACAGCCATACTGCTGACTTGGAAATCCCATGGCTAAGCAGTAAGTGGAGGAGACAAGCATTGGGCAAGAAAAGCTCCTTATTTCAGCAGCTAGAAAAGCAAAAAGAATTCTATAACGTTGCTCATTTGCTAAAGCTGAGTGAGCCCATGTCAGCTAAGCGAGAAAGGTGTCGCATCTCTAACTATAAGCTAGCCACCATGGCTCATTAACACATTCATTTTTCTGGAAAATAAATGCATCAAAATCATTGACTACAAAAACTAACAGCAACCTTAAAGTTTGATAATACACATTATACTTGGTGTTGGGACAGAAGTAAGGGACCTCGATCTGAAAAGTCACAGAGGGTCAAACTTTTGAGAGATGGTGGGGGAGGGGTATAAACATAGAGGAAAGAGAAACAAGAAACAGATGGATATCAGAGAGAGGGGGTAAATACTCTATGTTACACTCATGAAATAAAATACTATAAAGCAATGAAATGAACTGGAACTAGATGAAGAGCCACATAAGAGCTCAGATTTTAGTAAACTGCCTAAGAATATATGTAGTTTATTACGTTTTATAAGGTTTAAAATGCTACAAATTGCACACACACAAAAGGTTGCTTAGAAACTAATGCGTGTGATAAAAGTTATTAAGAGCAGCATGGAAAGACAACCACCAGGTCTGACGCCTCCTAAGGAGAAGGAGGACATGGAAGCCAGCACTCTTCAGAGGGAAGAATCACCGGAGTGTGATAACTGACGTCATCATGACTTAGCACACCTCTATCATGGCTCCACCTTTTGAAGTAATCAGTAGAAACAGAAGTCCCCTGAAAGATTCACTTGAGCCATGGTGTGTTTCTCTGGAAGTACCCCATTGGAGATGGCCCTTGAACCTCAGGCAAGATCTTACTTCATGGGTAGTGCAAAGCCATTGGAGCACTTCCCAAAGATTGACCCACTATGTAATGAGAGCAGGAAGAACAGTTTGAGGAAGATATTTTGAAGGTCCATGACAGGAAAAATGAGTGCTTGGCCACAGGCCATAGCACACATATATAGAGAGAAGAGTGCTACCTTAGTACAGCAGCCAGACTTGGCGATCAAGAAAGAAATGGTAATCACTAATGACTCCGATATGCCTGGCTTACAGAAGGGCATAGGAGCTGGCTCCATGCATCAAAAGGTCTGCAGAAAAAAAAATCCAAAAGTTTAATCCAGGAGTTAAGTGCCTTAGATGGCAGTTGCAGAAAATATGGACAAATATGGACCAGAAAATAAATAATATCCATAATTGAAGATAAAACAAGAAGCATCTCTAATTTTATATAGAACATACCTTTAATTAAACACAGAATGGGGCTGGAGAGATGGCTCAGTGGTTAGGCCACTTACTGCTCTTGCCAAGGATCCAGCGTGTTCCTGAAACCCACACAGCTGCCCCAACCATTTGTAATTC
Organism: Rhabdomys pumilio; assembly: GCA_030674055.1. Lineage (NCBI taxonomy): Eukaryota > Metazoa > Chordata > Mammalia > Rodentia > Muridae > Rhabdomys > Rhabdomys pumilio. The sequence goes on from JANHMN010000001.1 coordinate 11,942,658, forward strand.
CAGATCCAGGAGGATCCAATGCACTCCTTTGGTCCCACAGACACTGCACACATGTGATGTGACACACACACACACACACACACACACACACACACACACAGAGGCATGCAGGCAAAACACTCATATCCATAAAATAAAAATAAGCCTTTTAAAAAACACACAGAAGACTCCTTCTGCAGCCTAACTGATCTTGTTTCTGTTTCTGCCAAAAAAAAAGACAATATATTTCAGTGTGCACAGCTGCACAACCTGTGAGCAACAGATGACATCACTCCAACTGTTCTCCTAACAATAGTGTATTGACCCTCTCCATTGTGTGTTCAGATTGAAAAGGGTTGGAGAAGATACTTGATTCCTAAACACAGGAATGTTTGTGTCCCAGTCCTCCTCTGACTACACTCTCCAAACCTGGAGCTGACTATGAAGAATGTTATAGATCTGAAGGAGCCATTTGGTCAGACACCTCTAAAAAGCCGGCAGGAGCTAAGGGTGAGTAAACAGAAGAATGGAAGAACCCAGTGTCCACTCTGGAACACTGACCTTGGGCAGCAGCTCCATAACGGATGGACATTTGCTTTTCAGATTCCTACAGTTTGCTTGGGATCACCCAAAAGCAATAGTGACAAAAGTCTGTGGAGTATCTTGTCCTTAGAATCTAGCTGAATGTGACATGAAAACATGTAGCAGCCACTAACACAGCATATCAGACATTGAAGACATCTCCCTTTTCAATATTTATGTTTCCACTACCTGACATAATAAAAAAGCACAAACCTCACTCAGTAAGTCTAGGATTGAGTAAAGTTTAAATCAAGTGACAGAGTTACTAAAGTAACAGAATACGAAAGCTATTTCATAATATATTAAGTGCTTAAATGGACTCAAAACCCCCTTTGGCGTGTTCTCTAAGGATATAATATTGTATTCTAAAAACTTCTCAAATCTCCTCAAAGCAGGGGGAAGGGAGAGGAGAAGTCACACTTGCTCTCTAGAAATAACGTATGTCAGTAGCTAACTTGGGCATATTTCACTCACTTCTGTCTAGACATTTACATGTGCTCATGGACACACACATGCACATGCATACACATAAATGCACACACATGAACATGCACACATACATATGTGCATATACACATGTACACAGGGACACACAAATGCACAGATGTGCACATACATAGACACATGCACACACACATACACAGGGACACACACATGAACACATGGACACACACATGAACACATGGACACACACATAAACACTAACGCACACACACTCTTATGAATCTAAGGCATCCTCAAAGTGCCAGCCTACACTTTGCTATATGAAGTGTCTTTTTCCGAGATATTCAGGTGGGACTGCGCATGCTTTGCACCCAGTTCTCCCAGCTCAGGAATGCTGAGGAAAATGGAGAAGGTGTTAAACCACCAGTTGTACGCTCTTTACCAGAACAAGAGATATCAAACTGCACATCAGCCTCACTGGTGCACAGATGACATCAGTGCAGGGTCATGTGATACCAGCATAGCTCTCCCTGTCCAAAACTTAACTTTCACCATTCCTTACAAAGCTGGTGGCTCCTCTGACACTCCTTAGTTTGACACAGTGTGTCACCATATAGCCTAACCTGAAAAAGACACAACGAAATCCTTGGTTTCCCCTTGGAATTCCTTGTGTGATATTTACTTGGTGCACACACATTACCAATTTTAGGGTATATACTAGTTTAATGCTTACTTTTCTATCCATGCTTAGGAATCATTAAATATTAAATCATTAAATTGATTCAACTATTGATCATGACAGCACATGCCCATAATCCAGGTACATGAGAGATGGAAGCAAGAAGATGATGAGTTCAAGGTCAGCCTGGGCTGCATGATAAGACTTTGATTTTTTTTTATAAGTTAGACTGCTAAAGAAGCCCCCTTTACCATCCATATTAGTCACTAAGTTACTAGAGAGTGACTTTGGCCTCTACCTGAGATAATTAATTAAATCATCCTAACCAACCATAGATTGAGCTGTTAGTGAGGGTATCAATGTGCCTGACTAAGTAACTAAATTTACCTCATGTCCTTAGATGTAAGTGACCATATGACTCTAAAAGAGTAGGCATTGAGGAGACTAATGGGGTAGAGGAAAGGACATGGTTCAGGGGGACATTCCAGTAAGGACTGAAAGAGCAGTGCTCCAGTGGACTCTCAGCCTTTTTATTTTCCTTCCCAGCCTTGGGTGCACATGTGATTGCAGTTGCTGTGTGATTCGTTGATTGGATTTTATCTCAGAATGTCTGCATCCACTGGGAGGCAGACATCCATCTTGTTCAGGCCCCTGTTGTTTTAACCTTCTGTCCCCATCGGCTAACTGATCCCCTTGGTGGATGTGTCACTCTTGCAAGAATCACTGTGGGTTTTTACGATGACATACCAGGAATAGAGATGTCCCTCAGGAGTTGGGAACTTCTTCCAGAGAACCCGTGTTCAACAGCCAGCACCGACATGGCAGCTCACAAGCATCTGTAATTCCAGTCCCTCCAAAGGCAACAGGCATGCATGTGGCACACAGACAAACATGCAGGCAAAACATCCACACACATAAAATGAACGATTCTTCAAGGAATAGCAGCCAACATATGAAGTCAGTGGAACTGTGTGGGTTTTGTTTCATCACTTAGCATTTCTGCCCCTGTCTAGAGTTTTTTGTTAACCAGCTTCTTCTAGTGATAGATCACCACTTCGTCTCAACCCATGTTCTGAAGAAAGAGATCTGTGTTTCATCATAGTTCTTGTGCATGGCGGTCAGGGTCCAGGATGCCAGTTATTAACAGCAGAGCTGACTAATAAAAAGTGTAAATGTTTTATTAACTTTACACATAAACAGGGATTCTCACAAAAGAGTGCAGCCTGAAGAAGTTAGTAAAGTGGATGTTTCCATGCTTAGAAAGGAATGAGGCAGGACAGACAGACAGACAGACAGACAGACAGACAGACAGACAGACAGACAGATGAACTAGTAAGTCCTGGGCCATTAAGATGAAGAAGATAACATTTATTTCAGACTTTGGTCACTGAGGTTCACTTCAGCTCCATTTCCTACACGCTGGTGATCAGGACTGGTTTGTAACACAATACAGGAAACAGAGCCCTTTAAAAAGAGTCTTTACAGTTTAAGTCATCCAGGGAAAAGCATGCTACATGGCCTTTTCTGAAGTGACAACTGTGCAGGTGATTTCTGTCTAAATAATCAACATGCCAGTTGGCATGTTTTGCCTTGGAGCCAAATGCATTTTGGGAAAGACAGAAGACAATTCCAGTTTCAAGGACGAGTAACTGGCACAGAGCTACAACAAGCATACAGTCACATCATCTTCAGCCCTGGAGTTGGTTCACAGTGAAGTGAGGCCAGTGAGAATTGGGCTCGGGGCTCACTCTCAGACTCCTGGAAAGAAGCAGGTCCCTTCTTGCGATGTGGGTTTGAATCAGAGAAGATACGTGTCTATTGCTACTAGCCCACATTAGCCATCTGCAGGACTACAGGTTTGATTTCTTACTTTTGTTTTTACATAAATGAAAAATAAATAAATAATATTTTCAAAATTAAATAAACAAAAAAATGCTTCAAGGTTTGCCTTCTTTCCTTTTTCTCCAAAAGACGCGAGCTTCCAGACAAAGCTTGAGCGCAAGTTTACCATGCTAGAGAAATACTGCTCCCTAGAAGGCTCTTACATGTAAATTTTTAAAGTTACAATTGTACTAATAGCTTGAAAGTCAGATAATTTTGCCATCATTTCCAAATGCTTCTAGGTGAAATTAAGTCACATAAAATTAACTCGTGATGACTGAATCACTGAAAGTTTGTAAAGTCCATATGGAAAATTCTCCACCCTTCATGCAACTCTCCGTGGACTTCCATGAGTAAAGTTAACGCACGTGCATAAATCTGATATTTTAAACAGGAAAAGTGATTAGTGTGGATCACTAAACTAGATGCAAAGTGGATTTACATAGCAATGTTCGAGGAAAGAAATAATCATCTTTACCTCCCAGGCCATCTGCTAAGAAAGCTAATTAAATTCAGCTATATTGTAATAAGATTAGCTCATTTAAAAATAAGTAATTCCCAATCTTTAAACTCTCTAAGGACCAGAGAGAAAGCTTAGCACTCAAGAGTACTTGTTCTTCCAGAGAACCAGCATTTGGTTCCCAGCACCCATATGGCAGCTCACAGGAGTCTGTTAACTCTAGTTCCAGGGATCCAATGCCCACTTCTGGCCTCTGTGGGCACTGCACTCACACGGTGCTCTTAAGCACACACACACACACACACACACACACACACACACACACACACGCCAATGCTCATAAACATAAAATAAAAATAAGTAAATCTTATGACCACTGTCTCTAGCACTACGGTCTTTGCCATAGAACAGCCCTTTTATAGACACATGGAAAGAGAAGGCTATTTTTGTTCTTCAAAATAAACATGGATGAAAGGCAGCACAGGATTGGCGCCCGAATCTAGACAGGGCACAATAATACGATCTCCATGGATGCTTTCAAATCACCAACACTTATTTTCTCAATGATTCTATCTCTTCACCTTGTCCTTCCCCAATCATACGCAGTCAACTGACGCTGTAAAGTAACAGGTCACATCTGTAATAATAATCTGTTCAAAAATTCAATTACCCCCTTATGGGTTCATTGTACTTCATACTCAACATTTTATTTGTTTATGTCAAGTTGACACAAGCTATAATCACAAAAGTAAAGGTTACCTTGACTGAGAAAATGTCTCCGTAAGATCAGGCTCTAGGCAAACCTGTGGAGTATTTTCTCAATTAGTGATTGGTGGGGGAGGGCCCAGCCCATTCTGGATGAGGCCACCATTGGGCTGCTCCAGGGTTCTAAAAGAAAGCAGGCTGAGAAAGCCCTGGGGAGCAAGCTGGTAAGCATCCTCCCTCCGTGGCCTCTGCATTAGCTTCTGCTTCCAAATTCCTGTCCTGTTTGAGCTCCTGCCTGGTTTCCTTCAATGGTAGACTATGATGGGGAAGCGTAAGCCAAATAACCCCTTATATCCCCCAACTTGCTTTTGGTTATAGTGTTTCATCCCAGCAATAGTAACCTCAGCTAAAACAAATGCTCACCAACTTATCAGGTAAAGGAAAACATATGTCTTTTAGTTCACCATGCCCACATACCGTTTTCTTTTGGAGAAGTAATTAAGCTTGAAATACCGTAAAAATAAAACTTCATTCAAAGTCCTTGACATCGGCTATTCATATCAACCCTAAGGATGCTCAAGAATGATGGCCGACACCAACAGCTCCAGAATCCAAGGTAATGTCCCATATCCACAGCGCATGTCTCAAAGATGCGAATTAAACATAACATTAAATCAACAAGGCTGATTTTAAACTGTGCTGTGAGGGATTAGAATTTACCATGTTTAAATTTAAATTTACCATTAAATTTACCATGTTCCAAGTGTTAATCTAATATCCAAAATTATCCATTATACAAACCTCATAATGCAACGCAAACTGCATGTGTTCCTGTCTTTATCTGGCCATATCATATTGCTTGAAATTATACACAAATGTTATTTTGTCTATTTTATTTTATGTGTGTATGTGTGTGTGTGTGTGTGTGTGTGTGTGTATGTGTTGGTGTGTTTGTGTGCGCATGTGCACCCACATATGGGTTTTCACATGTGAGTACAGTACCCATGGAGGCCAGAAGAGGTCGTATGATTCCACGGAGCTAGAATTATAGATGGGTCTTGAGCTGATTAACCTAGGCCCTAGAGATTGAACTTTAGTCCTTTGATATGCATAGCCGATGTCATGGACTTTGAATGAAGTTTTAAATTTTTAATGTATTTCAAGCTAAATTACTTCTCCAAAAGAAAATTATATGTGGGCATGGTGAACCTGCCGCTGTCCCTGCATCCGTAAGACCCCAGTCATTCTGCAGGAGTAGAACATTTCAAGCCCTTCTAATTCTTCCTCATCAGTGGGTCTGACTTCACATCTTCACCACAGCCCTCATGCATACGAAGAGTCTGACTTGAGTTTCCACCTACTATTAAGAAATCAATCAACAATGAAAAGGCTAAAATTCTCTCAGGAATGATATTACACCAGCCGCAAATCAAGATTTGCAATCACACGAGGAAGACCACAAATAAAGGCAACCTCCTCAATCTGTGGTCATATGTATCAATGTAGAGAGGCTACAATATCACATCATTTGTTCGCGTGGCAGTCTGTATGCCACTGCAAAGGTGCTCCGAGGGTGCAATTAGCGTCTGAATCTACAGGCATCTACTCCCCGTCTCATGAGTGAGCCCATTCCGTGGGTTGAAAGTGAATGGGAAAGCAGATTGAGGCTCCTCCAGAAAGACAGCTGTGTCCCAGTAGTGTGTGCATCAAGCTTGATGTCATCACTTCTTTACATTCCAAGCCTGTCAGCAAGTTCTGGTCTCGAAAGCCTCCGGTCACAGGAGGAAATTCCGTAAATCAGCAACTTTTCTCTCCAAAACTGCGCTGCATTTTACCATCATAATCCGAGAGGGGGAAGTCCTCATTCAGTTATCACCCTCAGTTCATACACATTAAATCGGCAGCATTGGCAGCATTTGCTACAGAGAAAAATACATACCGGTGTAGAACAAGAACGCCGTAGACATGCTCCAAACCGTAAAGCATCTCCCCTCCCCCAACTCTCTGCCTCCTTCCCTTCCTCCATCTTTCCTTCTTTCTGATTCTTTTAGGAGACAGCCATGCAGCCCCCAGGCTGTTCTCAAACTGGCAACACCCCTGCCTCAGCCGACCCTAGTCTGGGATTCTATGTGTGTGCCATCCATCACACGTTGGTCCCACCATCAAATGCACATATCCAGTGCACACATTATGAGCGCTGAATCACAAAAAGATTCAAAAGAATCTGTCCTCCAGTGGGAAGACAGTTAAGAAATGCCTTGGCCACTTTGTCATACTTATATTCTCCTTCTTTTTCTCTTTTAATGCACAGAAGTGATGCAAAATAAGAATTGTCCTTGAAGTCACATCCAGTGTGTACAGAAGAAAAGGTAAGATTTTTAAAAAGCACTTCTGCGTAGCTGAAACTGCACATGTTTCATTTTCTCAAGAAAGAAAAAAAAAAAGAGATCACAATGGGACTCGCAATGAAATGGGATCCTGGCTGGAAGACAGCAGCTTAGGGGCTATCGCTATTTCTAGTGTAAAAAATTCATGGCAGCAACACCTCCTTTTAAAGCCCTGAGGTTCTCATACTGAATCCAGCATCAAAATTCCCTGGAGTAGAAGATTACCAGGTGACATGAGCCAGGTTAGAGCAGTGTGACTCATGTCACTTCTCAGCACTGAGCTAGGCTGAGGCCTTTGTACATTCTGACCTAGACATGATTAGCTCATGAGCAAAGATCTGTGGCTGCAGAGCAAACATGTCAGCACTGTAGCAGCTCAGGCCAGGAGAACGACACAGCGTGAGCTCCTGCCACATCCAGTCTAACACCAACTACTTGTACCGTGTACAGTGGTACACAAGTCGGAAAGAGGATGTGTAACTCAGATCTCTTCTAGCTTTGAAATCCTAAGAATGTTGATTCAGTGGTGGAGGGAGGAAATAAATAGAAGGTTGTCATTCATGATCAAGACAGAGCTTCTAACTCAGGTCTCCTTCCAAACACACAGCTTTAAAATTCTGGTTAAAAATGGACCCAAATGAATTGCTGGCAATTCTTCTTGATTTAGAGAGAGAGAGAGCCAAAAAAAACCCCACCAAAACAGCTGTTACAGAATCCCAAAGAGTGGCCTGCAGGATGTGAGGGAAGAAGCTTAAGGGTATTGGCCTAGCTTGGGCTAAGAGCAGAACTGGCATTGTAACCTAAAGGCAGTGCCTACAACACCATTCTCACACAGTATTAGCTAAATCAGCATCAGGCCCTAGATGGGAGTCATGGCAACCCGCACCACTGGTGCTGGAGGAGGCAGCACTGTGCCCTTGGCTTATCAGCAACAACAAACCCAACGGGCAACTGGTGTAAAGATGAATACCACGACTGCCTTTATCAGAAACCACAGGTCATCAGAGGTGTGAGCAGCGCCTCTCTTCCCTTCTAATCCCCAAGTGAGCCTCCCTGACATTTTTCCTCCCCTCTTCGTTCACACAACCTCTGCTTTTCACACAGTCACCAAGAAGACAAGACAAGCAAGCATGGTGAGTCCAGTGCACGCAGCCTGTACTCAGGATTTCAAACTCAGGATTTCAAAACCAAACCCAGGATTTCAGTGGGGAAGTTGTTCTGGCTGATCAGACGTCTATTTTTTTTTTTTTTTTTTTTTTTACTTCTTGGTACTCAGTAGATAATACTATGAAATCACTGAATACCAAGGAAAACAGATATATATGTATTTGTGCTAAGTTCAATATATGGCAGAAGACTCAAAAACAGTGTGTTAGCCACTTGTCTCCTCACTACTTCAAAATGCCTGACAGAAGTGACTTAGGGAAGACAGAGTTGAGTCTGGTCCCTAGTCTGAGGGCACAGTCCATGCTGAGAAGAGCTACAGCAGTGGGAGCCTGCAGTGAGCTGGTCACATTGCATCCATAACCAAGAAGTCGTTAATGATGAATGCTGGCGCTGCGCTAACTCCATGTATTCAGTTCAGGACCCCAGCCATGGAATGGTGCTGCCCCAGCTGAGGTGAGCCTTTGTGCCTGAACCCATCTAGATGACCATTCCCAGCAAGCCTGGGTTGTCTCGTAGGTGACTCTAGAACTGTTAAGTTGACAATCACTATTAACCACCACAAAGAGCTAGCGTACTGGCCTGGAGTATTGCCATTTCTCTTGATTCTTACAATGCTGGTGTCGGGGGCCTGACTCATCTGTCCTACTCCTGGGTTTGCCCATTGTTACGTCACCAGGCAGACACCATGTTAGGTTGCCAGGGGAAGATAGGACTACTGACTTCATAAACTTAGTCCCCGCAATAGCCAAATGAAATTCTCCTAGGTGAGAGGAGGAGATAACTTGTAGAAAGAATGTTAGCTACGAACATTAAGGTCGTTTAAAAGAAATTCTCGGGTTCAGTCACTGTTGATGTTGCTTGTTTTTGTTTCTGCAAACAGCTCTGCTTTGTAGCCCAGGCTAACCCCCAGCTTGACAGCAATCCTCATGCCTCAGCCTCCTAGGTCTTGGTGTACAGGCATAAGCCACCATACCCAGCTCTGCCCTTTCTTATTATTTTATTTATTATATTTTACTTAAAATCTACACATCTTATTCTTCTGAAAGGTCATAATAAGGGCTGAGCACACTTATTTGAGAACCAACCTTTTATTCTCCAAAGACGACCATTTGTGCTTATCCTAATATAAAATATGAATAACAAATTATTAAAGAGGAATTTTTCCTTGACTATAAAAACATCTGCACAATACAACACTCTATAAATATTTCTGTTTTAACTTTTATTTTATATATGGGTATGCTGCTTGCATGTATATCTGTCTACCACATGCATGCATGGCGCCCATGGAGGACAGAAAGGGGCGTTGGATCCCCTAGAACTGTAGTTACATGTGATTTTGAGCTGCCATGTGGTTGCTGGGAATCAAAGCTGAGCCCTCTAGATGATGATCAAGTGTTCCTAACTGATGAGCTAACGCTCCACCCTCCACAAATACTTCTTAACGTTAATCATCTCAAATAAAAGTTGCAAAATTCTTCTATTCAGTTTTATTGTTTCTATTTTCTCAACCTGAACACAGTCCTAAATGGGACATAAACACCACTTGACAATACCCAATGTCAGCAGCTCCTTGGCTTTTTATATATATAAGCATGCAAATAATAGTTACTTGGTAAATGAAATACTTACATTCCCAGAAAAGAAGCAAACCCACACAAACAAAGTAGGCACCGTGGGTAGTGCTAAGTTTTCTTAGGTTACTTCCTAAATTATGCTGACTCAGTGTGATGACGCTAAACTTGAAATGTCATTTATGAATAGCATGCTTTATAACAGATCAATAAATTATTGTCTCTGTATGTTTAAATCACCAACTTATGAAGAACTGGGTATATTGCTGTTAAATTAGAAAAAAAATGAGCATAGAAAATTAGTGAAATAAGCTCAAAGCAATTTAAGTTGTTACTTCACCTGAAGGAAGTCTATAATCCCTAGATCACCAGTAACGATCATTCTGGTAACCAACCAAAAAGCATTGAAAATACCTCAACTATGTCATATGTGTATACTTTAAGTTAGTGATTCTACATTCAGAAGGCAGACCTGGAAAAAATCATCTACAATGTTGGAATATGCCAAGCTACTCTTTAAAATACCAAACTTGGGGCTCAAGAGTTGCCTCAGTAGTTAAGAACACTGGTAGTAGCTCTCAGAGGACCCAAGTTCTGTTTCCAGTACCCACATGGCAGCTCACAAGGTAACTCCAGAAATTTGACGCCCTCTTCTGTCCTCCATAGACACTGCACACATTTACATGTATAAAATTAAAATAATAAAATTAAAAGGGAACTAGCAGCTGAAAACAATCTAAATATACTCAATATAGTCAAAATGGGTTATGACGTGAATATTAAAATGGACTGTGAAAAGTCTTCACTAGTCTGAGGAGATACAGCATTTTGAGCAAGGCTGTGAATCATTCATATGAAATGAAATATTTATCTTTCCATGAATGAATGGATGAATTATAAAGCTTAATATTTGCTTTGATTTACTAATTCTGAGTAAATATGCCATTTTTATCCAATTATGTTACAATAATATGAAATAACCATGAATCATATGCCAGGATGAATTTTCATCTACTGTATCAATAAAGACCTGTTTTAATAGTGAACAAATGTGACTTCTTCCAGAAGACTGATTCCTTAGTAGTATGCAAGGATTATGATTGTGAGTCACAGCATTCTGTGTTTATTTTAGTCCTTGAAATATTTGCTAAACCACCTCTGAGGCTAACGCTTCCAGGGCAAATCAAAATGTAAACTAGCTGATCCCAGATTCCAGATTCTCAAGCCAAGACTGAGGTCATTATGTAAAAATAACTAACAGTGAAGTTACAACGCAAGTCATATCAGCCGAGTGCTATCCACACGTCCCTCAGAGCAAAGGAGGAAGATGAAAGCACACTGAATCCACTGAAAAGATTCTTTTCCCAGTAGAAATGAAGAGAAAGAAAACACACCACTGAGATCCTAGAAACCAAACCTTCCTCATCAATGTAGAAGTCATTTGTTTTTTAGGTTATGATTTGAGGTTTCTTTCCTGTGTCAGGTCTGAGAGGTCACCAGGAAGTAGGTGAAAATTAAGACATGTGCAAATTTTTAAAACCAAGGTGTGACTGGGGATAGAGCTTGGCAGTAGAGAGATTCCCTAATGGGCACAAGGCCCTGGAACACATACTTCATACATAGAGGAAGAGAAAGGGAGGAGGGAAGGAAGAGAAAGGAGTAAGAAGAGGATGTAAAAAGGAAGAGGTAAAGGAGAAGGAAGAGGAAAAGAAGTAGAGAAGGAGGAGGAGGAGGAGGAGGAGGAAGAGGAGGAGGAGGAGAAAGAAGAGGAGGAGGAAGAAGATGAGGAAGAGGAAGAAAAGAAACTGGGAAGAAATGAGAGATGGTCCTTCTTGTCTTGTTAGTCTTAATTTATGCTCATCAAAAGCAAGGGTTCACATACCAGCAGCATGGGCAAGTTACAGGAAGTGCTGCTGAGTGGGACAGGGAGGGAAGATGAGGAAGGGAGGGCAACCACGAAGGGTATGTCATGAAGCAGCTAGAGCTTAGGCCCTTAGGAAAACAAGGGTAGGCATACAGCTCACAATTTCGGAGTGCGCCCAATGTTAGCCATCAGTTGAAAGATACTGTGCGAGCGATAGAGGAATTCATTCACATCATCTCCCGCCTTTGGACAGCTCAGAGAAGGGGATGCATAAAGGAGACCAGGGATGCCAAAGGACCAGACCCAAGGCTTTCAGGAGTGCCTTAAACACCCTCAACCAGAGAAAGGCACAATGGTGCACTGAGTTAGGGAGAGCCTATTGAAGTGCAAAGACATGAGGGACAAGGAGCAGGGCACTGAGGGTATCTATCGCTCAACACTGGCCTTACCCATAACCCTCATTTATCATACTTGAAAGAAGATCTTTGAAGAAAATCAAACCTCTGCCTCCATAAATGGATGAATAATTCATGCAATTAATATATTGGTAGATTAGTGGTTTACATCTAGAGAGTGAGTCAGGTGTAAAGGACAGTTTGTCTACTTTAAAGAAACTGACACCTACATGAAGATTTCCCCAATATGGTTTTGCCGTGGTTTTTCATTCCTTGATGTCAGCAATCACTGAGCATTGCTGTTGCGCTACATATTAGAATTTTGTGGAGTCAGGGTTTTAGATCCTGGACATTAGAGAACTATGTGGCCTTATTCACGCTGCAACTGCTAAGTCCTTAGTAACATAGCTGAAGACTCTCCCTTTGCATGTCAGACCACCCTTGGTAAAGAGTCTGTTGGGGCTTTTGGTCCATTTTAACTGGAAGGTTTCTTTTGAGTCTCATGAATTCTTTGTGTATTCTGGAGGAAAAGTTTTACCTGTGGTGACAGGCAGTCATCAGAGGTAGGAGAAGAAAGTGGAGACCCTGAGGTCTAGACAACAAGAGAAGAAGAAGAACACAGTATGCTGGCCCTGTTGTTAACACTGTACGTTGAGGACTTGTTCCTTGCCTTTCCAAGAGCAGTGGAAACAGACATTTGAAAGTGAAAGAAAGAACAAAAGAAAGAAACAAAGAAGGAAGGAAGGAAGGAACAAAGGAAGGAAGGAAGGAAGGAAGGAAGGAAGGAAGGAAGGAAGGAAGGAAGGAAAGAAGGAAGAGAATAAAAGGAGGAAGTCATCCTACTTAGAAAAGTAGAACTCCTGATTATTTTTGAGACACCTATGTGAAAAATCAGATTACTAAGATTTAACTATATAAGAAAAGAAGACCTTCAAGAAGTGAGGCGAAAAGGAGAAAAAATATAATGAACATTTGCACAAAGCAGGAGCAGAGGGAGAAAATTTCAAAAATCTGGTTCTGTTTTAGGGGCAGGAGATTAAAGACAATTAAAAAAAAGACACAAAGCACACAATGGACTAGTAACAAGGTTGTGGGTTGCGGCTGCCTCAAACATGATTTGAAAATCCATCCTCCTTTGTTTGTGTATTGTCTCCAGATGCTCAGACCCTTAAAAGGCAAAGAAGAATAGCTGAGGCTATCTGACTGTGCAAACAAAGCTTGCTGATCCTGAAACAGGGATGCCGTGGACCACTGGGAGCTAGAAGGACATGGGATTAACAGCATCAGGAGGAAGACAAACATCCAAGTATTGGAAGATTTAAAGAGTGGAGCGTGGATGTGAAAAGAGAGTTCTCTTCAGTGCTGGGGAAGCAGCAGAGTATCGGTGATGCTTCTGTTCCTATAGCAATGACTGTTATCCATACGACGTCCCTACCAGATATTTCCATCTGGATATTCTCAATGCCACTGCGAACACAGTGCACAGAACCAGTCCGTGACCTTGACACTTTCCTCTGCCCCAGCACTTAAGAATCGCATCACCCAACTCTGGTACTTTATGACCAGAACTCACCCTTACTTGCTTCTGCCTCTCATCCTCACCATTGCTCACTCAGATCATTAACTAAGTTCCTTAACATAAGCATGTCCATCTGCTCAATGTTTCCAGTCTGCTTTCTTCACCAGAACACAGGGCTCCAGAGTGAAAATATACTATTTCTCTCCCATCCTTCACCCATGTGATGGTTTGTATATGCTTGGCCAAGAGAATGGCACTATTAGAAGGTGTGGCCCAGTTGGAGTAGGTGTATCACTGTGGCTTTAAGACCCACATCCTAGCTGTCTCAGTCTTTCCCTGGCAGCCTTCAGATGAAGATGTAGAACTCTCAGCTCCTCCTGCACCAGGCCTGCCTGGATGTTGCCATGTTCCCACCTTGATGATACTGGACTGAACCTCTGAACCTGTAAGCCAGCTCCAATTAAATGTTGTCCTATAAGAGTTGCTTTGGTCATGGTGTCTGTTCACAGCAGTCAAACCCTAACTTAGATACCCCGCCTTAAATAACCACCACTCTAGCTGGTTTGCAAAGGTTTGATGGCTTTACAACACTAAAATGAAAACACTCAAAATCTAACTAAAAAATGATCTTTCGTGGAATGAGCTACTAAGCTAATATCTCTTAGAAGCTCCATCCCTGCCTGACTTCAGTGACAGCAACAGAATCAATCAGCCTGCATGCTTAAGACTTTCATTATGCCCTGGGTAAGAACAGTGCACCATGCAGCCACTGCTCTGCTTCTGTCCTCAGTGATGCAGGACGGCAATGAACGTGAGCTTCCCTGCCTTCTCCAGAGTCTTCTCCTTCAGTCTCTCCAAACCTGTCATATCCAGGAATATATGTGGCTCCGTGGCAAAGAACATCGGGTGTGCATGGAGGTGAACCACGCTGTTAGGGTTACATAGAGTAAGAGTCTGACAAAGACTAGTTTTGACCTGTGCTTTCCAAGTCATGTCCAGGATTTTAATTTGATTGACAGTCTATTGAGTCACCACACTACACAGAGATGCAAGAACTCAATGTCTTCCTAGTAATTGCTACAACAAATACTTCACTATGAATTCTTCGAGCACGCCATTTTCAAAGGCTCCCCTCCCTGATCGAACACCCATTGGATAAATCTACCTGGCTGCTTCCCTCCAACCTGTCCACTGAGACCCTGAGACACATTCCCTTTCCCTGTGCTCCAACAGCTTGTCTTTCCTCACTTACACAGACGGTGCACATTCATTCCTCCCACCTAGAAGGTAAACCTTCCTGTCCCTGGCTTATGTTCGGGTAGAGTTTCCATTCTGACATCACTCTCGTAGCCTCTGGTCCCTTTCAAGCCTAACTCTACTCGTCTCTGGAGACTACAAACTTACAAAGAAGAGGATGCTGTCTGCTTCACTCACTTATTCCAATTACCCAGAAAGCACCTGGAACATGTTGTGTACCAGACAAGTATTTGTTGAACAAATACGAGGATAGATGTGAGTATTTATATAGGTGAGGTAATGAATTCTGCAGCCCTCTGAGTCTGGCACTGTTACACCCCGATTCTGCAGAGGAACATGACAACACATTGCCACAGGCAGTAAGACTGGCACCTTGCTGTTTCCGAGTAAGCAATTTGCTCTGACATTCAGTCTCAGGCCCTATGTCCTCTACAACACCGAGAAGCATATGCAGTAGACTTTCCCCTTCAGCTTACATGTGATGAAGACGAGAATAATTAAGGATGTTATGTAAAGCCACCCTGGGTTTTATAGGACCCAATCCCAACACCAGTTCTCTGCTTAAAAGGAAAATGGACCCATTCCTTCTGCTGCAGGCCAGAGGCATCCCTGTTACATTCCAAGTTTATGGTCCCTACCACGGCCTCTGCAATGAACTCCTAATATACATAGTCTCCCCGCCCCTGCCCCACCCCCAGATACCAGGAAAGTTGTCTGGAAGACTTGGCAGCTTAAGGACAACAATAACAATGACGACAAACAACAACACCACAGTTTATTCTCATGACCAAGAACCTCACGTTTTTTTTTTTCCTTTCTTTCTCAGGCATCCATCTAAAATGCTCAAACTCTTTAATAGAAAATAACAAATAGTAGATGATCTATATCATATATTATTTATATGTGAAAGCTGTTCAAAAGAATGTGGTCAGCTTTTCACAGAAAAATTGAGAAGAGATTGTGGGCAAATTCTGGCCTGTTTAATCAGTCACACGGGAATGTATGGTTTTATTAGCATTTATGAGGTGTTTTGTTATTACTCCTAATTAAATCACTCTGACAATGTTGCTCAAAAA
>JANHMN010000001.1:11963626-11983938 GCA_030674055.1 Rhabdomys pumilio
CTCTTTAGGGCCAGAAAAGGGGGTGAAAGTGAGAGAGTGTGGCTACAAACACACACACACACACACACACACACACACACACTGTGATTCCAGGGAAGCTCATCTACATTTTTGTTTATTTTTCTGAGCACTGCAATGTTTTCCACATGCTCTCCCAGGGGTCATGTGACAATTTCACCTGCATATACAGCAGCCCTCAAAACAGTGTTTTCCATTCTCCTCCTTTTAATCTATGAAGTTGGTCCTCCTGGATATATACCCCCACCTCCCAAGGACAAAACCAATCACCACAGAGGTAGAATAGAAATGTTTAATCTGTATGGATTCTGAGGCAGCTGCTTAACAGACCACCACATCAGAAAGGGAGGTCCAGTCACTAATAGGCCCAGGAGATTTCATGACTCCACGAAGCCCTCCTTTCTCGTCTTTCCAAGACATCTGTCTAGTTCCTCACACACAGATGAGAAGCTACATATAGAGGAAAAAGCCTCTTGAGAGGGTCTATCCTGAGAACTCAATCCCAAATGCAAATCAGATGGGTAGATTAGAATCATTTCATAAGAGAAAGGAAGGATTACCCTTCCTCATCATCCTCTAGAATGGCACACTGGAGATTCTGCTTATCATAGAGGGAAAAAATGAACTCAGTCAAAAACAATGGCGACATCACTATATCGGTTACAAATAGTTAATCCAGAAGAGGAAGAAAACCAAGGGCTGGCAAGCACATGAAAGACACAGGCACACTTGACACTGCTGCTGGGCTGTGTATTAGTAAAGCTGCCGCAGAAAACAGTCCGGAAGTTCACCGAGACCAGATAGAGCTATCAGCCATCCCACCGCCCGGTCCCTGGCAAAGGAAACTCAATCCGGATGCACAAAGGCCATCTCTGTTCTCACATCTCACTGCAGCGCTATTCCCAACAGCTAACTCATGAAAACGGAATCCATCAATGGACGCTCAGACAAATAAAAGGCAGTACACAAACACATCAATGATAAGACACCAATGAAGATGTGTGGGGGAGTAGGGGAGCACTGTGTTAGGTGCAACAAGTCAGGGACAAAGGCCGGGTGGTACACGGGAGCTGGATCCACCTATGAGAGAGGACAGAGCTGATCCCACACAATCTGTGAGTGGAATACTGCTCACCTGAGACCAGAAAGTGTCAGGAGAAGGCAAGAAGGGGACAGGACACTCGGGAGTCACAGAATAGCATATACTGCATTTGCTTAAAATTCAAAAGCTCTAATCGAGACGTGGTCAAAATGGAGATTTCTTATATAGAATTACTTTTTGGCTGTTATCAGACTGGTTGGTTTTCATTTCAAAAGTTATGGGAGGTAAGACATAAACTTGACTCCGATTCGCTCACAAGTTCAGCATGTCAAAAGTCACTAGTGGACTCAGATCTTATGACAATAACCTTTCAATGGGGTTGGTTTGGACAAGGAGGATCCAGTATATCTTTTGGGAGTCCTCAAATGGAGCAGAGGGGTAACTGCATCCCCAGTGTGTTTGCCAACAGACAGACAAGTTTAATACATATAGCATATAGTTATACATTAATGTATATAGCATGTAGTTATAGTGTAGAATACTACTCAACTCTTAAAGAGAAAATCATGTTACCTGTAACAAGGTAGGTGAATCTGAGGGATATTGTGCTATTGAAATACTAGTCACAAAAAAAAAATACTGAAGGACTCTACGTATACTTGACATTTGATTGAGCCGTATTTAGAGAGCGGAGCTAAGCAGTGCATTAGCCAATAGGATCTGGCCGGCTTTAAGATATTTTACTCAGAACCAGGAGAACACACATTATTTCAAGAACTCACCACACTTTTGGCACATACTATGTTTTCATCCATAAAACACAGGAAGACTGACAAACCAAGGTGAACTTCTAGGCAAATTTAAAATAATTTAAACTACAATAGATTCCTTAACTAAGTAGGAGAAGTAAGCTAGAAATCAAAACAACAAAATCTCCAAACTCTGAGAAGTCAGAGTCTCTTCTCAACCAGACACCACAGCCTGTGTCTCTAACCACTCAGAGGCTAAGCTGGGATGGTAACCTAAGGCCATGAATTCAAGACCAATCCGGGCCAAATCATAAAACCCAATTAATTTATTAATTATTATTAATTTATTAATTATTTTTTAAATTAATTTAAGAAATGTAAAAAGAAGCTGGAAAGCAGGATCAGAGGTTAAAAGCACTTTCAGCTCTTCCAAAGGATCTGAGTTTAGTCCCCCATGCCATGTCTGGAGGCTAACAGCTGCTGTAATTCCAGCTCTAAGAAATGCCTTCCTCTGGCTCCATAGTTACCGGCACACACACACACACACACACACACACACACACACACACACACACACCTGTACACATAAATTAAAAATAAAATCTCACAAAGCACACACAAGTGAAAAAAGGTTCCTCAGTAGCCCATGGGTCAGAGCAGAAATGTTTACTTAAACACTGATCGAGAACAGCCTGTAAATAAAACGTAACATCACACTCTGTGAGACAGAGGCAAAGCCGGGTCAAGAGGAATCGTGTTGCACATAAATGCTGACATGAGACAGGAGAAGCCATCCTAAGTCCACACCCTCAGTTTGGTTAAGAACTCTTAAAAGTAGAGAAAATAAAGCTGGAGCAAGCATGAAAAACATCCAAGAAATGAGAAGTAGGAAGTGAGGGGAATCCGAGGACAGATCTATGCATATACCCAACAACCTAGGGAATTTCCCTTAAAAGATGACAAACTGCCAAATCTCATTCCAAGAGAAAAGACATGACCTGAGCAGTTATTCAACTATTAGAGGTTTTTTTAATTAAAAATTTCTGAAGTGGAATTTTCCATGTCACAGCTGGTTCCATCAGAATATAGAAGAAGAAGTGGTTCCCAACTTGTGGTCTAGTATATAGAACCAAAATCAGACAAAAAAAAAACCCCACATGAATAAAAGAAGCGAGGGGCTATTGTCCTTCATATATTTAGATGCAAAGTCCTTAGCAAAATTTAGCAAATATGTGCAAATATATACATATATATATATGCATATATATATTATGCAAATAATGTGTTTACATACACTCATGATTAATCAATATTTATTTCCTATCTATAAAGTTGAATCACTATTCAAAAGCATAGAGAAGAAAAATTATACATTCATATCAAATAATAATTATTTTCCTCTTTGTATTTTGATCCAGGATTCCATGTAACTTTACAAGCTTCAAAGTCATTATATAGCCAAGGATAACCTTGAACTCCTAATCCTGCCTCTACTTCTCAAGTGCTGCAATCAGGATGCTCTACCACTATGGCTGTAACTTCCATTCATGAGAAAAGTTTCATTGCATTAGGAACAGAGAGGAACACCGTGGACCTCCATAAATAGCAGGTACAGGAGATCCAAACCCCAAGAGATAACAAAATCTATCCATATTCAAATTCCTTACATTATTCCCATTTAATGGACATGCGTCTTCCTATGCATTCTTTAAGCCCTCTGTGCATTACTGACAATACAACACAAACGCTATGTAAACAGTTTCTCTACATTTTTCTGGGAGTGATAATGAAAAGAAGATGTAAATATATGTTCAGCACAGAAGCAATTTTTTAAACATTTTCAATTTATGGAAGGGTTAACGGAAACAGTGGGATGACAACAACAACAACAAACACAGACACAGGCATACACACAGACACACACATACACAGACATACACAGACACATACACACACATACACAGACATATACACACACACAGAGAAACACACAAACACACACACATGCAGACATACACACAGACACACACATACACAGACATACACACACAGAGAGAGAAACACACAAACACACATACACACTTCAACTAGCATTGTACTTAACAGGAACTGAATGACATCTGTTTAATCCTGGTAACAAGACAATGATATAAACTCATCACTTTCATTTAACACAATAATAGAAGTTCCAGCCATTGTATTAAGGCAAAAGCAACAAAGGTGTGTAGAGATTGAAAAGAAAGCAAATTGTTTTGCAGATTATATACTCATGTTTAGTATAAAAAGAAAATATCTGCAAATTCTATCACCAAGAAACAAATCCAGTAAGCTTACAGGCTAACAAAATCCAAACACAAAACCAATTGCATGTTTACTCCCTGACAAGAAAACTGAAACAGAAATTTGAAATTGAATATCATTTATATTTGTTCCAGGTAAAGATAAAGTACTTAAAATGTATGTGAACCCTGTATCACCAAATGTATTGATACTGATGGAGGACATCAAGTAAGATGGAACAGAAGAATCTGCCACGTTCATGACTTGGAAGAGCTGACATAGAAAAGACATCAACTAACTTTACATTTTCTACTGACGATCAAGACTAACACTAAGTTTAATTTATAAACAGGTATGGTATATGTCATGATTAAAAATTTACAAAAATAGTCTCGTAGATTATTAGAAATAAGAAAAATGGAATTAAAGAGCATAAGTTTTGAAACAATCCAACAATAAATTTTTAGACTGCTAAAATAAACAATTATATATGTAAGCGAGAAAAGTGAAAACAGAAAAATTAACTACATAAAACAAGAAAGGCCATAACAGAGAAAAGAATGATCTACAGAATATGAAACCATATGTGGAAAGCATCTATTGAATACATGATTAACAACTGGAATACATAAAAACTACAATTTAACAACGAAAATCAAAAACCGCTTTTTGAAACAATCAGATAACTAATGCTATTTTAAAATGCATGACTTTAATAGATACGTCTCCAAAGATAATGTATACTAAGCATGTGAAAAAGTAGATGCTCAGAATCACTAATCATCCCAGAAATACAACCAAAACCATAGCGAGACTTCACTTCACAAAACAGCCCAAAGTAGGAGGTGTCGGTACTGCTGGTGTGTACTGCTGGTTTCAAAATACTGAAACTTCTGTGTAACATCAAAGCGTGCAGAGTCGAACCAGCCTATGATCCAGGCATCCTGCTCGAGAATACAATTCAAGAAGTGGGAACTGAGCCTTGGAAAAACATGTGAGTCCCACGTCCACAGAAGCACTATGCACTAGAGCCATGAGGTGGACACAAATGTTATGAAGGAGCCGACAGAGAAACACAGTGTGATCTATCCAGAGTGCCTTGTTACTCAGCCTTCAGATGGAAGGACGTTTGCCACGTACTACAGCAGGGTGAACCCTGAGGGTACTGTGTTGAGATAACCAGATACAAAAAGCAAACGGCATTTACTCCATCCTCCTGAGAGCCTAACTCATTAGATCAGTATCTAACATGTTTAAATTAGACACAGAAAGCAGAATGTTGGCTACGTGTGGTGAAGATCAAAGAGGAATGACAGATACACTTTCCCAGACACATAGCACAGGCCTGAAGTCTTGGCTGGAACCAACTCTTACACACTATGGTTTTGCATGTATGTGTTTTATGTAGGATAGTTCTGTTTATAAGCTGGGCACAGTAAGAAATCAACAATGGCAACTAACAGTAAAATACGACAACCCAACAATTCAGTCTGTAAAAGTTACACAGATGTGCTTGTTCATAGCTCATTGTACCACAGGCCATGGTGACTTCTGCCCGTGGTTGTTTTCTTTCTTACTGGGAGTTCTTGCCTTGTCACTTGGGAAGAGTATTTTGCTACTTCTTTTTGCCATATCTAAGTCACCGGCACCACTGCCTGCACACTCTGGAGCCGCACTACTCAGAACTTTGAGCTATTATTTCAAGAACTTCCCATTTAATATTTTTTTAGAACCACAGTTGGCCGTTTGTAAATGAAAACATGAAAGATGACATCAAAGACGAGCAGTGACTACTGTATGATTATTATATTTTAGAAAATACTACCATCACTTTCATGCTGACACGCGACGTACAGTTAGCTAAGAAGACAAACGATTCATTTCTGTATCATCAGCTCATTTTACTTGGCGATTCAAATCTCTATATTCAATAATGCTGAGCTCACTTTTCTGGGATTTGTGAGGGTTTTTGAGGTGTGTGTGTGTGTGTGTGTGTGTGTGTGTGTGTGTGTGCCTGTGAGAGCAGGTGAGCACAGAAGGCAGAAGAATGTGTTAGATTCCTTAGAGCTGGAGCGATAGGCAATTGTGAGCTGCCTCATAAGGAGCTGGGAACCACATGTGGGCCCTCCAGAAGAGCAGCACGATGACTTCAGCACTGAGCTATCTCTCCTCCCCCACGGGCATTTTCTTAAAGTCAGTCCCAGTAGAAGCTGCTTTTCAGCCTTCGTGCATCCTATATCTGTATTGCTCTTACCCCATGCTTGCTCTAGAAACAACATGCACAAATGATTAAGTACCAAATGGAAACACATATGCTCTGCTTAACCAACGAGGAATACATGTTATACTTAATACCGAGTCAAGGATCAAAATAGCTCTTGAGACACACATCCCAAATAAACGTTTTAAAAATAAAATACCTCTTCTTCCAAAATGACAACCCAAAACATATGTAATAGCAACCATTTCATTACACCAAATGTTTGTTTAGCATCAGTTTTAGACAAGTGAAAAGGCTTTTGCTCAGATATAAAATTTAATATCTTTTTTTTTAATTTTTAAAACAGTTAATATATTGTTTGTATGTGCATGTGCACACTGTTATAGGAAGGTCACACGTGTACACAGCACAAATGGCAGACGGACCCTTATGAAGTAATTTCTTTCCTTCCACCTTCACAAGTGTTCGAGAGTTCCAACGTGGGTCTCTCCTTGTGAAGCAAGCACTTTACCTGGTGAGTCATCTCTCTGGCCTGAGCGCACTGATTCTGAGAGGCACTGGTCCCTCCCTCCCTTCCAGTCTCCCTTAGTACTTAAGATGCCTCTTTTCTTTCAACTTATCTCTGTGGAGTTCTAGAAATGATATTTTATACCTTCTAAAACTAACGGGTTTGAATGTGACCACACAGGTATTCAGTAACTGAGGTTTTTCCCAAGTGCCCTAAAGGAGATAAAACCAAAAGACTATCAGTAAAAGCCAGGGAAGGTCATTGTCTTCATTTCATATAAAGCACTAGCAGCAGGTATCCAGACATGTATCTGAAGGGACAGCTATAGGCCCGGTGCTGGTTCTCTGTATGCTGATGTTTGTCATTTTGTGTCTCTTTAGTTCTATTTTTCACATTGTTAAAATGGACAAAAGGATGCCTGCCAATCATAGGATTGTAGATTATGTCACTCATGATTATTTTGTGGATATGATCAAAACTAAAACTAAGTAAATATACCCACAGATGGCTCATGAATATTAAACCAACCGACTAGAGAAAAGGGGTCACTTTTCATCTTATCACTTCCCAGGACTGTCCCAGGGCCATTAGCTACAGGCAGCCTGTGCCAGACACAGACTAAGAACCAAGCTAATTATTCCGCTTCTCCGGTTATCACCCCAGATGTTACATGTGGCCATGTGCTTTATCTAATGGATCCTTTGAAAAGTAGACTTTCAGTTATGACAAAATTATGCAGTAAGATGTTTCCAGGAAACGCAGTAACTCAAACCTACAGTTGCTTTTCTTACCAACAGTCCACATTTAATTATAGTAGGTCTATGCCAATTAAATTCTGCATGCAAGTTAGGTAGGAATACTTGATAAAGGAATTATCGTTAATGAGTGCCTAAGAATGTGCACAAGCCAGCCATGAAATGACCTACAGCCAAGGAACTATCTTGAAGATGCTGCCTGGATCAATGTTCCCTCACCATCCAAATCTACAGATGTCCTGTTTGCTTTAAAAGACAGCTTCTTTGCCCAAATGCTAATGGAGGAGGGAGGAATTTTCAACATAAAAATAAAGTTTAAAAAAGAAACCAGGCTATTTTCATCCTGTCGAATCGGCCATGGTCCCAGTTCACACTTCACAAAGCAGTGGGTGAGGGAGCTAAAATTGTTCAAAAATAGCCCTTTGTCAAAGGCAATGTTTCATTTCACATGGCGAGGCAGAGGGACAAAAAAAATAACACAGGGTTGGAAGCTTAGGTGTCCCAATAACTTAGAGTCAGCAGCCAACATGGGTAGCTTTGCATATCGATAAAATCATCAATTTCAGGGCCAGGGGTGGAAACAACACCAGAGACCTTTAAGGCACTCTGAGAGAAGACCCCAGTGAGCACTTGACCACTATATCGTAAAACCTGAAGAAAAAAATCAGCCAACCAACCAGGTGATTTCAAATAAAAGATGTGAGAAAGAAAGGGAGCAATTAACACATCACCCACTCATGCCCTACAGTCTAAATGAGCCCACTGTCTTGGCTTTGTCACTAAAGGTATACACCACTGGCGGTCATGTAGTCAGAGCTAAACGTCCAATGGGAAATAAAGGTGAACGGGGAATGACTAGTTAAACCTAGCTACACTTTTGAGACTGCTAAGCCCAGTCTACATTTGAAGAATAATGCCTGAGGTAAATAGAAAGGGACTTGCAAGCCCCTAAGAACTTAAGCCAACTTTTTGATAATAGGCTCCAACTAACCATAAGGCAAGTTCAGCTTAAAATACTCAGATCCTTGAAAGCCTAGCTTCCATCAAAAATCATCTTTCGGGGCCTAAGAGGAAGGTCAAGTCTCACTGGGTTTGCAGTGCAATGCTCTAGTCTTCATTGCTTCATTACTTTGTCCCAGAACGAGCTTCAGGTCCTAAGTGTGTCCTACAGTGCAGTCATAGCCCTTGACTTCCCTTTCACTAGGACTAGAGACAATTTACAGCCAACTACCTCAGTGGAGCCCCAGGCTCATGACCCAAGCAAGAAGGATGGAAGTAAATCCCAAGGAAAGCCCAGCAAGAACTTTGGAGAATAAGGCAAGAGCCCAGATAAAGCACCTTCTCAACACTGGGCTCCTGTCTTACTCTTAATAAGGAGGGAGTATTGTGTGATTTTTCAACACATAAGGAAAACTGAGGCATGGTCTCCACAGAGAAACTTTTTTCTCTGGTGAGAAATGAGGTAAGAATCTAAGTGTTGGGTGGTGACACTAAGCATGTTATTCCATCCACCACTCTGCTCAAAGGTCATCCCCGACAAACATACATCAGGGGTTAAACAGGCACTTTCAGGGTCCACTAAATGTGCTTCCTATGTACTTTGTAGTGGGGGCTTCTGCTAAGAGTTGTGGTGTGGCACGGGTCACAGATTCTCTAAGTCAGAGACTGAGAGAGAGCTTCAATCCGTGACCAACATTACTTGGGTACCAAAGCTAAATACCTGAGAATCTGACATAGGAGAACAGAGGCAAAAGTATGAAGGAGACTGTCTCTGAAGGAGACTGTTTCAGGGTATGGCTCCTGCTAGGGGGAAAGTTGTGAGGTTGGGCCCACAAACACATCCCCAGGAGTTGAAGATTCTCTATCACAGGTGCCTCTTCTCTGGACAGACTCTCCCCATTTCTCTCATCAAACCTGTTCTCTGGTCTTAATTACATCTTCTCTCTTTAGTTCTAAATGCCCACCTTTCTCTAGGTTCTTAGGATCTACTTACTTATTCTAATGAAAAGTTGAGTTGCCTGAAACAGGGTGATCTGAGAAGCCACAGACATGACTTGCATTTTTAACAATATACATACACTGAATGCCCAATTGAACCTAAACTGGACATCTTTAATTGGACATTTTTTTGGAAAGCTTTAGTAGAGATTCAATACTTGTTGAAATCATCTAATTTGAAGAGAGCGTACCCTTTCTCCAGAGATGGCCGCCTACAGAATTAATCTTCAAGATAAAAAAGTTTAGGCATCAAAATGTTCACCAGGATGTCATGATTATTATCAATGACATAGTAACAAGGAGGACTGGTTGGGAAATTTTATTATGTCATGGAAAGTTATACAGGCATTTAAAATGTTTAGTGCTCACTTATAATTTGGTGAAAACTAGCGTTTGAAAGTAAAAGTTAAAAAAAATACAGTAATAACTTATCACAGTTAAAGCCAAGCACAAACAATGCTGTCCATGGTTTTCTTCACTTGGTTATGCTATCTATTTATATTTTCATAGTTTCCAATTTGTACATAATTGTATAGTGGATAAAATTTTAAAGGGTGACTCTCATTGGAAGGGAAATATCTTATTTTCACAGAATTTTTTTTCTGCATGTAGTTGATAATTCTTTTAGTGTCCAAAAGGATTCCATTTTTTTCTGCAAGAGTATTGAGGCAAAGGAAATGATGGACATGAGCAAGAAAAACTCTGATTAGAAAATCTCTACGAGTTCTGTGGCTACCACATCAGAAACAGATGTCATGCCTGACATTCAAAGTTCTCCACAGCCCGGAGCCTAGTGCATCTCAGTTAACCGTTTCTCTACCTATGGAAATCAGTCCAGGTTTCAGATAGTCACTTAATTCACTTCTGTGCATAAAGACGTCCCTGGCTGTCTGACCAACCACCCTGCTTCTATAGGTTCCCTCTTCTTTTCAGGTATTGCTATAACACCTAAAGTTACATCACCTGCCGATTGAGCCCATCCAGTTCCTTATTTCTAAGTAAGTAAATACCTCTCAGCTAAATCTGGAGTTTCTGGAAGTCCTACATTTAGATGCTTTTCAGTAGTTACTGGTCAAATACATGCAGAGGCAGAGAGGAAGTAGAATTCTACAGTCGGGTTGGCATTATATTTGTACCCTCGGTGGTATTATCTAAATGAAGCCTACTGTTTTAAAACCCTGCCTATGACATCACTGGTAGGACATGCACTTTCCATTTTCTGCTTTTGGAGCAGTAATAGTCTATTTCTGCTTATTTGTTCATATCAATTCTGAGGTTCCTCTTGGGACCAAACAGATTGGATAGCAACATGCCTCACCAAGGTGCAGGACATTAATAAGAAATGGAATGACCTTCTTAAAAATCACAAGACTACACACAGGGTCCCACTTCTCTCGCAGGTTTTGTCTGAACAACAAATATAAATCTTTGTCTCCACGTTATGTCCTTACTTAGGCTGAGTGCTTTAGTCTATTAATATCCCCTTTAACCAAAAAAGCACTCTCCAGATCAATTGTCCAGTGCTTCAGAAGTGACCAACGAAATGGCTGTGTTCTTGTGTGCCATCAAATACTCTGCCAGGACTTGGAAATAAACACCATCTGTACATTAGCAACCGGATACCCGAGACATCAACAACCGCTGCGTATTTTAAAAGATAATCCATAAATCATAACTGAAAGCAGGTCCAAGGACCTGCCAGAGGAGAAAGAAAGACCTAGTGTCTGTTATTTTTGCAGAGGGAGAATACAAGGTCAGTATGATTGTTGACTCTGAAGAGCAGGGCATCAATTAACAAACCCCCTTCTCACTGTTCACGACTCCATCTTACTATTGCACATGCATGTTTTATCTAATAAGTGAAGCAAGCACTTAAGAGTGAGTGCTTGCTCATACACTAGCACTTACTGGATGACCCCAAACCTTCTCTATAGTTTAGCTCTTTAACCTATAAACTGTCACCCGCTATGGCAAGTCACAAGGCTGTGACAAGCCAAATAGCATCACTCAGCCTCAGCTTATTGATCACCCCATTGTGCAGGATTCAGTCTCATAGCCCATAAACTAGATCGCTGTTCTACCTTTGAATGTTACCCAAAGATTAAATAGAGATCTCAGGATTGCTTACTGTGATGTTAATTGATTCTCCCAAGACTCAAGCACCTAGCATGTATCACCACCCAAAATCAGTTGGGCATCTCTGGTTCGGCCCAGCTCTCCAATAGAGTGTTGTCCAAATATACATTTTTTGCTAGATGCTAAGGAAATGGACGTTCTCTCACAGGATTACTCCTCTGTGTGCGGGGGCAATGTGCAGAAAGTTTACAGGTTGCTGTCACTAGTGGCTGAGATTACTCCTATGAAAATTAATATTATACTTAATATCTAACAGTTCATAAGTGGACCCAATACTGATACAGTAGATGGTCCATGGATGTTAGAGTGAGCGAGACCTGGATTCAAATTCTTGTTCTGTGACCTTGAGATTGTAATTTAAGATCTCTGTTCCTCACTTTCCAGAACTGGCTCTGAGTTGATGTGGTAATTTAACTCGATTGCATGCACACACACACACACACACACACACACACACACACCATGCCTAAAATATGATGTTGTTATTCATAATTCCTAGACATCGTTTCTTTTCTTTTTTGAATCCGTCAAACCAATACTGATTATAAGACAAATTCTACAAAAAAAAAAATTCATTTTGGGGAGATGTTTTGATATCAGATAAAGTGGATGTCTAGTGGGATGAGAGAAGTGGAGAAAGGGAAATGTGTGGGAAAAGAGATCTCTCACTGACACACTTTCAAGAATACACAACATGCTCTGCTCAAGGTTGACACTGGGGCTGGGGACAGAATATCAGGACAGATCAACCCAGCGGGGGACTAGGAGCTCTGCCCACTTCACCCTGCCAGAGTAGGTCTAGAAACCGAAGTGGGACCCCACAGATAATCCGGTCCAGTCCCCTCCTCCTTCTGCCCAAACCACTGGGCACCAATGATGCTGAATCATGAGCCTGGCAGCAGCCGCCCTCCTTACAGCTTCTACCCTGGCACGTCTCCAGGACAGGGACTGGAGGGAATGGGCGCAGCGACCTGGGGTGTAGAGGAGAGGGGCGGGGGCAAGGGCAGGTACTCACAGCTGAGGTACCTCTCTGGCTGGATCCAGTGGCTGGCCCCTCGGTGGCCCACACTTCCCGCCAGCGGCTGGCGGCTCCCCGGTCGGCCCACCCCACAGGTCGTCCTGGGATCACCTCAGCTCGCCCACCGCCCGGGGAAGCCACGGTTCAGAGCTCAGAAGCTCGACCCGACCAGGAGCAGCTGGAGCAGCTGCCGTGCCCAAGGGGGTGGTAGCTACCGATGGGCCAGACCATTTGCCCACTGCGCCCAGGGGTGCGTGTCGTGCATGGAGGCAGAAGTACCAGAACCCCGGGAGGGCTGGTGAAGGGCAGGAGAAACCAAAGAAAAGGAGGGACCTCTGCCTGCCGCTCGCCCTGAGAGCTAGGGACCTCCTGGACCCGTGGCTTCTCATCTAGGTGTGCAGAAGCGTGAGTTGGGCTTTCCGGGGCACCCCTCACCCCGCCTTATTCTTGGTCCCGCTCAGAGAGCGTTCAGAACGCCTTTAACAGAGGACCTAGCAACCCTAACTCCAGGGTGGCATCCCCTCCTAAGGGGATGCTAGGGGAGTTGTTGGCCTGACACTTATCTGGGCCATCTCCTTCTTCATCTTGTGACCTACCTAGACCAACAGGTCCCAAGTCCACATGTCAGCTTATCGTAGAGGGGTGCCTTAGATCTCGGAAAAGGGCTCTTCTGGTCTTTTATTATTATTTAGCTATATTTAGCTAATAAAAAGAGGGTATCAAAAGTCAACCTGAAAGTTAGACAGTGAGATCAAGTGAGCACCCTCCCATCTGGATGTCTGAGGAGGTTAGAGCCCGCTGACAAAATCTCAACACGGAAGTTGGAAAATGTAGATTGAATGGGTGGACACTTTAGACAGAACTATGAAAAAGTCCAGATGAAATTCAAAAATAGTTGTGGTTTCTTGTTCATGAGTTCAGAGATTACTCTCTTGGTAACTCGGAAATAATCGTGATCTTACATGAAATGAACCTCACAGGACTGGGGAAAATTCATAAGTATGAAATTTCTTTGACGTCCATGGTTCCTGCCCCTGTCCCAGCCAGACTCACACGTATCGGGAACACAGTGGTTAACAACCAACTGTATAGCTCTCCATCTAGAAGGAAATTGGCAGTCACCTATAAAATGTGACTAGGGAGGGCTGCTTAGTGTACCCCAAATAAAATGAGATTTCACAACTTAAAGTTACTGTTTCTAAAAGTGGCCACTTGAATAAGCCGACATAAATTGAGCTTAGTTATGTGTACATTACAGTGGAAGTATTTTTAATTCTAGCTTTCATTTGCTACTTTACACCTATTGAGATCAGTGGAAATATTCCTGGTTTTTAGATGGGGTTTTAAATGGTGCAGAACAGATGCTGACATCTGTACTTAATATTGGAGTGGGGGGGTTGAGGGTAGGGAATACACTGTAAACCTTAACATAGCTATCACTGGGACCTGGGTGTGAGTTTGACCTTTTTGAAAGCTGGGTTTTATGATGGAGAAGAGATATTTGAGTATCTAAGATGGATGTCACCCTGATGAAGCAAAAGGGACCAGAAAGGGGTGAATGGACTTTTCCCAGAAGAGTTGGAGCATCAAGGTCAGAAGCTCAATAAAGCATTCCGTGAGAATGAGGATCATGATGCCAATGTTACGCCACCATCACTCTGCGCCTTCACCTCACACTACATTTAAATTTCAGGCCGCCATTCTTCCAATCTCAAGCAAGAGGAAGAGTCACTACCAACTTCGAGAAGCTCAAGACGGCGTTTACAAGACTCAGGAACAGAAGTTGGTGCTTTTTTGTATGGCGTGCTGTTAGGATAAGGTAAACTGATGTTCACATGTCAGCACAAGCATAGCAGATATCCCTAGAGCCCTTCGTTGCTGGGGAGCCCAGGTAGCTGGCTCCCTAGAGAAGCCAAAAGCTTCAACACAGGGCACATAGCCTCAGCCTCAGATATGTTCAGCTCTCTCCACATTCAACTGTTCCCCTATTAAAGGTAGCAGCAAAAGAATTCAAGAGATAGCTAAAGACAGAAATAGATAAAGGAAGAAGGGATATGGCCTATGACTACCTAGGGACTTGATGGTCTTGTGTAACCTGTAGTTGCCTATTTGGAAGTTGATGTTCTCAGCACATGTTTCTGAATGAAGAAAGGGGGATTTTTATGACAACTTGGGAAGCTGTCAAAGAAAAGGAGGTGGGGCTTCACAAAGCCTGTGACCCCTGTTCTCTTTCAATGTCTTGAAAACCTAAAGATATAGTAGGGCCATAAATAAAAAAAAAACTCAATTTCTTAGATGATTATGTGAGGCTTTGGATCTGTGGACTACTTCTCTAATCCTCATGACAAAAGACAGGTCAGACGTGGGGAGAGAAAAGATTCTCGGTGGTGAACGAAGCTTGACTTTACAGGAAGGATAGTTCTTATCCAAGGTTGCTTTAAACTTTATATGCTGGTTAGTGAAGCAAATTCATTTGTATTCACAAACAAGCATGACCTGGGGATCTTTTAAAGTATTGCCTTGAAAACGACACTAAGAAAGGTAAAAATGGTGCTTGGTGCCTTTGACAGAAATTGTGGTAAGCTGCTCAATACCAAAGGCTTAGCAGAGCATGTACACTCGGTTTCTAAGATCTGCCAGATTAGGCCAACGTTTGCATCATCCCAAATTCTCTGTTGAGCATGTGAATTGTGTATGTTCTCCTAGTTTGTCTTGAGCTACTACTTAGTAAACAATTAGTATGTCTGAGGTAAATACTACTACCTCTTCCACCATAGAGACAAAGAAACCGCTAGTTAAAAATGGCAGTGTTAGGCAAAAAAGCTCCTTTCAAACTTGAGCCAGTGTCTGGTATCACCCTCCACACGCCACTGTGGTAGTCTGCTGCTCGGAAAGCAAGCCATGAGTTTCATACATGTCTGCAGTAGGAAGTCTAGTTCATACTTCTGTATTTATTTTTGGTTTCTTGACACAGCCTTGCTGTGAATCCCAACAGCCTACCAAGAGTCGGGAATAGAGGTTTACACCAGTGTGCCCAGCCATGCTCAGTTTGACGTGTGTTTGCGCTGCTAATTTCTGAGAGAGATGAGTCATTTCTCACACATGAGGATTCGATGCTAACCCTCTCATGGGGAAAACTGTTTATGTTTTCAGAATCTGAAGTGAGCGAAGCCTGAGTGTCTCTAGCCAGTGATTCCTGACGGCTGCGCGCAATTTGTCTCAGGACCTGGGGCGAAATCTGGAAGCTCTATATTATGATGCCCCATAGTTGATTCTAGTGCACAAACAGCTTGACCAAACTGTGCAAAAAGAGAGCAATGGAGAGCCCCCTCTTTCCTCATTCCCCTCTCCTCTCTTCCTGCCACCCCTCTCTGGGAACTCCTTTGTCTCCCTCCCACTCAGTCCCTCTCTCCAATCTTCTGGTTTTAACTCTTTACTCCCACCATTAACTGAACAGGGAACAAGAAACAGTTATTTTAAACCTACTATATATAAAATCCCCCAGTCATTGTATAGTAATGTACCTACTGTGCGTAGGACAGCATTCAGTGTTCTTTCAACGTTTTTATTGCACGTATTTATATATGCATGACTCAGCATTCATGTGGTGGTCAGAGGATACGTTAAAGGAGTGATTTTCTCCTTCCAGCATGTGGTCCTGGGTATCAAACTTAGATCATCAGGCGTCATAGCAAGTGTCTTTACCCAGTGAGCACCTTTCCAATAAAGCACTCTTATGGTGCTTTATGTAAAAGAAAAATAATGCTCAAAATTGTATTATATTTGTGTATAAGTTTTGGCAAATTGACATATTTATAAAACTATCACTTCTAACCTAGATGTTGGTAGTTTTCATACTGTGCCCTGTACCTTTCTTACCAAACTCACCTAACAATGTTACATACAGCATCTATCTTCCGAATCAAATGTTCTTCCCATTTAACTAAGTGTTATCTCCCGGAAAGGCAGGGGCCAGTCTTCTCTGCAGTTTATCTTGTGTTTAATCTAATGCAACCAAATCTTGTGTCTGATCTTGAAAGCCTCAAGAGAACTTTCTAAGAAGGGGGAGGCATGTATTCCGGAAAGGTAACGTCATCTCTCTTCTGTTATGAATCCCTCTGTCTCGTTGGTGGCAGAGATGTCAATGTAAATAATTATGGAGACACTTGTGTGATTCGCGATGATGAGTAAAGGTTTAATGTTCTGTACGTAAGCCATTCCTAGCGTGCCTTCCTTAACAGTATCCATTTCCTTCCTGTCTCCCTTACCATTTCCTTTCACTTGGATGACTTGTCCGCTGTCAAATTCCCCTTCACAGCCTATTGATAATGGCTGGTAATCAATACGTAACCAGACTTCTTGAACTGAACCGCATTTTCTTCCTTTGTTAAAGCCCGATTTGGAGTGGACACTCTTCCTCTGTTATAGCCTTGGAGATGTTTTTCATGTGTTGGACATCTACACTAGGAAGAAAGCAGATGCAGCTTCCCAGTGGCTGCTGTTGCTTTTGCAGGCTGTGGTATTGTTATGCTGACTTTACTAAATTACCCGAGGAACACTCCTATTTCTCACACCTATAATAATTTAAATAAGATTGGAATTATCTTTTTTAATAAGTTGGAAGTCAACACTGAGTTCATCTGACTGCAGGCTTTTCAACGGCAGACCGTCTCTTCTAGTGAATCTACTTCGGGTTGTGTCGTTTGTTTCTTGTTTTTAATTCTTATGTGTCTGTTGTGGTATTGTAAATTTTTCATTAAAAATTATCTCTGCTCTATCATTTTTATTTGCACTCCATTGTTTTAGAATTGTTCAATTTCCCAAGATCTTTGGATTACTATGTCTTTTCAAAATTTTAAAAATTTTACTTCATTCCAGGCAGTGGTGGTGCACGCCTTTAATCCCAGCACTTGGGAGGCAGAAGCAGGCGGATTTCTGAGTTCGAGGCCAGTCTGGTCTACAGAGTGAGTTCCAGGACAGCCAGGACTACACAGGGAAACCCTGTCTCAAAAAAGTAATAATAATAATTTACTTCATTGTGTGTTTTTAATTTTCAATTGGAATAAGATGAGACTGTAGCCTGAATATATTGTTATTTTTTAAGAGTTTCTTTTGATTATTTGCATAATTTTTATAAATATTTTATTGAGATAGGAAATGTATTTAACTATTTAAATACATTTAATATATATTTAACATATAGTTAAAATATATTTGCATGCCCTATTGAAGAAATGAAATGCTCCCTACAAAAATGTTCTATAATGTGAACATATATCAACCCCTAAACTCATACATCAAAATCTAATTCCCAATGTTTTGGGGTTACAGTGTTGAGAGCTAAGCAGGGTTTTGTGAAATTTTTTCATTAATGGGAAAAGTGGGCCAGAGTCCCCACAGAGCTGCCTCATCTGCAGAGGGAGTTCCAGGACAGCTAGTTGAATTTTATCTCACTAGCTGGATGCTTGGCCTTGTGCTTTGACATATTTAATAGACATGGATCTTGGACCACATGTACACATTTCAGTGTAGACTTTCTCCCGTAATTATTTTCCTGAAATTGGACATGGGAAGCCACGGTTCCATTTCCAGAGAGACATACTGATGGTGTTCTTAATTATTTATATTCTCTGTCTCCCTCAGCAGCACTACAGCGGTGCTGATGGCTGGTTTTAATGGCTGTTCTCTGAGCTGGTAGGCAGGCATTTTCTTGTAAAAGCTCACGGGTGTCTTGGGTTTCTCCTTGAGGAGGAAAGGTTTATTTCAGGTTCTCTCAACTTCCAGTGTCACAGGAGGAATCTGAGGAAGGACATCAAAGCAGAAACCTGGAGGCAGGAACTGAAGCAAAGCCCATGAAGGAATTCTGATTACTGGCTTGCTTTCTCATAAATTCCTGACCCACCTGCCCAGGGAATGGCACCGCCCACCATGGACTGTACCCTCCACCTCAATCATTTATCAAAGAACAGCCCACAGGCTTGCCTCCAGGAAGTTCTTATGGAAGCATTTTCTCAGCTAATGTTTTGTCCCTTCAGATGAGTCTAGTTTGTATCACGTAGACAAAGCAAAACAAAAGAACAACAGTAAACAAACAAACAAACCAAACTGGGAAGCACAGCAGTGCCTGTCCAGAATCCCAGGAGTCCCACAGAGAGTGGAAGAGGAAGCTTTCTCTAAGAGCAGAGGCCGCTGGTTCCAAGCAGTAGCTTCCATATCCCATTGTAGACCCTGAAGGAAACCACGCTGCTCACAGATCTCCATGTACTCTCACATCCTTGGAAACAGGAAGATTAGCTTCCTGCATAGTTCTTTCATGGCCTTGTGAGGACAAGTAGATCAGAGCCAACATTGTCTTCTGTCCTGAAACCCAGAGACTTCCAACCACTCAACAGTCCCAGTGACCGCTGCTTTCAGTTCTAGCTAATTCCATAATGATGCTCTTTGCCCGAGCCTTGGAAGTGAGGTTGTGCTAGTTTCCCCCTTCTTCCCTCCCAACAGAGCTGGAGACTCATTTCTACCCAGCTACCCAACTGTCACAAGATTCTTACAAGGTAAACACAAACAGCTGAAGATGCAGGTAACAGGGTCTATGTTTGTGTCAACATATATTCTCTCTGCCCTAGGCCAAATTGTTTTCTATAATTCAAATTAACTTTGATTTAAATATCTCCCTCTGTCAGGCAATCTCAATCAATTAATATATCTCCACATTTTTCTAAGAACTGGATTATGGCTCTAGAGTTTTTACCTGATGCTAAAATGTTGGTGTTAGAAAAGTAGACATCAGATCTGAGTCATTCATCCAGTTTGGTACCTGCATAGAGCCAGGTTGTCTGTGGTAACTGTCATTGCATGTTCCAACACATAGTTTCATGTTATAAAAAGGTTCCATGAAAGAAAGCTGGGGAGTCTGTCAGTCCAGGCTGCCCAGGCTTTGATGACTAGTTGGGGCTTTCTTAGAAGACCAAACCCAGCCAAGAGTATGTCTCAGTGAAGATCTGAAGGATCTCCTGTTCAATAATAACCCGTTGCAAGGGTAAAAAACTAGGCACAGCTTGATTCAGTAACTATGCCATTCTCCAAAGACACTTACATTGAGTATAGCATTATATTATTTTATTTTACTGTTTTTATGCTTAGGCTAAAGCACAGTAATCTACTTCTAAGCTATTCCCCAGCCCTAGTTTGGTGTCTCCTGCTAACACTGACTATTGGTCCAGATCCTGGGTTCAAATCTTAGGAAGGTGGAGAAGCAGGCAATCACTAAAGGGCTCTCGTATAGGAAACTGAGTAAGAAACAAAGTGATAATATTTGGGACTTCTGTGACAAAGATGAGCAAGTCATATTGTTTAACTTGGAAGTTCCCTCTGCTTATTTGTTCTTCTGGGTTCAGCTGGACCCACATTAAGACGGGGATTTTATCATCTGGATCAGCAGTGCCAGCATCACCAAGAAACTGGTTGGGCGGAGACTTTTTCTGGATTCTAGAGCAGAAAAGAGTGCAGTGCGCTTAGCAAGCATCCAAGCCGATGGAGACTTCTCCCCCACTCCCCCCACACATCCACACCACACCACACCACACCACC
>JANHMN010000001.1:11984038-12007527 GCA_030674055.1 Rhabdomys pumilio
ATCCCTCTCTGAAACAAGTCAGTCACAGGCTGAGCAAACTCCAGAAGGAAATATGATCACCTATGGACTCTGTGTCTCCATTTTTACATGTAGCCTTTGAAATGTGAGGGAAAACTATTTTAATTATGTCACACATGGCTATTCTCCAGGACTCCATAAGAAATGATGACTGATCCAAGAATTAACTGGTTTATCTAGCTCAGAATCCACAAAGTCATCTCTTTTTTCACAGAGGGTAGGAATCATTCAGACTAAACCACACAGCAAAGCAGACTGAAAAAATAAAACGGAGACTGGAGGATGATTCAGCTGCTGACATGCTTGTTTTACAAACACAGGGACTTAGTTTCGTCTCCGGAACCCATGTAAAAAAGTCAGGCACAGTAGAATGCATTCATAAGCCCAAAGTTGGAGAAGAAAGAAAAGGTGACCTCTAAAACATGCGTGCTAGGGACCTTCTCCAATTTGACAGGTTCCCAGTCAGTGAGAGACTCTGTCTCAAAACCAAGGTAGACAGTACCTGAGGAACCAAAAAGTAAACCCTGACCAACACACACACACACACACACACACACACACACACACACACACACACTTTCAATATTGGCTCTACTGATTGCAAACTTAGGTTTATGATGGAGTTTGCAAGCTGCAAACGGATTAGCCTCTTGTGCAAAGTGTGGTATTTGGCATGGCCTCCAAGCAAGAGCGCTATGATTTGGAGAGGGGACATGGCCATTGTTATTCAATCACACTCTCATTCTCTATGCTGTGGGGAACACAGCTTAAGGCTTTCTGGTTGTCATTCCTGGTGACTGGCACCTTCCTCTGCTAATTGTAATTTGCAAGTCTAATTATGAACAAGACTGAAATATCCAGATGATAATTATAGTGAGGCAATGTGTTAATATCAACAACTCAGTGCATCAGATCCACCTCTGTTTTTTATTTAAAGAAATCCAACCAAAATCCTTTAGAGAAGCTACATGTTTGGTAGATAATTGCAGCAGTTTTACAAGCTAATGAGTTTTACAAAACTCCATGTTAAAGGCTCAGCACACACATTACATACATAACATATTTCCTTGTGTATCCATCTAATATATAGGAAAACTGATACTTTAAGAATACTATTTAACAATGTCATACGTGTATACAATAATTTTGGTCATTTTTACCTTTGTTGGCCTAACTCTCTTTTCCTCCTGCTGAATTTTTTTTCTTTTTTTCCAAACAAATTTCCTACCTGTCTTTTTTATTGTGCTCTACCGAGTTTAATTAGGGTTGCTTGTATGAGCATGGGGGAGGAGTTATTTACAGGGGCTTATGGGATTTATCAATGACTAGAACCCTGAAGAAAAGAACAAACTCTCTCGGTATACAGTATCCGTTAACTGCCAATAGTTCCCCCAGGAAGAGTGGGCCCCCAGGAAACCCTGCCCTGCTTTTTCATGTTGAAAAGCTGAAGGCCCCATCCTGTGCAGGTAACATCAGCTGCTGTGAATTTATGAGCTCAGTGTCATGCTTTGTCCAGTAGATGCTTCGCCCTGCACTTCTCAGCCTTTCATGCTTCTATTCGTTCCGCTTGCATGACGATCATCTCACTGATGCTCCCTGATGCTCAGAGGAAATGGTACAGAGGTCCCCATGGAGGGTTGAACACTCAACAGTCAATGGCTCTCAACACTTTGATCCATTTTGAGTTTTTGTATTTTTCTGTATTCCTACCTCCTGTAGGGAAAAGAAAAAGAAAAAAAAGAGGCTTCTTTGGGTATAAACAAAAGTGGGAGAAAAAATAAGTTCTCCAGATACAACTCTAGCAATCGTATTATTCAAGTTTTTCTATGATCAGTTCTTTCTGGTGTCTACACATCTCCCCTCTCCTTAGTCCCAGAGTCTCTTGCCTGATTACAGAAGTGAAGCCAGTGTGGTCCATCACATTCAAGGACTCAAGTGTCCCCCGACAAAAAGCATTTCACTAAAAGGCCAGATTCTTAAGGAAACAAACCCATTGCCAAGTAAACAGCACACTGACCTTGGAGACCTCTGGGCTCTCTCTCTCAAGATTCCAAAAATGGTGGTTTTCGTAGAATCACAGGGATAGAAAGCTGGCTCACAGTAAATAACCAGATGAGATTTAATTCTGCACAGCCTTTGACCTTACCCTTTGGCCTTAAGTTATGGCCAAGACCAAAGATGCCACAGTACTCTGAGGACACAGTGATTACTACACGTCATCTATTTATACCAAGAGGGTAAACTGTTTGAGGATTTACATAGTCGTTCTCCTCCGAAGGCAACAGAATCTCCTTTTCTTAAAGTATCAGGAAAACATACACTGTTTGCTATTTCAGTGAGTTCATCTGGGTACCCTAGTGCTATCTTCTACATTCCTTTTGTGGTTCACTGCCAAAGCTAAGTAGTTTAGCATTCTCTATTACCAATACCAGTTCTTTCAGGAAAAGTTGATACAACACATAAGTAGCCCTCACTATCCAGATCTTTGAATTTTTTTTAATATAAATCTGAACCTGTTTCTATTTATTTAGCTTACCTGAAGCTTCAGTTAATATCTTTGATCTTTGGAAGAGTGTGATAAAGGCTGATATAAGTAGGTTAACACACCCAGAGGTGGTAGTGCGTACCTTTGATTCCAGCTCTTGGGAGGCAGAGGCAGGTGGATCTCTGTGAGTTTGAAATCAGCATGTTCTACATAGAGTTCAAGGGCAGCCACAGCTACATAGTGAGAACTTTCTCAAAATGCCAAGTGCCCAGAACAAAAAATCATTAACAAAATCACCAAAATTTTAAAGGCTTTGAAGATTCCATTCCACTTCTATTCCTGATGCAGACATTGATATATAGAAATAACCATGATTGTCACCAATTTCTAATCATCTTAAATCCTGAATTTGGCACTGTGGTAGTTGGGACTATTTGACCATACCAGATGGGACACTGTGGCACTAATTATGAGTGGATCAGATTTCTTCCCAGAATTGTTCATGCTGTACTATGTAGTATCATGCATGATATCATGTTGTATTTTGATATGTGACAGGCTTAAATATATTGTTTTAGGTCAATGAGGCCAGAGGAAAGCAAGAAAGCATATGCTGACAAAGACACAAGTGTGCCTTGCAGAAGGGAGGGGGAAAGCTGCAGAGACCTAAATGCCTTGCACACTGGAGTGAGCCTGCCTAAGGCCATGGAAGCAGCTGGAGACTAAGATGAGCAGTTGACAGGGAAGGTGTTGAAACTGTCACTCTAGGGCTCAAATTCTAGAATTTTTGTTTTTGGTGTGGCAGTGATGGGAGATGGTGGGAATCTCTTGTAAAAGATAGGATGCAATTGCAAGTCATTATGTTAATGGAGGTGCTGTGGTCAGAAAGAGTTAGTTCCTATGAGATGCTAACTTTGTTCTCATAAGATCAAGTTATTCTAAGAATCATCTTGACCTCTGAGTCACTCTCTGGTTTCCTGTCTGGCCATGGGCTTATGTCTCACACATGTTCCTGCTACTGTGATATATCTACTGTGACTCCACCACAATGTCCTGCATCAGAAGTGTTAGCTAAACAACAACCCAAACAAAGCCAACTCCTTTTCTTGCCTTTGAATGTAGTCAGGCTCAAGTATTGTACTAAACAAACCAACAAGGCCCATCTCCCCCTTTCTTTGCATCTGGTTGTAGCTTTGGTCTGTCTTTCATTGGAGTGTGTGTGTGTGTGTGTGTGTGTGTGTGTGTGTGTGTGTGTGTGTAGGCCAGAGAATACCATTGACTAATGGTCCTCAAGATGCCCTCTACCTTTTCTTTGAGACAATGCAGCCACTTGCATGGAATATAGACTTATTTTAATACATATGTACAAGTGTCAAGCATAAAGCATAATGAAAACCCAGCGAGGACGATTCTTGAGGGAGAGAAGGACAGGAGAGAGCATGATGGACTGCATGGGATTGGAAAGCATGTGACTGAAAAGCAGGGGGAATGTTGTCTGTTCGGGAAGGCAGTGAGGAAGGAAGAGTTCCAATCAAATGTGTATCACACAGGAATCTCACGTGTCCAAACTAAAGAAGTGCTAGACAGATTTACGTACAAGCATGATGACCTGAGTTGAATCCTTAGAATCCACGGAAAATCCAGGTACTGCAGCACATCTGAAATCTCATCAGAGTCAGGAAGATGCCCTGAGTCCATTAGCCAGTCAACCTAGCCAGTCCAGCAAGCTCCAGGTTCAGTATGAGACTCTATGTCAAAAGCTCGGACAGAAAATGATGGAGAAAGATGCTACAGAGTCTGGCCTCTATATTGTATACTCACAAATGTGTACAAACATATATACTATCACCAAACAATCACACAATAAAATAAAATGAGATTAACTTAAAATGAAATTAAAGAGAGTGAAAGGGTCAGGAAGAATTAACATGTGAAACAAAACAGAACTTGGGTTTCTACTGCGGTGATGAAACACCATGTCTAAAACAACTTGGGAAGCACAAAGTTTGTTAGGCTTATTCTACATTATTGTTCATCATTGAAGGAAGACAAGACAGGAACTCAACCAGGACAGGAACCTGGAGAGAGGTATGGCTTACTCAGCCTGCTTTCTTACAGAACCCAGGACCACAAGCCCAGGGGTGGCCCCACCCACTTCGGGCTGGGCCCTCCCACATCAATCACTAATTAAGAAAATTCCTTACAGCTGGATCTTATAGAGGCATTTTCTCAATTGAGGTTCCCTCTTCTCAAGTGACAAATAGTTATGTCAAGTGGACAGAACACTAGTCAGCACGGTGGGAGAAAAGGGTTTTATTTTTCTTTTACACACATTTTCCTGAATATTCCTTTTGCAGAAACTTTACTGGAGACACCTACACTCTTTTCCCCATCTGGCCTGCTATTCCAGGAACACAGTATCAGTAAAATTGCATATTGGACCATCTTTAATGTATTCCCTAACTCCCTAAAGTGCTTCCAGTGCTCTCTAAAACCTGTCTCTGGTGACAGTGTATACCTCTTCCCACTGTTCTGTGATTGATGTGCCGTGATCAGCTCAGTTTTACAGATGAGAAATTGAGGCTCGACAAAGAAAATTAAGTTGTCAGTGGTCACAGATATAAGGAGTGGCAACCAGGAATGTAACTTCAGTGTGCATTTCTAAAACATTTGATTAGGTTCTCCTATCTGATCCAAGTCCTGCGGACTTGGATATATATTTGTGTGTGTGTGTGTCTTTGTGTGTGTGTGTCTGTGTGTGTGTGTGTGTGTGTGTGTGTGTGTGTGTGTGTGTGTATAAATGTGGAGTTTAGAGGTTGTCATCCAATGGCTTCCTTGATCATACTCCACTTTTTTCAATAAGGTAGAGTTTCTTTGCTGAGCCGTGAGATTGTGGATTCAGCTAGTCTGGCTATACAGCTTTCCCAAATGAGGCCTTGTCTCTTCCTTATGAGCTGTAGGGTTATAGAATGATCACTATACCCATTCAGCCTTTTATGTAGATTCTGGGGCTATGACCTCCTACCCTCATGCTTACCCAGCAAACTCTCTACCTGCCAAGGCAGCTCTGCAGTACTGATGTTACTCTTATTTCTTTTTGTTTTTTAACATTTTAAGAGAAATATTTTTAATTTCACCACACTTTCAGATATCTGTGAACATATATGAAAACTTGAACAAAATATCTAATTTTCAAGGTAATACAGACTACCAGAAATGACATTAGAGCTATAGAAGTCATACAACACAGTTGAGAGGGAAGAAATTTTATCCTACAGATTTGAACCTACACTTGGGGGACTTTTAAACTTTCAAGCAAATGGGCTCAAATAGTCAAATGTTAACTTCTTTCAAACAGATAAAGTCCCACTTTGTTTTTCTATGTTGAGGATTGAACCAAGCTTAAAAATGCTAGACAACTGCTTGGCAAATGAAGGCAATTATTTTCACAGTGTTGCTATTTTATTTTTAATGTTTTATAAACTCCCCTCCCCCATTAAAAAATAACAAAAGCACAAGAAAGAAACCACAGACAAATGTCACTTAAGGATATAATTACAAATGTACTAAATAAATATCAACACAGAATTCAACAAACATTGAGAAAATAATACTACAGGACTTTTGGTTTCCTCAAATACAGAGCTCGCCTACTATTAGGAAACTCATTAATGTACCAGAGAGAAAAAAAGGGCATAATTTTTACATAAAAGCTGAAGTTTTACATTGGTTTAGTTTTTTATTGAATATTTTATTTATTTACAGTACAGATGTCATGCCCTTTCCCCATTTCCCCTCCCTAGAACCCCCTCTCCTATACTCCCTCTTCCATTATGCTTTTATACCATTTTGATTACATGCATGTAATAAGATGAGTTCTAGGTTGAGGGTCTAGCATTACAATAAATGCAAATAGTCAAGAAACAAGCAATACAATAAACACAAACAGTCAAAGAAAAAGCAAGGCATTAAACACTGTAACGTGAACACTCCCGTGATCACTGTTTCTAAAGGCTTATCAGGATGACCAAAGTATCTGAGCCTACTGCCCTATCCTAGCACAAGGTCATTTTCATGTCTGAAGCCTACTTCCTTGTTCTAGCCTAATATTTAGATTCCTGCCTGAGATTACTTCTTTGTTGTAGCCTAATGTCAGATTCCTGCTTGAAGCTTACTTCCTTGTCCTTGGTCAATGTCATATTCCTGTCAAGCAACCCCTTTCCTTGTCCTTGGCCAAGGACAGCTTCTTGCCAAGCAGCCCCAAAAGCTCTCCACCTCTCCCCCTTTTTATTTCATTAACAAGACTGAACCTGTCTTAGGTCATTCTGACAAGAATGCCTTCCTTACCTGTCATGGAATGTGCATTATCAAAGGCAATGCACTTATGTCTTAGGTTCGTAAGGCTCTGTGCAGAATCTTACCCGTCCTTGTTTTGCCAGCCTGTTAATTTAATAACTTTGTCTGGGGATACATTTTCAGGTTTAAGCCATGTACTTTGGCTGCCAACATGTCGATGTTGTTAAAGATAAGCTTTAACATGATGGGCAGGTATAAAAGTATTCCCAGGACAAGCAGGGCTAGCCTGATCAAGCTATGTATGACATTCCTGAGGTTTGTCCAAAATGGAAATACTGAGCTCAGGCCATGAATAATTTTATTGGGATTATCTGCAGCATCAAAGATCAACAGAGCAGCATTCTTTAAATTCATAATCTCATTATGCAAAGTTAACACATCCAGAGAGGTGTTAGGATTATGCCAAATATCCTACAGGTGTCTTTAAACTTTTTTCTAATTATAATGACAATTATTGTGAATTTTAAAAGTAATACTACTCCAATGATATTTGTCATGACACTTGGGATGGCTCCTAACTCTTGAACCCTGAACCTCCTTCAGATAATTTGAATGGGTTAGAGAGCATCATTTGTTGTTCCAGATACCTACATAAATCCTTTTGTATTCTCAATACATTAGTAACATTTTTGCTAGATGATTAACAAAAATAGTTGTCTTAACTCCTTGTGTTAAGCAATTAATTGTGCTAGCAATTAATGTAATTAAAGCTGTTATACCAGCAATAATCAAGTCCACTACTCTCTTGCTTCTGCTTAAAGCCTAATTCACTTCTTCCAGCACTTTCAAGCTTTTTTCAGAGAATCAAGGTTTTCTAATACTTAGGGCAGTAAGACAAAAGCTGGTTGATAGACCCCCCATAACAGCCATGCCAGGTTTCAACACACTAACTTAATTGGAACCAAGAGTGCAGGTCAGCTTGGTCGTGAGCTCTATGTTTCAGGAACTTGGCTGACCACAAGATAGATGGTTGATTACAAATAGGCTCTTTGAGAATAGCCTATACAAAATGTTCCCCATGACTGTTTCTTGGACCCTGTCACAAACTGAATAATGGGCTGGGACTTTCCACATGTACTCTACAATAACCCTCCTTTACTCCCCCTGGGTTGTGTTTCTCCTCCGCCCCCCTGAATTGTGGTTTTTGGCTTTAAATTTTCTCTGTCTCCAAAGCCCCAGGGTCAGACCCCATTGCCCCTGCGTGGGTCATGGGTCTTGACCTCAACATGTTGATCAAAATATACCTCTTGCTGATTGCATCAAGTTCCATGTCTTGTGAGTTATTGGGTGGCTGCAAATTCCTGAGGCTTGAGTGAGGTCCTCCCTTCCTGGGGGCCTTACAAAACTAGAAGTTAAGCTTTCAAATATACGAACCTATGGGGCCACTCTCACAGACCTTTTCTTCAGGTACCAAAAAAAGGAGGGATGGGGAGAAAGCAAGCTGGGCACTCATCACTCTCTGCCTCCTGTCTGTGGTTGCAAACTGATCAGCTGCCTAGAGTTCCCGCCACCATGCCTCCCTTGCCATGATGCACCTTGCCTTTAAACTGAGAGCCAGAATAAACCCTTCCTTGCTTCTTTCCTTGCTTCCTTCCTTGCTTCCTTCCTTGTTTCCTTCTCTCCTTCCTTCCTCTCCTTCCTTCCTTCCTTCCTTCCTTCCTTCCTTCCTTCCTTCCTTTCACTTGCTTTGTTAGGTATTTGGTTGTAGCAACAGAAATACCTAACACACTAAGTTACCCTGCTCTAGGAATGCAGGATGTGAGGTAAGACCATCAATGGCTAGAAGTATAAAGCACTGT
This sequence comes from Rhabdomys pumilio, assembly GCA_030674055.1. Taxonomy (NCBI): domain Eukaryota; kingdom Metazoa; phylum Chordata; class Mammalia; order Rodentia; family Muridae; genus Rhabdomys; species Rhabdomys pumilio. The sequence goes on from JANHMN010000001.1 coordinate 11,992,697, forward strand.
CGTGGTAATTAGACCAAGCCTGAGCGCAGCCCGGCCATCGGTCCCTCTGTCTGCGGTACCTCAGCCCTGCATCTTCTCTACCCATCCACACATCTCTTCTCTTTCTCTGTTTATGAGGTTCTGTTGCTTCAGGGAACTATCGGGCTAGACTGACTCTCGAATCTGTGCTTTATTTAAATATTTATTTTGTTTTCATTTTTATCTTTGCGTGGTTTTGCTGCACACAGGCAGGTTTATAGTGTGCCTCCACAGATGCTAGGAGAGGCCAGACTGGGATTGTGGAGAGCTGAGAGCCACGGTGTGAATGATGGGAACAAAATTCAGATCCTCTGCAAGAGCAGCAAGGGTTCTACCCACCGAGACTTCTCTCTAGCTTTAGCTTTGTACTTTGAATGGTCTGCCTGATGACATACTTACTCTTATAGGTGCTGTTAAGTTTTATTTCCCAACTTTTGAAACTGTGGTTGTGACCTCATGTAGAGTCACATGACTGAATAGAGGGGTAAGGTGAAATTTGGCAACAATTAAAAAAAAAGTTTAGGAAATTGTTAACAACAAAAATAAATCCAAAACCATAATAAATCTAAGGTGTTTCTGGTAGTACATACCTGTGTGGCATGATACAGCTTCACGATGACCTTGGCTCTGAACACACAACAGTCTCTCTTTGTACACGCCCTCAGCACCACACAACACCAACGGGTCCTGCCCGGAATAGCGTGGGTTCAAGACCATCCTACGTTATGAATTATTGTGAGCTTACTACAGGACAAACTTTTCTCCTGTTACAGAAACACAGTGGCTAAGTTTTAGAAAACAAAGATGATATTTTCTGCCATCACTCCTCAGCAAGTAAATATCAAATTAGCATATATTAGGATTATAGTGTGTTAAATTGATTTATCTTTAAAACTGCAGTTTAAGTTGCTGGCTTGAGTTCCATTTTAAAAAAAAAGTTACATGAATTTTGACCTGAGGTTTAGGACAGAATGTCCAAATATTTCTGAAATTGCCCTAAACATATTTCTGCCATACTACCAATATGTAGTAACGTATTTATGGAAAACTTCATTCTCAGCACTAGTGATTCCAAAAGTAAGATATTTATCAACTCTGAAAATATCCAAGATGTTCTGTTCTCGGCAGGTTCAACTCCTATGCCAGGATTTAATTCTTCATGCAAAAGTACCCACCCACCTCGACACTGTGCCCGCTTGTTTCCATCTTTAATAAGTGATCAAAGTACATGTTTGCCAAATCATTATTTTAAAAGAAAACTTTAACAACTTACTATCAGTGAATATTTGATGTGTGTGTGTACATATACCACCTGGGGTCTGAGGTTGTGTAAAAGTTTCTAAGACGAAATGAGAAGGTAAATGGAGAAAGTTGAACCCTTCTAGGCCCACGTGACGTCCCACCACTGATCATCTGTCTGCTCCTCCAAATGTAGCAAGCCAAAAGCAGATTCTATAAGGAATGAAACGATGGATTCCAGGTCTATTTCTTTGTTTTTCATAAAATGTTTTATACTACCAATGACTCTAAAATGAGAAATCTATACATAGTGCTCTTTCTAAATATGGCCTTTAAAAGATGATATGTTTTCTTCTATTTGTAATTAAGATATTCCCCCATATAATATATATTATACATATTATGTTATAATACATAATATATAATATATAAAAAATATAATATATAATAATATATAACATGATATAATATATGTTATAGTATATAACATAATATTATGTTATGTTTTATATATATTATGTTATAATATACATAATATGCAATATATATTACACTGGAGAAACATTATGAGTTTTGGATTTATTCATCTTATTATTCAAAGCACAAAATTATTGTATTGTTTTCCCAAGTTGTTTTGGCTAGGTTTTTGTCTAAAAAAGAATACTTAAAATGTTTATACTTTTAGAATAACAAGATAAGCTATATTAATCGATTTTGTTACAAAAAATACATAAATCAACTAACTTCATAAAGAGAACTGTTATTTAGTCCAGTTGTTCAAATCCCAGCCCTCCAAGACTGTGTGCATTCTTCAGTTCTCTCAACACTACAGGTTCTGGCACATGTTACATTCTGACATCTCAGCCTGGCATGCACGGTGCAGCTGGGGCTGTGGGCATAAGTGAGAGCTTTGGTTCATGTCCTCGCCTAGTGCAGTGCACGCACCTCAGAGGGCAGGGCATCGATGTCTGCAGCATCCCTGAATTTCTGAGTCCTGCTTCCCATCTCATAGTTCATCTGGACAGTGACTAAGGCTTTAATTTATCATCACACTCTGAAACTAGAAACATGGTGTATGTATATATTCAATATTTATTTTCTTATTTGGTATTTTCTGCCTTTTTAAGTTATACTAAGTCAATACTTTTGCTGGCCAAAGTTTTATATGTGCTTTGAGAGATGTAGTCTTCATTTGATAAACTATACTCCAAATCCTTCAAATGAATACTCCCATACACTATCCTCAAACCATTAAAAAGTCTTAGACACAGCATTCTTCACAACTGTGAACCAAGTATGCAGAGATCCTATATCAATGATATTTTATTCACACTTGTAAATCTGAATTTACATTTTTCACATCTGGGGCCGGTTTTGAACCAACAGGCAGTTCCTTCATTTCCTACTTCATTTGGTTTGTGTTACTGAATTAAAATGACTTTCAGGAAAATAACATCAAAGTTGCTTACGCAGGTGGTCATGTTGCTCTCCAATTGTATCAAAGATGCTGAGAACAGGGGCCTGGGGAGATGACTTAGTGGGTAACAGCACCTCACACAAGCATGAGAACCTGAATCCTAATCCTCAGCAGCACTCAGACAAAAAAGGCGGGCGTGGCTATGCATACCCCTGTAACTCTGGTGCTCTGGAGAGGGGAAAGAACAGGAGAATCCATGGGGCTTGCTGGTTGTCAGCTTAGCTCCAGGTTCAGTGAAAGATCCTGTCTCAAGGGAATAAAATGAAACATCTGCCCCTGGCTTCCCCATGTACTCAATAGGTGCACACAGCCATGCATACTTGTACACATAACACACATACACACACACCACATGAAACATATTTCTTTCTCTTTTTTTAAGTAAGAAATCAGATGGAAAAGAATAGTCATACAGTTTGGATTCAAGATACCTCTCCTAGTTAGGGTTTCTTTTGCTGTGATGATACACCATGACCAAATGCAGGTTGAGGAGGAAAGGGGTTATTTGACTACACTTCCATGTTGTAGTCCATCAATGAAGGAAGTCAGGATAGGAACTCATACAGGGCTAAAACCTAAAGGCAGGGGCTGGTGCAGAGGCCACGGAGGAGTGCTGCTTACTGGTTTGTTTCCCATGGCTTGCTCAGCTTGCTTTCTTATAAAAACCTGGGTCAACAGCCCAGAGATGGCCTCACCCACAATGGACTGGACTCTCCCACACTGATTACCAATTAAAGTGTTTTACAGCTTGCCTATAGCCCCATCTTATGGAGGCATTTCTCAATCAGGGTTCTTGCTTCTCAGATGACTCTAGCCTGACTCAAGTTGATGTAGAATTATCCAGAACAGTACATATTTTGTGGAATGAAAAAAAGTGTAAAATCTCTGTTGTTCACAAAGAACATATGCTGCCAATAAGGCAATTAGACTTAAACATGTTAACATTTTAAAATCTTAAAAAGGAAAAGCACTGTGTGATGGGGAAAAGCAAAGGAAGGGACATTGTGTAAGGCTGTGTAACACAGAGTGTGGGACTCCAGGTCTGTAATCAAGGTAGAATTTAAAGCATAGAGAAAAATTAAATATTCATTACACATTATCCTAGACTGTATTCATCAGCTGCAAGTAACATGAGACCTAATCGATAGATGGTAATGGAGGCTGTGTGTTCCAGAGATGTAAGGCTCTCAAAGACCAAGCTTCTCTATGTCCTCATCTCCCACTGGAGAAAGTGGCTTGGTTTTGTGCTCAGTCTCGCAGCATAAGCTAGGGGGCAGGAGCCTGTGGAAAGATGGGAAATTTTTTCAGAGGCCTCTAAAGTTCATTTTCTTTACCAAAATTGGTTCTTGTGTCTACCAGTCTTAGTTGTGATGGAGCCTTGAAAAGCAATATTTGAAAATGAATAGATTGGTAAATAAATAAGTAAATCTAATCATATTGTGCATTCATCAGGAAGAAGAGGGATGTGGGAAGGGAGCTGGCAGTCTGTCTGAGGGTTTTGTCATTCATTTGTTATCAACACTAGAGTTGTTTTTGACAGCCTGAGTTGGACAATCACTGTAACTTTCCTCTACCACTACCTTCCAGGAGAAGTCAGGGGGCTTCTCTCGTGTTGTACTGTATGTAGTGACTTAAATGCGATCATTCTCATGAAAGGAAATGCACTAAGATGTCTCCCAAGATCTTTATGTCTATCTCCACCTTCCCCAGCTGCCTCACTTCTCACTGTCCCATGCAGACTTCCTGTTCACACGCCTCTGTTCTGAGCCTGCTTGTGCTTGTCTATCTGAGCTGTGCTTTGCTTGTCTGTTACCATCTATCTTTCACCACTTGTTTTTACTTGAGGCCATTACTTGGAAAGTAAAGTCATCATCGCCGTTCTAGGATCTGGGTGGAAAGCCTGAGATGAAGACGGCAGAGTCTGGTTGGGATCTTCTGGCTGTCAGGATATGGCAGATACTTCATCTGCAAGGTCTGGGGACAGGACCAGTCTCTCTTCCTCCACTTCCAAAGTCACTAATGTCATACTGGGAGCTTCAATCTCCTCAGCTCACTTAACCTCAACTTCTTTCCACAATCCACCACCACCACCACCACCACCACCACCAAGTGTCAGCCATCATCAGCTAGGAAATCAGGAATTAAGTTTCTACTACTCAACAAAGGAAATCAGGAACTAAGTTTCCACTACATAGATTCTGAAGTGCTCTTTCTAACCACTGTTGTCGAACCCTCTGACCAACTGCCATTTCCACTTCAGTGTTGAAGTACAACAGATGCTTCCTCCTTTGAGGATGCTTTTCCCAAACTAGTCAAAATTTTCCGTTTCAATGAGCCCTTGCTCACCAGCTCACATCGCATGAGGAAAGCCCCCTGCCTTCAGTCTTTCTTTCTCAGTCTTCCCCCTTAGATTGATTCTTTGGTACCATTATCCTTAGACAGAAGCACAAGAAATGACAGGAAACACAGCTCGGAGAGTGTTTGATTATGAATAAACAGGTGGACTCTTGACACTTCAAACAGCACTTCCTGGAGAGCACGTGGGGAACAGAAGCCGGAGCGGTTATAGAGAAAATACACCATGATCCAGGTGAGAAATTGTAGCGTGCTCCTCTCAGTGCTTAGTAGATTAAATAGCCAAAACGGGGGCAGACAGACTACTTGAACAACATGGTTGGCAGACCTAGCAGCATATAGGAAATATAAAATACCGCAGAACACATTCTTTTATGTAGACTTGTGACACATACAAAATTAAACTGAAATCTGTCACAAAGCACACTGGAAAAAAATCAAAGCAGAGATAATATGAAGGATAGATTCTGATGATACTGTAACAATAACAAAGTAGTAAAATATAACTGGAGGCAGGGAGGTGGCTCAGTGGTTAAGAGCACACACTACTGAAAACCCAAGTTTGGTTCTCAGCATTCACATTAGATGACTCACGACTGCTTGTAACTTTAGCTGCAGGGGCAAAGGTCGCACCTCTGGCCTTCATGAAAACCAACACTCATACACACACACACACACACACACACACACACACACACACACACATTGAAAATCATAAAAGATAAATATTTTTAGAATGTATAACTGGAAATACTCTTAGTAAGTTTATTTAAAATATAAGACCACATTTGGGTTACATTTTAGAGAGAGCATAAGGCATGTATCTAAGTTATTTTTTTTTAATTTGGATATCTAAATGTTGTAGTGTGGATTGCTAAAACATGTGTTCTTTTCTCCTCTGTGTGCTGTGTTTCTGCACTGGCTATTCTCAATTCGTCTTTATTTACACCACTAGTTACTAGTGTCAGGATTTCATCATGCCTCCAAGTTAGTTAAAGTCTTCCAACTTGCTTCTGTGTTCAAAGTCATGCTAACTTTTGCATGCTTATATGAAAATTTCAGCCAACTATCCAATTTTACAAGAAGAAAGCTTTCTCTGATTTTTCTTAAGATTGCATTGAGTTTGAGTTTGGGAGCAGCCAACACTTTGGTAAAGCTAAGTCTTCCAATCTGTAGTCACTGTGTCACCTTGTTGGTTTTCAATTTCTCATAACACCTTGGAGTGTTGAGTTACAGATCTTGAAACTCCTTATAGACTTAATCCTATGCACTGAATATATTTGATGCTATTGTAAGCTATACTTAAAGTTTCTAAGTTTCTACTTGTGTGTTGCTAAAATATAGGAATACAGTTAATTTTGAAATGAGTATGTGGTTATTCTTAAGCATTGATAAAAAATATCTTATTAATAATATAGCTGTGTGCATGTGTGTATGTGGTATATGCACGTTTTTATTCACTGGTGTGTCAATATGTTCATATGTGTATGGATGTCAGAAGTTGATGTCCAGTGTCTTCCTCAATCTCTCTCAGAGAGACAAGGTCTTTCACTGAACCTGGAGCTCACCAATTCAGTCAGTTTAGTTGGCAAGTGAGCTCAGGGATGTGTTGATTTCTTATTCACAGCACTGGGGCTACAAATGTGTTGTTTTTATGTGGGTGCTAGGAATCTACACTCAGGTTCAGGCTCAGGTTCAGGCTCTCCTGCTTCTAGGGAAAGCACTCTACTGAGTCATCTTCACACTCCCTCTAGTAGTGTTTGAATAAATATATAATATGCATATATTATATATTCATATATTTACAATTTTGAACATGGGATATCTTTTTATTTGTTTGTGGATTTGTATGTATGTATCTACTTTCTTTGGAGGCACAAATAGCATTAATTGAAGAAAGTACCATATTTTCAATAGAGTGGTGGGAAAACTGCATATCCATACACAGATGAATAAAAGGAGACACCTGTCTCCCACCAGGTACAAAACTCAAGTCCAAATGGATTAAATGCTTAAACACAAGGCCTGATACCTTGAAATGCCTAGAAGAAAACATAGAGAATATGTTTTAAGACATTGCCACTGATAAGGATTCCAGAAGGGAGTCCAAACCCAAAGCATTAGAAACAAAAGAAGGTAGACAAATGGGATGTCATCAAACCATAACGTTCTGAGGCAAGGACCAATCAGCAGCAAGGAGAGACAACCTACAGAAAGGGAGATTATATTTTCAAACTATACATTTAAGCAAATACTATCTATAAATAAACTCAGTCTATGTCCGGAGCCATCTGGCAAAGGTTAGGGCTAGCAGGTGACCCTCCTGAAGGTGGCACACTGCTTTTTCATGGTCTGCGATGAGCAAGCTCTATGAAGCAAGGTCCCAAAGAGACCTCATCTCAAGATTGCTTCTTGCAGCTGATATGCCTTGCCTGTCATTATTAAATTAAAATAATAATCCCTGGGCATTAGCCCATCCTACTGAGCAGATTTCCTGCAGATCAACAAAAAGATGAACTTCCATGAATTAATGTTGTTTAGATGGATTAATGATATAATAGAATTCTTGATTTGATTAAAATAATTTAAGGAAGAAAGTTTTAAGAGATGGCATTAGTTGTTTGCTAGAAAGATGTAAAAAAAGTTAAAATCAAGACTAGAACATGTCCACTCCTCATAATAGTAAGTAAAGGCCATATAATAAGAAATATATTGATCTCTCATATTTACACTAAAAAGAGAAATAGGCTTGGAACAAATTTGCATTCAAGGAAAAACATTCAGGTCCAAGGATGAAGCCATATGTGTGCGCTATGGTAAGACAAGCCGTGTGAGACTGTTGCTTTGAACTTACAATGAGCTTACAGAAGGAAACACTGCTCTGGACTTAACATCAACATCCTCCCATTTTGTGTAACATTTTATCTAGGAGGTTATTTTCTTTCTAAGGACTTTTGTCTATAAAAAGACCAGAGAGAAGAAATAAAAATGATGGGGGGGGCTCTGTGCCACTCACTTACCCACCCACTTACCCACCCACCCACCCATCCAAATGTAGGGATGTAGCCATTTTCTGTTTCATCAGGTGCATGTGTGTCTCTGTGAGTGACATCTTTCCTTTCCTTTTTCTGGTTCAACCAGCCTGGCCAGTGAAGAGCTCTGGCTGCCTGGCCAGTGAAGAGAGGCATCTAGCAATAAATCCTTTTATTTAATTCCCCACTGCTAAACAGCACATGTTAGCCACAAGATATTAGCACTTATTTAAGCACGAGTCAGACAGAGTTCAATTTTTAGCACAGAACAGTAATAAAGGGTTAATAAAGAGCTAAGTTTTCCCAGCACTTAATGAAGCATAGGACAGTAATAGAGTTATAAAATATACAGCATTTAATAAAGCACAGAGATTTATAAGGTAAAAATAAAACACAGAGAGATAAAGAAAAAAGAAGCCCCAGAGAGTTAGAGAGAAAAGAAGCCAGCGGTTTTCAGCCACAGAATAACCAAGAGATTCAGTCTCCAGAAGCCAGCAGTTAATAGCACCTAGAACAGAGAAAGTCACAAGGCCAGAGAGCATCAGTCTTTTGGCCCTCATCCAACTCTGACTACCGCCTTAGCCTGTTCCCCTAAGGCTGGTCAGGCCCCCACCAAATATAGAATATTTATAATATATAAACATGATATAGAGTGCAAAATAAACTCAAACACTCAGCTGCAAAATCAAATAACCTAATTAGACAATGAGTCATAGACAAAGATTTCTTTAATGGCCCTCAGGTATATGAGAAAATGAATAACAGTAACTGATTAGCAGAGAAATCAAAGAAATCACCCCACTCAGGGATGGAAGGTTATTATTAAGACCACCAAAGATACATGACGGTGAGGATGTGGACAAAAGAAAACCCTCACATATGCTGGGGAATCAATGTTAGCACTGTCACTATGGAAAATCACATGGAGTGTCATTAAAAATTTGAAATAGAACTATCATATGATCCAGTACATGTCCAAATAAAATTACATAAGTATGTTTCTTACATCTGCACTCCTTGTTTATTGCAATACTATTCACGGTAGTCAAGAAATGGAAACAATTTAACTGCCCATCAGTGGATGGGTGGACAGAGGAAGATGGAATGCTATACACAGTGCAACATTATTCAGTCATGGAAGAGAACGATGTCTTGTTGTCTGTGACAACATGTGTGATGCTTAGTGACAACTGTCAACTTGATAGAACCATTGGGGATGGGAAACTGAGAGCCTGTGGAGAATTTCCTTGATTATATTCATTGGTGTGGGAAGACTCACCTTAACTGTGTGTAGAACTCACCCATTGAAGGGGGCCCTGGACTCTGTAAGGCAGAGAAGGGTGACAACTAGCATGCTAACTTTGACTACTGTCTGCTTCTTGACTTTGGGTGCTTTGTGGCCAGCTCCCAGGAACTCTTGCTGCCTTGACTTTGCCACCGTGGTGGGCTGTATCCTTGAATTGTGAGCTAGAATATACCCTTTCTTCCTTAAGTTGATTTGTAAGAATATTTTATTACTGAGACTTAAGACAATCTGCATGCAATTGAATGCCAATGTGTTAAATGAAATAAGACATTCTCAGAAGTTAGCAAACAGTCTCTCTCCCATGTGGAATAGAAACACTTGACACAGTCGTAATTGAAAGCAGAAGGATGCTCACCAGAGGCTGGAGACCCAGAGGATCCAAGGATGGAAAGATGCCAATCAAAGGATAAAGTTAGATACAACTGAGAAACATAGTAGCTTGACTTTAGTTAATAATGGACTGTGTATTTTTAAAAGACAGAAGAAAGGAATTAGAATATTCAACACAAAGAAATAATGAATGTTTGTTAGCATTTTTGAAATACCATGTACTGCTACAAAAATATGTATAGTTTTATGCTATATGAAACAACTACAGTAAATTTTAACTTCAAAAATGGGAAGAAAATAGAAATAGATGTTTTAATAAGAATATACAGATAGCAAGAGAACAAGAAAAAGCTATTTGACATCAGGAATCACTAAGTGAATATGAATTACAGCCATAACAGTGTTAGCATGTCAGAACACCAGAAAGAATTATAAAAGGATCACACAGGAGGGCAGGCAGGGGTGTGGAACAGTTGAAAACACATGTTGGGAAACTATATAATACATTAGGAAACGTCTGTTTATCCTTTAAAAATAATGCGTTATGATCAAGCCAGTCCACATCTAGAATTTATACATGATAATGAATGGATACCCCCCCATATGGTAAACCCACACATGAATATCCATAGTAGACTTTTTTAGTAACGGCCCAAAACAATGCAGATGATTATCAACAGGTATTTGTAGAAAGCAAACCACAAAGTGTAATACTGTCTGCAATAAAAATGAGGTAATTCTTGATATACCAAACAGCATTTTAATCTGAAAATGATTCTAAGGAAAAGAAGCCAAACCCCAGAAGAGCATTTACAACATGAGCCCAATATTAAAAGTAAATGCTTGTACAAATCTATAGGAACTCAGAGCCCATTAATCATTGTCTGGGTTGGGTGGGTGAGGAGGGACATGGGAGAAGGAGTATAAAGGAGTTTGCTGAAACTTGTGAAGGAAAGGTGGGTGCTGATTACTGTGATTGTGGGACAGCTTCATGTATGTGCAAACAGTTTTCAAGTCTTCGTGCATACGTGAATACATTAGTTGTTTTTTTTTTTTTTTTTACGAAGCTTAAGAAACATTACACACATCAAAAATAAACTGGGTCATGAGAATACTATTAACACCTTATATAGGATTACAAAGAACTAGAATTCAGGAAATAGTCAAGGCTCCAAGAAAGAAAGTTGACTAATGATTCTAGAAAAGTGGGTAAAAGTATAATCAGGAATTTTACATAAAGGATGCATAGGTAACTTTAAAACATGATTTTATACACAAAGGCAGAAATTTATCACTAGCCACAACTGGTTAATTATAAGTTGGTGCATTCACTTTTTAAAAATAGCTTGTTATTGCCCGTGAAAAATGAATATGCTCAACTTAACCAACTCTACAGCTTCCCATTCAACTATTTGTTATACACTTGAGTGTACATGTCATTCAGTGAGCATGTTTATAAGCAAGAATTCTTACAGAAACATCATCCAAATAAGTAATAGTCAAGGAGCAATATGAGTACAAATCGTACACCACAAGGTACGGCCACATACTACTTGTAAGCACACACCACAACATGACTTCCTTGGAAATGTAGCGGAGTAGAAGATGCAGGGTGCAAATCAACCCTTACCTTTTTAAATAAATTTCTTTCTTGTTTTTTTCTTTTCTTTTTCTTTTTTTTTTTGGTTTTTGTTTTTGTTTTTGTTTTTTTTGTTTGTTTGTTTTTTTTGTTTCTTTGAGACAGGGTTTCTCTGTGTAGCCCTGGCTGTCCTGGAACTCACTCTGTAGACCAAGCTGGCCTCGAACTCAGAAATCCGCCCGCCTCTGCCTCCCAAGTGCTGGGATTATTAAATAAATTTCAAAAGCAGACATAACTAAAGTATTATTTTCTAGAGCTGTATGCTCAAGTAGTAAGTTAAGAAAACTCAACAAAGTTGCAACGAATACAAAGGAAAACAAGAAAATGACTCGGTCGGGAGTTACCTTTTTGTGAAGATAAAGATCTGGAAAAGTTCACATAAACACATTTGGACTGCAACAATTTTCTGCTCCTCTTTTGGGCTTTGGTTTGCTGCCACCAGCATTGCTGGGTTTGTACATTTATACTTGGACAATATTTTTAGATAGGTTGACTTCACAGTTTGGAACTATTTGAGGGATGGAATAAAAGGTAGGATATAAGATGATGTCTAGACTAGCTACGAGGCTGATAAGTCACCCCCTTCAGAAGAAAGCTTAGCACCTGCAGTTCAGCATTATCTGCCAGCTTGGATGGTGGTGGAGAGACTATGGATGGCAATTTAGGGATTAAATGAGTGAACATAAATGCCTTGTATAGTATGTGGTCCAAAGTAAACTTCAAGAATTCTAGTTTTTCTGATTCAGTACTTTCTGCACTAATTCCCATATTACACACACACACACACACACACATACACACACACACACATATGGTGGGAGGGAGAGAGAGGGAAAGAATATTAAAAATACACTAGATAAATCTTCAATACTGGCTCCTTAAATCCACTACAAACCTCAGTGCTTGCAAGGGTTTACCGAGCAGCCATGTGTTAGGATTGCTGATCTAGGCAATTAACAGTCTGTGGTGGTGTTATTTCATTAAGATGAACATAAGGGTCACACTGAAATATATAAAACCTCAAAGCTCACATTGAGACCTCACACTATTTTCTTTTTCTCTATCTCCTTCTTCAAGCCCTTTGAGACAGGGTCTTTCTACATAGCCCCAGCTGTCTTGGATTTTCTGTGGAGACCAGGCTGGCCTCCAATTCACAGAGTTCCTCCTGCCTTTGCCTCCTAAGCACTAAGATTAAAGGGATGCACCAAGCTGGGCTCCAGATTGCACTGTCTTAAAAGGTGAGTTGTTCTGAGTCCACTACAATAGAGGAGGGCTGCACGCAATCTTGAGTAATGGTTCGATAGTGAGCTTGTAGACAAGAAATCAACTGGGGACCAAGCATTTCACTTTCTGTAAATTAGCTATTAAATCTAAACGTCTTGGTTGTATATAAGCTTTTGATTATGTTTTTTTCACAGATCCCTTTGGCACTGACTTTCTTCCTGCGAGAAATTTCTGTTGTCTGCAGCGTATGCTTCTTTCTCTGCCATTCTTTCAACTCAGAGGCGACATGATCACCTTTATCATCTTGCTCAGAGCAACCCCAAAGACAAGGATGCTGCGTGTGGGAGAACTTACTCTGAAGAACTGTGGGCGACCTTCAGCGCTGCCTTGGAAACAACTCTGAAGCCTATGCTAGATCTGTATTGTCTGCATTGACTCTTACCACCCCACACAATTTCACACTCCACACATCTTGCTAATCCTTTCGTTCCCTCCTCTTTAGACAGGGATTCAGCTCCCTCTGGCCCCTGAGTGTACAGATGTGCTCATGCAATAATCCCTTATTTAGGACAGTTTATCATTTCAACAAAGCAATTGTGGATTCAAGTAGCATGGAGGATGAAGTCAATCATTTACATGCAAATTAATACAAAAATAATTGTCAATTCCAAAGTTATAAAAAGAAAAACTACATTTATTTTTATAATGGTCATGTCATATTCTGAAGACTTCACTTAAATAACCATTTGAACTTTCACGTCAGAAATCAAGGAAGCGTATTTAACTTCATTTTCATTAATTGCAACCTAAAGACTTATCTACTTATCAGAATAATTTAAGATTAAATTTATCAGAGTTAAAAGTACTTCCACTCTTTACCCTGTCTGTGTTTCTAAACGTAAGAACTTCTAGTGTATCCACAATGCTGTGAAGTTCACCGACCACTGGCTTGGGATCCTATGTCCAGGCCAACTAGCAAATCATTGTCCTAACTTTCTGTTGAATCTATTTTAGATTTACTCAACATTGATTTACCATAGTAAATTATCGTAAGCTATTAAAGCAATACGAGATTGTATTAAAGCAATAAAATTCTTAGTTTGTTGGTCAGAACTTTGACCCGGGCCTCTTCATTAGAACATCATTGTGTCTCCATGGCTGGATGTCTTTTTTTTTTTAATATCTCCAGGGATGAGACATTCCGTTTCTTTTCCCAGCTTCTACAGGACACTCCTATTCTGCAGCTCTTATCTTCTTCCATCCTGAAAACCAGAAGAGGCGCCCAGTTCTCCTCACATTATGCCATCCAACATGTTTTTCTGCCTCCCTGACCACCTGCTAAGGAACTCTGTGACTACATTGTGTCCACGCGAATACTCCAGGATAATGTCTTATTTTTATAATAGTAACTAGATATATTCATTTCCTTGTCACTGAAGATACAATTACTACAGACATATTCTAGGGAGCACACGAGTATCCTTTTCATATAGGTAATAGCATATTACTTATATCTATAAGTTAAAAGATCAACAACTCCCTCCAATAACCTATGACATTATGACAGATTCAGGCTCATTTGGAGGAGTGGAAAGCACTCCGAGACAGTTCCACTAAGACTGATGCTCCCTTGATGCTGTGCACACAGCAGACTTTGTATTGCTCGGTTTCATTCCAATCTTTCAGATAATCCTGCTCCCCTGCAAATGAGTCTCATGAGACTGCCAACCAGTTGCCTTCTTCCGGGTAAACAGAGAACGTTCAGTCAACATAGGCCAATAGAATTTCCTCCTGATAGACTGAATTGTGGTAAAGAAATAAGACTGGAAGCGGGTGGGAATGGATGGTTGATCTGTTTCTGTTTGATTCCCTTGGCTGAATCATGAGAAAACACCAACTCCTGCAGCTCTTTGGAGATGCCTGGTCTTGAGCGTTGGCAGCTGCATAGCCTTCCAGTGAATGTCTCTGTAGGGGCCACTTCCACGAGTCTTTCCAAGTCTCTTTGGAATTTCTGACTGTGAACTAAACTGGCTCCTTTCCTTACTACTACTACTTTTCTTCTTCTCCTTCTTCTTCTTCTTCTTCTTCTTCTTCTTCTTCTTCTTCTTCTTCTTCCTCTTCCTCTTCCTCTTCTTCCGCTTCCTCTTCCTCTTCCTCTTCCTCTTCCTCCTCCTCCTCCTCCTCCTCCTCCTCCTCCTCCTCCTCCTCCTC
>JANHMN010000001.1:12007537-12024398 GCA_030674055.1 Rhabdomys pumilio
TCCTCCTCCTCCTCCTCCTCCTCCTCCTCCTCCTCCTCCTCCTCCTCTTCTTCTTCTTCTTCTTCTTCTTCTTCTTCTTCTTCTTCTTCTTCTTCTTCTTCTTCTTCTTCTTTTTTCTTCTTCCCCCCTCCTCCTCTCCCTCCTCCTCCTCCTTCTTCTTCTTTTCTTCTTCTTCTTCTTCTCCTCCTCCTCCTCATTTTCCTTCTCTTCTTCTACTTCTTCTTCCTCCTTCTCTTGCTCTTCTTCCTCCTCCTCATTCTTCTGCTCTTCCTCCTCCTCCTTCCCTGTTTTATAGCACCTCATTTTTGTCACCCTTGTTCATTATTTAAAATCAAAGTTATCCTGAGTGCTTTTCATATTTAACTATATAACTTCATATATATATTTATATCTATATCTATATCTATATCTATATCTATATCTATATCTATATCTATCTATCTATCTATCTATCTATCTATCTATCTATCTATCTATTGCCAGTGGAAATTAATGTATATGGAAATCACAGAGAGTAGTAGAATGATATCTTGTACCCAGATTTTTCTTCTGGCAATGCTTCAACTCTTTCTACATTACTACACCAAACTCTATGGATTGTCACTATTAACAACATGAATACAACTCTAAGTTCATAGAGCAGGCCAGTCTTCCCCTTTGACTTTGGTAAAAGGTTCCAAAGAGAAAAACTGACAACTCATGAAAGGTCTTACTTATGTTAAATCTGGTGATTTCACAGAACAGCAAAGGCTTTGCAGACTTAGGTGTTATGCTTGTTCTGGCAGGGAGTCAAATTAGACAAAACCCAACACCCATACACCAAAGCCTTATGTGTGCTTTTTGTAAATACACTAGTAAAATCAGAGCATCCAGATCACATATAAATCTTCTCCATCTTACATATGGGAAATGGCAAATATATTGTTGCATCGCCCTCTGGTTTTTATTTTTTACCAACATTCTGAGCTTGTCTTTCAGTCCCTCTGCAAGAAGGACAGGCCATAATTCCATTTAGACTTTAACTAGTGTTTCCTTTTTTTCTCTGAGCAAGTTACTTAATAACAATCAGATATGTTAACTTCCTTTCTTGTAAAGGATGATTTACCTTGGATAATAAATCAATCTTGAATAATGGTAGTCTAATTCTGCCTGACAAAAAAAAACTTTATAGTGTTCTAGATTTGAGCAATTTTTATGTCTCTAATTTATTATAAAATGACTTCTTCATTTGGGAAACACTATTATGCCTTTTATCTGATATTAAATTTGGTTCATGACCTAACTACACAACAATGAATGATTATGTGAACTAAGTATTCATAATAACTAGAGTCCTCTGATGGCAAATTGAGTCCCTGTTTATATTTATGTGATATGATATAAAATCAAAATAGCCTGGCCATACAAAGAACAATCAATTTGTTTATCTGTTCTGGTAAAAGAAAAAATAAAGCAAAATAAAGAATCGAAGTGCTTTCATTCCTTCCTGTATGTCATGTTAGAGGATGTTTTACTTCAAAAATTCTTAACAATCAGGTAAACAATATAAGAAGTTGGAATTATAAGAAAAAACTAGAATGTAAATATGTATTTGGTATTTAAAAAACAATTCCTCACTCTTGAGTTTATGGGAACTGGGGGACGTAGACAGCAGAGCCTCACTGTTTAGAAGCCTCAGGTACTCCTCTGTAAAATAGAGACAATAAATCTAAGTTTAATTAAGACTGAGGTCATCGTTGCTTTGTATAATGAAGTATAAGCCACTGTTATGGCACTTACCGCTTGAAAATCTCAGGCCAAGTTACTTAATCCTTTTCGACATCTATTTATTTGAAAAAATGCCAGTACTATGTATTGCATTATATATGTATTCGATACGTAAGCTCCCTTCTTTGTTAGGTACTGTTGTGATGATTAGGTTAAAAAATGACAAGAATGTTTTTACAACACTAACAACACCAAACCAATTTCTAAAGCAGTTAACACTGTTTTTTCCTTCTGCACAGTACCGCACACTCATAGGTCAGGGAAAATATGATACAGAAGGACGCTCTTTCTTTGTACAGCCTGCTTCCTACTATGACAGCCCATAGAGAGATGGCTTACTCCATGCTTGCTTATGGTGTAGCAAAGTGATTGGTGGCCAAAAGCAGCCAGTGTCCCAGTCAACCATTCCAGAACGGCTGGACATCTAAAGATTTTTACCATCTGTACAATTCAGAGATAGTCTTTTACATCGTATGTGAGTAATGATTTCCTATTGAGAATGCTTTTCTAATTATCAAAAGCCACATGTATGCAATTCTAGGTGATCATTAATATTAACTAATCAATAACCACCCTGCACTTGTAAAGCATTACTTAGAATACTAGCACTGCCCCTATAAAGCCTGTATATATGTCTAATGACTAGCATGAATGAAAAAAGTAACTATGCATAATTTTGTGGTTTCTTTTAATATTATTTTCAATCATGGATCTCTAATACTAGGGCAGACATCTATTGAGTAAATCATAATTACTAAATGAGCAGAATAAACAAACCATGATACTATAAAAATGACAAGAAATTTAAGATTGCCGATCATGTTTCCTATATTGTAAACAAATAATTTACTTTCCTCTTAACATGGACAGAGGAAAGAGAGATGACTTTTTAAAAACTTTACTTATTGTCAGGATGTTGTGAGGGGATACATAACTTTCTTTTATGTATGTTTGTATGTATGTTCACAACTGTGTGTGGAGGTACACACGTGTGAGCATGCGCAGGGTCCACACTCATGTTAGGAGTCTCCTTTCATCAATTTCAGCCTTTTATAAGGCAGTATGACTTGCTGAACCTAGAGTTCTTAGTTTCTATCCTCTGCCTCACTTAGCCTGGCTAGTGAGCTTGCTCTCAGGATTCCATCTCTTCCTCCTTCCTGGTAGCTAGCATTCCCACTGTTTCTCAAGCAGGCTATAGAAACAGAAACCTGGTCCTTAAGCTTGCCAAGTAAGAGCTGTACCTGACGAGTCATCTCTTAAGATACCACGTATCTGAAAGGTGACAATGGCCTCCTTTCAAAAGGAAGGATACATGGAGGCTTCTCTCTTACTAGAGACTCATGACAGAAAATAATGTAAAGGGAAGAGAAAAATCATGTACACTTTTATGATTTAAGCTAGTTTTCAGGTCTGTACATATTAAAGGTCACTGTTAGGAAGGCAGCAGGAGTATTCTAAGGGGTCTTGTAAGGTCCTTCTCAGACAAAGTTGATAAAATTTGTAGTGTTTGTTAGTGGACTTTTACAGTATATAAAAAAAATTACATTCACAAAGCTAAAACTGGAAAAGGGGGTGATATCACTGGGTGCTGACACAAAACCTCACATCCTGTGGTCTACTTGTTTTCTTTTCTCCCCCCTAACGCCCCCATCTCTCTTTGAGACAGGGTCTGCGTAACCCTGGCTATCCTGGAACTCATTATGTAGACAAGGCTGACCTGAAACTCAGGGATCCACCTGTCTCTGCTTCCTTAGTCTGGGATTATCAGTATGGGCCACATGTCTGGTCTACTTGCTTCCTTATTATTGTTATTCTATTTGTATGTAATGGAAACTCAGGAAGCGATATATTAAGTATTCTCAAGGAGTAAACTAATTGTCTACCTTCTCAATTCAGTGGTATTTCAAATAGAGGGAATACAATTCACCACAACACAGATGTCTGACTTATGGACAAAATGTCTGCCAGTATAAACAGAAGTCATGCTTTTTCCAATTTATTTATTTAATTTATTTATTAATTCATTCATTTCACATCCCAATTGCTGCCCCCATCCCAGTCTCCCCTCACACAGACCTTCTATCCACTCCCTCCCCTTCACCTTTCAGGTGTGTGGCCCCCTGGGTATCCTCCCTGACCCTGGCACATCAAGTCTCTGTAGGGTTAGGCAAATCCTCTCACACAAGGCATCCCAGTTAGGGGACTAAAATCCACAAACAGGCAACAGCTTTAGGGACAGTCCCCTCTCCAGTTGTTGGGGGTACCCACATGAAGACTAAGCTCACACTTTGGAGCCCAGCTGCTTATCAGAGGGACAGAACCCTCTATCTGTCTTAGTTAGGGTTTTATTGCTGTGAAGAGATACCATAACCAAGGCAACATTTAATTGGGGCTGGCTTATAGTTTCAAAAGTTCAGTCCATTATCATTATGGTGGGAAGCATGGCAGCATGCAGGCAAGAATGGTGTTGGAGCTGAGAGTTCTACATCTTGATTCACAGGCAGTAAGGAAGGACCGTGTTGCTGATCTTAGCTTGAGCGCAGGAAACCTCAAAGCCCACCCCTACAAGGACACACTTCCTCCAACAAGGCTACACCTCCTAATAGAGGGACTCCCTACGGTCAAGCAGTCAAACACATGAGACTATGGGGCCCATGCTTACTCAAAACCACCACATCATCCCACTTCAGTTTTTGTGTGGGTTCTTTGGTTGGATCTAAGAAATGAACAAAATCAGAGCTGATTAGCCAGAGAAACGGGTAAATTATTAATTTACAAGCACATGAAGATCTTCACAAAAAGTAAAGTCTGAAGAAGTGACTGATATAGTATTTTCATACTTCTTTGGACAAATAACACACTTGGAAAGGACTAAACAGACAGATATATATGTTGATGATAGCACACTAAGTTCCTGGCATGGTCTGAAGAGATATATATGTAGGGGTATATTCAAGAGTTATGTCACAGTTTATTCCAGTTCATGGTAGCCCCAATTAATAGTATCTGGTGATTAAGGTTATTTTCTGACCTTGGTATGTAAAGGACATCTTCCCCACACAGTATGGCTTGTTGTAATGAAAGAGTACCAATAGTCTATTCTGAAGTTATAATTTTTCAATTCATTTTAAATCAAAATAATAAATATACCATTCTGGCACTTTTCGAGATGCTATGGCTTTACTTTCTTCATTTCAAAGTCTTCTAATTAAGTAATAGCTGTGCAACTTTGGATAAGTCCTTAATGTCTCTGTGCCTCAGCTGGACCTTAAGTAAAATAATGATAGTACTGCTACATTTTCATAGGGACTTTATGAGGAAACTAGTTACTATTTGTACAACACTTAGAACGAAGTATACTCGGTGTACATGCTTGGCAATTTAACATACTTGCCAATAAGAAATAGAAGCATGAATTTGTTTAGAATCTTCCAGTCACAGTTGCTTTTTCCCCCAAGTAACAAAACTTTAAAAATGTTCTGAGAAATCTCCTTAGCTTACTTTCCAGCCAACAACCATCCGTTCATTATACGCTCACTTGTGGTTTGTGCTGCAGACACACAATAAATTTACATGGTCTCGGCCCTTCCAGAAGTTATTCTTTCTGTTCTAAATTTGGAATGCTTCCTTAGATAGCAAAAGCTCAAAAGAACAGAGAATAAAAACTACTAGGGGGCTAGGTGATTAAATATCTGATAACTTCACGGAAAACTCAAGCACTCTAAGATGCATAGAAGCGCTACAATCAATTGGGAACGTGTTTATTTTGAAATATACACATGAAACTGGTGACTGTGATGATGCACATAACGCACTTGTGTAAAAACAGTAAAACATTCTCGTATCTCTCCTTAGAAAGTCTGACAGAATTTGTGAGGGTAATCAGGTGAGACCATGAAGAGGGAACTCGGGAAGGGATAACCTGTAAAAAAAAGTTGGTGATTGACCTGGTGTGTTGGGAGAATACCCAGAAAAATGAAGGGAAGAAGTTCCAATGACAGCTGGAAGCAGAGAAAAGGCATTCCTAGCCAACGCGGACCTGAGGATCAGCAGAACGCGGAGGGGCGCACGCACGTTTCTCCACCCACACGGAAAGATCCAGTGAAAGCAGCCTTTTCGTGCGGAACGCGCGCCAATCGGATGCGGGAGCAGGCCGAGCCTTGGCACTGTGCCCCCCGCCCGGCTCTAGGGCACCGGATGCCACGGCGAGGAAGAATTTGGGGTGCTTCCAAGCTAACGGTTCCCATGTCCCTCGCTACTTCGAGGTTAGCCCCCGAGGACAAGCCCAGCATCCACACCGGAGAGCAATTAAGTTACCGCTTCAGGCCTGCACAGAGGGGTCCGGGCCGCCGGGGGGCTTGAGTACGTCACTTCCGGCGCGCCCGCCCGGAAAGAGGCGGAGGTCGCACTCCGGGTGTGCGGCTACTGGGGACGCGCGGTATCGGGGACGCGCCTGGAGGGCGGGCTTGGGAAGGGGGAGTGTCGGCGCGCCGCCGCCACCGCCACAGTTCTGCGGGAGAGCTCGCAGCATCTCTCCTCGACACCCAGCCACTCTGTGCACCCGGACGCCACGCTCCAGGGTCTGTGGGAGCCCAGCAAAAGCGGGAGTTGCTGCAAACTGCGGGGCGGCGGGACGGCCCCAGTCCCCTCCACTCCGTCACCTCTGCTTGCCGACACCCGGGTCATGGGGAACACTGCGATCGCCAAGAAAGGCAGCGAAGTGGAGAGCGGTGAGTCGAGTCGAAGGCCCTGGCAGGGTTCCCGCCGGATGGGCCGCGGTGTAGCGCCCTGGACCGGAGTCCCCCAAGGCCGCGAGCCACGGGCCAGGCCTTGCAGTGGCTGCGGCTAGCAGTTAGGGGCCCCGGGGGCCGGCCGCCTCCTTCTCTGTCCCCTCCCCCACTAAGGCTCGGGAATGAGAGCCAAGCACTGGAGAGAGGGAAGGCCGGCAGCGCGGTCCCTGTGATCCCCTTTCCAGTAGGAGCGAGGAGGGCTGCCACGGTCTGGAACGCTTCCCCAAATATGGTCCTTGAAAAGAAGTCCCTTTTGTGATCGCACTCTTAGCTCTTCTCCCTTCTCCCAGAGCCCCCAACACCCTGACCCTCTTTTAAGGGAGCTACAGGTAGTGCGTTTGGGTTGAGTTGGCTCTTTTTCTCCTCCTGGATGTATATCAATTTTATCACAAGGTGAGTGCTGTATGGGTCTCCAAAGGTGACGTTAACCCCCAGTGTCTAAGGCTCTTTCTTTCACCCAGGAGATTAGAGATGGCAAACATAAACACAAGCAGTAACTTTATGCATTCGAGAAAAAAAAAAGTGAGACAGCTCTGCTTTTACTCTAGACATCCAGGAATGTGCCAGGATGCTTGTAAAACTTACAGGTATTTCCGAGTTAAAGTGCTTTCTTCTGAGAGCTCAAAGTGCAGACATTCAGTACTTTATACAAAATTTCAAGACAAAAGAGTTGTGGAAATTGAATTTTATGTAGCAGAATGGTTTTGTATGTAAACATACACATATACTCGTGTAGTGTAACAGGTTGTGAAAAATTGTGTGTCACTATACGGTTCATATTATAATTTATAATTCAGAATAATTAAAGAACGGTACTTTTAATACATTGCCATAGGTAAATGACATCTCAGCCCTTGAAGTAAGTCTGACAATATATTCGTGTTTCTGTAAATCAGATCTTCCATTGTGTCTGTGTTTATAACAGAGGAATGAAGCTAATCTTGTAATTAGCCTGAAGCAAACAGCTTTTGATCCTCATGAATAAAGCAGAATTGAATTGACAGAAGAGGGCTTAGCTATTGCTTTTGTGGAATATAAACAAAGTCAGATTTAATAGGTTACGTTTCATCAATAAGGTTTATTCCAGGAAAGTTACATGAACAGCAGTGCCAACTGTAGGTGAGCATGTGACAACTTGAAAAGCCAATACAGAAATAGGACTTCCATGTTATCTTTTGTTAATTGTGCAAATGTAGTAGTAACTAATTGACTCACAAAAAATGAAGTATGAGAACATTTTATATCCACTTAACATTGCTATTTCCCTGTTTCTCGTGTACAATGTATGCTAACTATGTTATGAGAATGTGCTTGCTTAGATAGCAAAAGCTCAAAAGAATACAGAACAAAACCTACTAGAGGGCTAGGTGCTTAAATATCTAATAACCTTGCGGAAAACTTAGCAAGTGCTTTTCTTGCATAGTTCTTATATTTTTAATGATAGTCCACTCTCCAATAGTCTGTACATTTCTGCTCTAATGCTTCCACTAGGTTTCCCCTAGATGATGTGAATTTAAACTGGTACCTATGACAAAGTCTTGTGTGAATTTATTTATAGAATCTGAAGATTATTAGAATAATTTGCAAAATATTGTAAAGTATCAAAAGAAGATAGCAGATGTCTCATGGGGAAATCATGAGACATTTATAGATCAGCTTACATGGCTTCATTTGGAGAATTGTTAGCTGATGTGCTAGTGTTCTTCTGAAGCAAAGAAGTGGTATTATGTTGTAAACTTAATGACAGAACACGTCTTACCATTGTGTACCTAACTGTTCTGTATATTTTTCAAATGAATTATTCTTGAAAATTTGTGGCTCATAATTTAAATGTAATTATTTAACTTCTCTTAATACACAGAATACACTTTTAGGAATATATGTGATCTTAAGAGTTCAGTCTATGCAATCATCCTATCTTAAGAGCCAACCAAGTGCCAGACCTGAAGAAGCAAGGGTTGAGATCATGTTATTAACAAGAGAGTAAAGAACAGCTCTGATGCTCTGCCTGTATCCCGCATTACTAATTACTCTGTCCTCTGCGAGAGTAGTTACCACCTGCTTTGGGTTTCCTTGTAGACCTATGGACAAAATCCTAGTGTTACTATGTAGCATCAGGTGAAAGGCAGACTGTAAGTGCTGGCATTGAGAGTAAAATTAGAACACGAGATGTTATCAGCAGGGAAGTGTTTGATTTGAAGAGCTAATTAAAGATATGAAGGTAAGATCTGCACTTTGATGAGGAAGAAGCCTCCCACAGACAGGTAATTCTAGAGCTTAATTCTAAAAATATTCCCAAAGAATGAAGTTAGGTATAAAGATAAATGAGAAGGCTTTGGGGGTTTGTTGTTTTTTTGTTTTGTTTGGGGGGGGTGTGTTTTTGTTTGGGATTTTTTTTTTTGCCAGTGTTGTTTTAGTTTAATTTGGTTTGACTTTTCTGTTGTTGTTAGCTTTTGACCATCCAGGGCCTTGCTCCTACACCCACAAAATTAAAGGATTCCATTCTGATCTCTACAGTTTCTAGAGATAAACTAATTTGAATTCCTCAGAGAACTGGGGTATTTCAAAGAACAACTTTTGCCATTATGTAAGTCATTTTGCCATTATGTGTTTTTGAAATTACTCTTGAAATAAATTCTTCCAAAATTTGAGTATACTTATTTAAACATTATTTAATATACAGAACCTTAAACTTTTAGAAACAGAAGGCTATGAGTCTCAGAGATGTTTTCAATCCTTGTAATTCAAGAATGTTTTATTTTTGAGTTAAGTATGTTACTCACATAGCCTTATTAATACAAAAGAAAAAGAAGAACAGGGGCTTTTTTTTTTTTTTTTAAATCTGGGAAATGTTTTTGTTCTTTTAAAAAATATATTACATCTCCAGGCTTTCTGTGGAGTTATGTATGTATTATACATGGTAAGCATGTCCAGGTCTGTGGGTGAAAACTGTTGGGTATTAATTCTCCCATGAGTAGAAGTATAGAAAAGCCACGCTATAGCCCAGTGGTCATAGAATGGTTTATGGAAATGATTTTGAAGTTTAGACTGGGTGAGGCACACACCTTTAATCCCAACACTGGAGAGGCAGAAGGCTGATCTCTTGAGTTCAAGGCTAGCCTGCTTTATAGAAAGTTGAGACCAGCAATAGTGACATTGTGAGATAGTGCCTCAAAAGAAAGAAAAGGAAAAAGAGACCTTGACAGTAGGTAGAAACTGATCAAAGAAAGTCATTACTAGTTCAGCAAATGCAAACTTGTTAACGTTTTGGAGAACTAGTCCCGGTCTGTTTCTCTGGGCACTTTACAGACGTTGCCATATATACCTTTTCAAACCCTGTGAAATGATTCTAATGTTGCCCCATTTTCAAAAATGGGTAAAGAAATGATGTGTAATTTGTTAAAGGTTGCGTAGTAGTTAATCAAGGAGTGACATTTGAACTTAGGCAGGCTAGTCACAGAGCCTCTGACCCGAAGGGTCCTGCTGAGCAGTCCTTTTGAGTACCCAGCAGAAAGTCAGGTTCAGGACACACTGAATAGCCAGTTCTTTGTTTAGTTTATTAATGATAACACATGGTGTTGCTTCCAATGATGACTCCTTTGGGATCTGCTAACTATCCTAAATAAGAAAGTTTATCATTTCTGTATCATTTTCTGGATTCATATCCTCATCTAAAAATGGGAGGAAGGGCTAAGTTACTTTCTTTAGGTATTTCATTTTCTATTCGGTAAAATACTAAATTAACCATATATAATTAGCTTTCTACTCTTAAAACTTTCATTGCTATATGGTTTATTCCTCATTTCTAATTGTGTACCTTATCTTCCTGTTAGGTAGCAAGCTAAGAGATCACTTGAACTTACATTGCTGTTATAAATGAATTCAGAATTTTGCTTCTGACCATGATGTTAAATAGCCATATGATGTTGGATATGCCCTCCCCTTTGATGCTCAGAGAAGTGGTTTCTACCTAGATGTAGCTGTTGAGAACTTGGCATGCAGCTGCACCACTGAGGAACTGAGATTTTACCTTGCACTTGTCTAGATGGTGTTTGGTAGATTGACAGCCTGTTTTTGACAAGAGCTGTCTTTACATATAATAAAAACACCAACCCTTATCTTATAGTTTTGGTAATTTGGTAATAATCATGAGTGTATTTAGATGACCAAAATTATAGATATATATTTTCTCAAAATCATTAGCATTTCTTCTAAATAACAATTTATAAACATAGTGAACAAATTAAGATATAGTAGTTTGATAAACTTACAAAGGTCCCTTTGGTGGAACTTAGTTATAAATTTAAGACTGTATATTTGATTGAAACTTTTTTTTAGGGTCAATTGTTGACAAGAAATGAATTTAGTTTTCTCTTGCTTCTTATATCTTTGAACTTTTTATTTATCAGATTGACAAGTTTCTTAAAGGGTAATTAGAAGTAGAGAGTCAGTAGACTGGCAAAGGTACTTGGGAATAGTCTTCTTTGGGTTAAACAGAATTGTGAACTCAACTTTGATTGATAAACACATATGATGTCATTCAGTTCTTGATTTTTATTTCTGCATGAATTACTATTTAGAATTAGCTCCCATTTGGGAATTATTTTTCCTGTTCTGCTCACACAGGACATAGGCTGATTGTCGCTTCCCACTTCTGGCTGCAGATAATTGAGAAGCAAGAAAGCCAGCTTAGGAAGGGCAGTTGTGGCTGAGAGGTAGAAACAGCCCAGGAGGAGAGGCTGGGTAAGCCAGAGTAGCTCAACATTCTGATGGACAGTTAGAAGTTAGCCACAGTTAATTGTGATGTTCCAGTGAATTAACAAAATAAAGCAATCATTATCATTCATAAGTTTAAGAATATAGTTACATATTAATAAATAGGTTTGTGACCAAATTTCCTCTGGCAAATATATTATAAATTTCCACTGAAAAGTTACTTTAAATATAAAAATATGGAATTTATAGAAGATAAAAATATCAGTACTGTATTACTTACGGCATTTAATGTCTCGAAAAAGCATACTCCTTCTAGGTCTGGAGAACTAGTTCGGGGAATAAAGTGCAGGCAGCAGGACCTGAGTTCACATCAGCAGAACTCATGGCAAGCCGGGCACAGTAGTGCACAGTTGTAATTTCCATGCCTTTATGGTGAGAGGGAGGCCAGGCTAGGAGAATCCCTGGAGGCTAGCTTAGTGTACTCTGCCCTGTGTTGGACAAGATGGAAGTTGTGGGCTAACAGCTGAGGTTTTTCTTTGATCTCCGTATGTGTATCCACACTCACACATATCATGCACACACCCATGCATGCTCTTTCAAGAGTATCTTGTAGTCGTGGCACACACCTGTAATCCCAGGAATAGATGGGCTGGAGTAGGAGGATCATGAGTTAAAGGTTCCCTCGACCATACATGAGAAGCCTTGGGGCAGACATAATACTTTATAAAGCTCTTTTTCTTGTTCCTCCGTCCATTTACTCATTCATTTATTCAGTACACATAAGTAAGCCTATGTGTTAGACTATATGTGATGATATAAAAATAAAGATTGGTTATATCCAATTCTAAAACAACAACAAAATTACTTCAAGAAAGGTTAGCAGGAGAGCCAAGAGAAGGAATTGCCTGTTGTAACTAAAAGGCAGACTGTGGAGTTGGTGACAAAGATTGTATAATGAGAGAACTCAGGAGACAGGCCACATGGGAAGACTCAGAATTTGACCCTAAAGACAACTATTGCAGCCTTTGAAGTCAGGGAAAGAGATTTGATAAAATTTCTGTTTTAAAAGTAAATGTTGACCTTGCTGTGCATATTTAGCCCCAGTGGCCTTTGCTGTGGTTTAGGGTATGGGATGCAGGCAGTGAACTGCTTTCCTGTAGCTCGTGTAATGAAAGACTTGGATGCTCTATTATAAACTAGATTTACTGTTCTATATCTAAGCAAATGCTTTCGGGTTAAGTTTAGGATTCTTTTAAAGACAGAAAAGCACTAATTGAATTACTGCACTAGTTAGTTGAAATTAGTTCTGCGTTAGAAATCCAGTAGAGATGTGTCTTATCAATCAGGCTTGCTGTATCGAGATGAGTGTCACGCCCTATGATTATGCTTGACATAAGGCAGTTGTTAAACTTCAGTGTGAAAGCTTATGGCAGACCTATCTTTTCCATGTAGATTTCATCCTGAAAAATTGAGTCTTTGAGATTTGACTATTCAATGACTGTAAACTTTGTCATTGTTTTTTTGGAAGTGACCATATAAGCATTACTTAGCTTCTTTCATAAGGGCTGGCTGCCCTGGTAATTTAGCTCCTTGAATGCCAGTTCAGCTTCTAAGCTGAGCAGTCACACATGTTCATAGGGGACCGTATGTTTCCTCTTCAGCTGTAGTTGTGGGACAAACCATCCTGCAGTCAGGCTTACACAGACAATATCTCTGTATTGTCATTTAGTCCTCTGCTGCTTCTCACTCAGGACTTCCTGAGTGTCTGCTTCACACTAGGCACTGTGCTACGTATAGATGCAAATAAAAGTGAGACTTGATTCTTGTCCTCAGGCTGGAAGACAGCTACTCAGAACTGTTTGTGGCAAGGCATTGGACACATGGCCTGGCCTCCGTGCCGGGCAGAAGTGAAGCATGGGACTTTCTATAGGGAAGAGTGCAGGGTTCCCCGTGTTCCACCTCTGTGTACAGCACTCCGGCTGCCATGTTTCTCCATTTGTTTTCTCTACTGGACGATGTGATCTGTGGGGCAGAAACAGTGTCTACCAGCGTGTGTGCTTTTTAATACAAATCTATTTTATTTGAAATTAAAACGCTAACACAGCTTTCCCTTACACACTGCTTGACTGGATTGCTGAATAAAAAGAAATCTGAAGCAAAACTTCATTTTGTTTTTATTTGTATTTGAGGGCAGGTAGGAAAAACCAAAACCTACTTTGGTTTTTCAAAAACTGATCTCTCCTGAGGCCTGTTATCCAAGTGTAAGCAGTATAAATGAATCTACCATTACTGGGTTGTTACAGGTCATATCATGCTACCTACACCTTCTGAGATCACCCCCATACCTACCAGTATACCTGGGAAGGTGGTATAGTATGGACATTTGAGTCCATAGTGAGCAGGCGGATGGAGGAAGAGTACGTTGGAATGAGCTTTACATACAGTTTAATGAAAACACTAGCATTGCCTTAAGAACAATTGCAGCAGAAAGGTGCTGCCCAGAGTTCCTGGCCCACTGGTTCATCTCAGCTGTGTGATCTGCCTGTGTGTAGAAACCCTGCCAGAAGGTAGTAAAGTAACAACATCTGCATTACCTATAGCAGATTCTGAATATTAAACAATGGGCAAAACTTCTAAAATTGCCAACATCTATAGCTACCATGGAAGTGGATGGGAGGAGACAGCGAGG
Organism: Rhabdomys pumilio; assembly: GCA_030674055.1. Lineage (NCBI taxonomy): Eukaryota > Metazoa > Chordata > Mammalia > Rodentia > Muridae > Rhabdomys > Rhabdomys pumilio. The sequence goes on from JANHMN010000001.1 coordinate 12,021,500, forward strand.
GAATGAAAATAAGCAAGCATTCACGTGCAGGGTATGTGCTTCAAGTTTTTGGATTAAAAAATAGTGTCCTAAGAAGCCGCTGTTGTAGAATTTCTGGGAAACTTTCTTTGCATGCCAATAGGGACCCAAAAAGCCCTAATCCAAGTATCTGAAACCAGTCATGAGGTGCTGTAAAGCAGCATTCCTCAGCTGTGCTAATGCTGTGACCCTTCAGTACAGTTCCTCAAGTTGGGCCGACCCCAGCCATAAAGTTATTTTGTTGCGACACTATAACTGTAATTTTGCTGCTGTTATGAATTGTAATGTAAATGTAAATGTCTGCTAGGCAGGATATCTGATTAAGTAATCCCTAAAGGGGTCCCCCAAGGCTTACTGCTGTAAACAACAGAAGCCATCAGAGGAAAAAGGAGGAATGCACAGAGCAGTTTGTGGTGTAGCCCCGTTAGCGGTTGAGGGTCAGTAGAAGCCACTAAACTAACATACCAGAAGGGCTTTGAACACTGCTGAGCATTGTATGTGTACAAAACAGTAACGGGACTTTGTGGCTAGGAAACTTTGTAACAGTAAAATGACTTAGTAGATTGATTTGACATTAAATGTAGCAGAGTTTTTTTTTTTTTTTTAATTAGCAAGTACATATGGTGACAACCGAAAATTATAAAGCAGAGAACACACACAGTCAAGACTTTACTGTAGTTTCAATAGTATTATCCCACAAGGCTGGAAGATGCCTTTTTAAATGGTTCTTTTCAGTTGGTTATGTGATGAAGTTAGACTAGTCCAAGTTAAAAGTGGGCCCCACATGGTTATGTTATACGTGCTGTGAGGGTTTTAAACCTGTGACAAGTGACAGAAGGGAAAATCTACTCAGTGCAAGAAAATCCTCACTTACGATTCAGAGTGCTGTAAGCTCTTAAAACTCATGTGCCTCCTGGACTTTCTCAGCCTGCCCAGTCTCCATCAGGAGCTGCCATCTGTTCTTAGGCTGGTCACTCAGTAGCTGAAATACATTTATGGAGATGCTCAATTATAGTATTGCAGGCAGATTTCATGTTAAACACGAAATTTATTAGTTTTTATTTGTTTGTCTGTTTATTTTTGTGAGATCATCAGCAATTCCTTGGTCAGTAGTGAGGACCTTCCTGCCGTTTCTCTGTTGAAGTCTTACATGGATCTAATCCGCTGTGCCAGCAGGAAACAGGGCATCACCCTTACTTGCATCAGCAAAGAGGCCGAAAGAGGATCTTCTGGATAGTGCGTGTACCATAAGATTCCTTTTCCTTATTTCAAGGGTGAGGCAGCTGAGTCCTAAGTGACGTGAGCCTGTTAACTCTGTTACCTAGGAAAATGTCACTCACTTGTTTGTTGTTTGTAAGTCACTTACTCATTGTATGGCCATAACAAGTTAAGTCCTCTTCTCTTCACATGCTGGAAACTTCTATATAGTTAGTTTTCTGTACTCTGTGATTTTAAAACGCTTGGCAGTGTGGACTTCATTAAAATCAGTTATTGAATCTTATACTCCTTTATGATGAAAATTGCCATCTTCGTTATAATGCACTAGAATCTAGCTCCCTAGGTCTAGGTAGTGTGGTTATGATGGAGGACTTCCATTCTGATGTCCAGTAACCATCGCAGAAGCATTTAGACTGAAGCCTGTGGCTTTCAGTCCATGAAACAGTAGTCTGCAGCCTGTATTCATTATGGCATAAATAGTACAGGAGCCATTGATGTAAATCTTTCTCTGGACTTGTAAAGCCCGTCACAGATCCTGGGTCATCTGCCTCTGTCTCCAGCCTCTGGCTGGGGGAGGTCACTTGCTTCTCTCTGTGAGTGACCGAACTTACAGGTGATTTGTTCCGAGATTAACACTTGGAAATTATGTAGATCACCATGCTCTGTCATGGAAGACTGCTCTGCATTTCCCTGTATCTTCATTATTAAGTGACCCATGCTACCCTGGGTGTATGTGCCCTTTGCAGAAGAGATTGTCATTATTAAGTAATAGCCAGTCATTGACTATTTCATACTTTATTATACTCCTCTGGGAATGTATAGGTGATAAATCTGACATCTGTGCCTAAGATTCCAGAGGGGTGGAGTCTGTCATGGTAGGAAAGACATGGTATGCTGCAGGTCCAGGAATACGGCTGATGACAGTTTCATCCATACAGGAAACAGAGCGCTTGCTTAGTGTTGTGACTCTAGAGTGTGCCAGGGTTGATGGTTCAGGCCATGATGGAAACTAAAGTCATGGATTGTTTAATGGGTGATAAAAATATCAAACTTGGGAGCTGGAGAGATAGATGGCTCAGTGGTTAAGGGCATTTGTGCTCTTTCAGAGGACCTAGATTCAATTCCCAATACCCACATAGTGGCTCACAAATGTCTGTAACTCCTTTTCCAGATGATCTACCACTCTCATCTGGCTTCCACAGGCGCCAGGCATGCACATGGTACACAGACATTCATGAAGACAAAACATCCATTCATATACATTTGTATTGTATTTTGAATAGAAATTAAATTCTGTTTTGTGAGTGTTATGGGAGAGTACTTTATCTATACTGCATTGACCATTTGGGGATAATAGCTACTTGATCTGTTGAGGTGGCTTTTCTTTAGTAGAGAACAGTTTCATGTATCAAAGTAATATCACTTTTTTTTTTTCAAGACAGGGTTTCTCTGTGTCTCCCTGGCTGTCCTGGAACTCACTCTGTAGACCAGGCTGGCCTCGAACTCAGAAATCTGCCTGCCTCTGCCTCCCAAGTGCTGGGATTAAAGACGTGCGCCACCACTGCCCGGTGTAATATCATTTCTTTTAAAGGGTACATGTGTGCCTGTGCACTCTTTGTGTGTGTGTGTGTGTGTGTGTGTGTGTGTGTGTGTGTGTGTGTGT
>JANHMN010000001.1:12024408-12039047 GCA_030674055.1 Rhabdomys pumilio
GTCAGGAGCTGGAGTTATAGACAGTCTTGAGCCACCTGAAACGCATGTTAGGAACCTAAGTCACACAAGCTCTCAATCACTGAACCATCTCTTTAGCCCCAAAATTATAACATTTGAAATGGGAGGAGAAAATTGGTCTTAGCGGGGTAAAATGTTTTCCTTACCCTTTGAAAACTCCTTCTTTTGAAGTGTCTGTCACTCATCTGTGCTACTGCTGCCTGTTGTTGCTGTTATCTAATCTGTGACTTGCTTCTCATTTACCAAAAGCATGGACATCACAATCTCTTTCGGTGCCTAAGGCCAGCATTTATGTTGGGCAGTTTCAAGTTCTGTATGGATAGCTAGTCATTGTCACTGGCTCAGAAACCTGCCTTGTTTTCTGTAGTGTCCTTCCCTGTACTTCATTTGGATACTTCACCTCATCAAGAACCTTGTCATGTTAGTGAACTGCCCCCTGATTGCCAGGGGAGCAACAGTTCTCTGATCACAGTGGCTTCTTTCTGATTGCCTTTAAAATGTTCTTGTCTGTCCATCTACTCATTCTCACTTCATTTCCTTCTTAACCAGTCAGGATGACATGGTGCCCAGAACCTTTGCAATTCTTTTTATTGTATCTGCTTGATAAACCCAACTCTGGACTCTGTTCTCCTCTTCCTCCGTGCTTTCAGCCAAGAATTGGACACTTGGAGAAAGGCATGCGGAAGGATGCTCTAAATTCACTGTCATCTTCAAGTGGGCTGTCGGCAAGACAGTCAGACTGCATTTCTTCAAACAACTCTCTGATTCTTTATGATTCCTGTTTCATTCTTCTGTCTGGCTTCTGCACGATCTTCCTCTTCTAATAATAATCTAACCTCATATATTACAATGAAAACACCAGATAGAAAGTCACATATATGTCTTATCAAGTTTCATCTTCAGCTTATAGTTTGGAGATATTTCATACTGAGCTATCTAGGAATCTTGGTAAGTTTATTAATTCTAAGTTGTTTGTGTGTGTGTTATTAGATTATTTTTGTTGTTACTGCTACTATGACAATATCTAAGAACTTACAAGGTGGAATGATTTGTCTTGGCTTATTGTGTCAGTGATTCTCAGATCATGGTCCCCAGGCTTTGCTCCTGTGACCTGTGACAAGGCAGAATATTGTAAGGATGAGCATGTGTGTGGTACTGCAAAACTTTACATCGTGGCAGCCAGGAAGGCTCTGGATCTCAGTGCTTTTCCAACAGTGTGCCTCTAACGATACCTTTATCTGATCGAGGAAGATCTATTCTTTGTCTAGCATATGCAAACTATGTGTGTGTATATACATATATAGTGTGTATATATATTATATACTATATACATACATATATACATATAAATATACAGTGTGAGCACATGCTACTTACATGTGTATTTCTCATATGTATAAGACTCTGTACATATAAAATAGAAAATGAGTGTCCATGTTAACTTCAGTTGTCAGCTTCACATAGCTCAGAGTCATCTGAGGGAATCTTAATTGAGGAATTGCCCAGATCCAATTGACCTGAGACTTATCCTGATTGATGATCATTGCTATGTGAGGGTCCAGCCCACTGAGCATGGCAGCATCCCTAAGCAGGTTGATCTGTGAGATATACATACGTACATACGTACATACGTACATACGTACGTACATATATGCTAGCTGAGCACGAGCCAGAGAGCAAGCCAGTAAACAGCAGTGTTCCAGTAAACAGCAGTATTCCACCGTGAGGTTTGCCTCCAGCTTCATGCTTTAAGTTCCTCCTCTTCATTCCGGCAGTGATGCTTGGGACCTGAAAGTGTAAGCCTATAAACTTTTGTTTCCCAAGTTGCTTTTGGTCATGCCATTTATCACAACAGCAAAAAACAAATTAGAACAATGGGCAGTCTGTTAAAAGTTCTTTTTATGGCTATGAGTTGTGAATGTTAAACCAATATTGATTACCTAGGAAAAATGTTCGGCTTGATTGTGAAATATAATCATTATGAATGCTTTATGTAGAAGTGAGTTTTGTTTGTTATATTTTGATATTTATGACTTTTTTTGACTAATGTTTTCTAATGTTTTGTTTTCAAATGTTTGAGTGTTTGGTTTTTTTAGTTTCATTGAGATTAGAATATATTTTGAAAGATTTTCAGTCTTAAAAATTTTTTGACTTAGACGGATCTGGGAGGGAGGGAGGGAAGAGGGAGAAGGAAAAAGGGGAGCTGGCTCTGACACTGGAGGAGATGGGAGAAAAGTTCAGAAGATCAAGAATTTGAAAGGAGGAGAGCAACAGTGGGAAGGGGGAACTGAGGGTAGCCACTAGAAAGTCCTAGATGCCAGGGACCAACAGAGAGAATGTTAGCTGAAATACCCAACAAAGGGGAAATAAAACCCATAGAGACCATATCCAGTGGATAGGCATGTCCCCCAGTTGATGGATAAAGCCACCTACCCACCTCAAAAATATTAATCCAGAATTCCTCTCATCAAAAGGAAGTGCAGGGATAAAGAGTGCAGCAGGGACTGAGGAAAAACCATCCAGAGACTGCCCCACCCTGGGATCCATCCCGTCCACAGACACCAAACCCAGATACTATTGCTAATGCCAAGAAGTGCTTGCTGACAGGAGCCCTGTGGAGCTGTCCTTTGAGAGGCTCTCCCAGAGCCTGACCAGTACAGATGCAGAAGCAGGCAGCCAAACACTGGACATGGGGTGCCCAGTGGAGAAGTTAGGGCAAAGACTGAAGGAGCTAAAGGGATTTGCAACCCCATAGGAAGAACAACAGTATCAACCAACCAGACCCAAAAACTATCAGGGACTAAACCACCAACCAAAGAGTACACATGGGGGAACCCGTGCTCCAGCTGGATATGTAACAGAGAACTGCTTTATTGGGCATCACTGGAAGGGGAGCCCCTTGGTCCTGTGGAGGCTCAATGTCCCAGGGTAGAGGAATGCTAGGGTGCTGAGGCAGGAGTGGGTGGGTGGGGGAGCACCCTCATAGAGGCAGAGGGAGGAGGGAGAGGATGGGGGTTTGTGGAGGGGAAACTGGGAAGGGGGATAACATTTGAAATGTCAATAAATAAAATAACCAATTAAAAATTTAAAAAAAGGACTTGCTATATAAGGGATATGTATATGGGATACACATGTGTCACACACATCACTGTATAAGGGACTAATTGCTTTTCATAAATATCCTGTTGATTTTTGTAGACTGTATATGCTCTGCTTGTTGCTTACAATGTTTTCCCATTTCTCAAGTGTTACATATTTTTATTGATTATCTTTTAATGTTAATTATAGCTAAATATTTAAAATCTTACTGGATCTGTGTGCTTTTCAGTCTGCCAAAGTTCATTTTTAAAGACTTCTGGACTTTAAGGCAGATGATTTGTGGGTCTGTCTTTTATAGTTACGAGTGTCTTTATAATATTTCCCTCTTCCATCTGTTAGGTTAGCTTAGCTCGTCTGTTAATTCTTGCTAGCATATGTAGGACATACTTTCTCAATAGGCTCTTAACTTCTCAATACTTCTCTAGAATAATTGAGCTTTTGCTAATCACCTCTAACCTTTATTTTCAAAGAGTTTCCTCATAGACTGAGGTACTTGGTAATATATTAGATTTTGGGCTTGTCGCTTGCTTTTGTGTTTTTGTCATACAGTCGACCTTTGTGTTGTTTCAGAACTTCCTGTTCAACGCGGTGCACTCACTTGTTGGTTTTAATCTTGCTCTTCTCCAATATCAGATTATTACTTTGTAAGTTAAAATGAATACTAAGAGCCATGCCCTGCTATTCATCACCCACTTCTTTAGTCTTAGCTCTATTTTAAAATTCTGAATATAATTAAAATTCCATGGCTCTTTATTATGATTATTCCTTGCCATTAATTGGATACTGAGGATAAAATTGGATAACATACAGTTATCCCTAAGGTTTCCTGAAAATCAGCTGTCTGTCAAGGTCACCGAGCATCAGAAGATACTGACAGTAACTGGAGCGAGAAGATCCAGAACTCTGCTGGACACAGATCTTAGGGATCATTGTGTTTTATTGGTAGGGATGTAATGTTGGAGATCTTGAGTGTTATACTTGAACTGGTTTGTAAATATTTTTGACACTCTTGTTATCCTCTTTTTTCTCTTCATCACAACATGATCTATGATTAAAAGCTGCTCTAACCATCCATAGTACTCATTTCTTTGAAGAAAGCGACATAGGTTTGGTATCATTGTAACTGAGTAGCTCTTAAAAGTAAGCTTAAACAGAATAGTTGGTACATATAAAAGTAGGATAATATAAATTATTCTTGGTTTTGGAGTATTTTGGAGTTGAGGCTTTTGTTTGTTTCTTTCTTTGTTTTTCATTCCAAGATGTAGAAACTTAATTCAAAGAACTAAAACAGAAAGGGAGGGAGCCTATGCTGGGAACCACCTATGACCCTGTCACTGCAGAGAGCAGAGATGAGTGGACCAAAGGGTCAAGTCCAGTTAGGTGACATAATAAAATCTGGAAAAAAAAAAAAAGCAAAACCAGAGAGAAAATATTTTTTTAAGTAATTTGAGAACAAAAGTAGTAAGATTGACTTTAGGCATAATAGTATCTTAAATACTGTAATTATTCTTATGTCTTTCTTTGTCTCTGCCTCTGTCAACTCTGTCTTAGAATACTAATGTAACCTTTTCTGTTACTCTGAAAGTGGAGCTGAAGTAACTTGAACACTGCTGCCTGCCACAGATGTGCTGCAGACAGCATAGAAGCAGCCATAGTAGGGGGCTTGCTTTATATGTCAGAGCTCATCAATAGAGAGTCCACAAAGTGTGGTTTAGAGCTTTCCTCTTCTACTGTCACAGAAAGGAAGAATGTGGGGTGAGCCCCCTTGTGCCTTCAAGGCTCTATTCTTTACCTGTTTATACCGTTCTACTGCTGGTCCCCAGCAAGGACATTCGCTGTATGCTCTCAGATAATGCTGTCATCATTCATATACATGAAAATACAGCTTTGAACCAAAGAGACACCCAGATACCATCAGCCCCTCTGTCAGTCTCTGGGTATTTGCTCCAGTCATTTCTTCATGATACCTTGATTTCTTGCAGTTCCAATGCTAACTATTGTTAACTTCCATAATCATACCTTACTTAAAATTATTGAGGGAAGCAGAAAAAAACCCTTGATGTTTATATAAACATACAAATGTAGGCTTAGATTTTTTTTCAAAACCTACTTTATTTAGGGTTCTTAAACACTTCAACTTTCCTTCTAACCCACCAACCAGAAGTAGGGGAAAAGAAGGTTAAATGGGAAAGGGATGTTGTGGACCTGTTTAAAATTAGTTCCTTAGAGCAATTTCACTCTTCATTGTCAGGATACCAGCAGGCCAGTTCTATAGCAAACACCAACCAGGAATCAGGAATGGTAGCAGGATTCAGCAGAAACAGCAAGGCTCCCCCTAATCGCAAGTGGCCAGAATACCACAAGAAGTTCTTTGACATGTTTCTGCAAAGTGAAGACCAACAAAGACCGACAAAGCATTACACAGCATCGCAATGCAAGAGCATCCTCTCACTGTTTGTGTGTTCCGTTTATATTCTTTGTAAACACCATGTGCCCTCTCAAGTGTCTGTTTTCAGCAAAACATCACATGCCCTCTTACAAGACAGCTTCCAGAAAAATGTCACGTGATACAACTGAGTTGTTAAAGAAACTTTAAATTTCCACTCCACACAAATATACATGCACACATAAAACTCAGGAGGTGCTACTTCTAGGTATCTAGTATTGTCAGTCATCTTGTTAGGAATTGCTATTTATAACTTTATCATTGATCCCATGTTCCTACCAACAGTGTATAAGATAGACAGGGTGCTTTTTCATGGTAGTATAGTTCAAGCAGTTACTCTTACACCACTGAGAGTTCACTAGTACTTCCTAATAAACCCTTCTTAAGCTTAAAATATTTAATTAAGAATGTGTTGAGCACCGTGATCACTTAACAGTACAGCATATAAGAGTATCATGAGGTTGGTTACTGAGCTGCACCTTACTGCCACTGCCTGGCATCTCAAGGAAGTAGCTTAATGCATATTGCCAGCCTGGGAAAAGACAAAAATTCAAAACTTAAAATATCAGTTTCTACTGAGTGTGTTACTTTTGGACCCTTATAACTTAAAACTTTGTAAATCAAGGATCATTGTATTGGGTTGCTGAAGTCGCCTATCTGTTTTTGTTGTCAGTATTGACATTACCAGATGATACACATGAGATTGCATGGATCTGCAGCGTGCTCCGCATCTCCATCTTATGGCAGGAAACGATGCCTCAGTGACGAATCACCCCAAGATAAAAATTCCGCTCTTGCCTATTATTTCAGTGAAATCAGGTGTCCAGAATACCCAGGTGGCACTCTCAACTTTGTGTCAAGAAATTTATTATAATGATAGAAGCCATCTCTTCTAAAGTCTGAGCTTTATAAAACAGAATTTCAGGACAGAAAGCAGACTTCTTTTCAATGAATAAAATATGGAGCTATATTCCAGTGACTCTAACATGCTTGATTTTTTTAAACATTGGATATTTGATATTAGACTATTTTCTAAACTTTATGGTTTCATAGTTATGGTCAACTAGACAGCTATGACAGACTTGTCACTGTTATATACACAAATCCTGAAATCAGGAGCCACAGATTGGAAGAAAATGTGGGAAATGATAAAGCCATGCAAGAAATAACTCAGCATTAAATATCAATATTATTTTTATATTGTAAAAGAAAATAAATAATGATTTGAAAACTCAGTAATGACTGAGTCACAGATTGGTTCAGAAGTTAGTATCTGAATGTAAATGGGTTTGAGAAATTCTTTAGTATTTTTTAATGTTTTTTAATTTTATATGTGCTCAAAGCAATATAAGTTAAATCAAAATCTAAGGAGTTCTCTTCATAAGTAACTATAAAATTGTAATTAATAAAGCATACCATAGCTATCTAGGCTTTTTTCTTACAGTACATGAAGGAATGATAATTCTTAGAATTTATAATCATAACTATTGAAATAGAGTAGTGAGTTCTGCAGTTCCCAAATACGTTTTTACAGTGGAAGAAATAGCACTGTTTGCTGGTCCTTGGTAAGTCTCTTTCATGTGTGAACTTTAAGATGTTAGAACATTGACAGCAGGAGCTGGCACTTGGTCAGCCTCTCGTCTGCTCTTTATTTTTCCAACAGCTCTCATGTAGATCAGGAGGGAGTCTATTCTGCCTCCATTGTTCAGATTATTTTTTCTTATATTGATTATGTAACTAAGTGAGTGTTCTGTTTGGAAACTTTCCCTACTTAATGCTTTGAAATGATCTGCAAACTTCGTATGATTTGTTTTTCTGTGTAAGAATATTGGTGGTTTATTGATCTGTGTCTCATCTTTAATAATCTGACATTTCATTGTGTTTTGAATTTAACTTTTATTTGAATGCTTTGACATGTAAATTGTATTCATATGCATTCAGATTAGGCCTTGGTAATGTAATATTTTCATGGGCAGTTCCTAAGCATCTTCTTAGTTAGAGTTCAAATGACCTCTTGGCATCTCCATTCCCCGTGCACCTGAGAACATGCGCAGTATGAAGGAGAGGAAGTAGGGTTAACAGTGACAGCAGTTGTAATCTGTTTACTTAAAGTGTTGTATAGTATCTGAAAACTCTTTAAAATCCTGCTCCTTTTGATACAGTGCTGGACTCTCCCAAGGCATTAGATGAGTCCTGAAATTTCATATGTACCAATCTGCTCTGCACCACATTTCTGTGTTCTTTCCAGAGTCAGCCTTTACTCTGGCGACCTCCTCACCTTTTGTACTCCTCATGACACACAAATGCATCTCCCTGTGACTGCCATGGGGAGCTCCCTCCCAGCTCTTTAGGCAAAAGGTGCTTTGTCCTTTATGCAGTGCCTTAGTCTGATTGATTCTGTGAACCCCCTAAAAACAAGCCCTGGCTCGTGGCTCTGGAAGCCACCACTGCTCTGTGGAACCCTCATGTGAGACTTGGTGAAGCACTTGCCTCCACTGAATACTACTGCAGACCTACCTCATAGCCTGCCCCATCAGCTGTTCCCTCCTGGACCCTTCATTCTGGTCAGCTTACGAGAATTGCTGATATTGCCAGATGTAGTTGTAAAATCAACCAGTTTGTCTGTATGTGGTTCCTTCCCTGAGAGCTGTTAGCACCTGCTTTGTTTTGTTTTGTTTTGTTTTGTTGTTTTCAGATGAAAAAGTAACATGAACTACATGCTAGTGTCTTAGGTATCTGCTTAATGGTTTCAGTCTGAGTTTTCACCTTGATTTTGTACTCAGTTGAGCAAAAACTTCTAGCATTTATGTGTTCTAGGCTCTGTAGTAGGAATCAGGAAAGCAAAGATGAACAAATCTGTTATAAACAGTCAAGTGATATTTGAAGAAAAATATAGTAACCTTATTACACCCTCTTAATATAGAAACAACTTTTCTTAATAGTATTATGAACTTTTATAAATAATTTCACCTTGCTGTTACTAATAACTGCTGCCAACCTTACCAAATATAAAATACTGTAAATTGTATAACATTTGTAGTAATTCTCCATGGAATTGTTAGCAGCTTCAAATACAATATTGGAATAATACAAAGGATGGGTAGAGCCATATTTTTCTTAGTGTTGTATAAATAGACTTCTGGGAGCAGGAAAATGGAGATTAGTCTTCTGATAGGATAGTCTTTTGGGGGGTTTTATAACCTGATTTGTGTATGTGAAATAATGTTCTTGTGTATTCCTAGCTCATCTTCATATAAGGGTCTAAACTTGTATTTTTCATCTGTTGTCCAAGTCTACAGAAATGACAAAAGAATTTTGTAGTTTTTGAATTTCAATTCTACACAGCCCCATTCTGCCACCTTCTGGTAGACTCCATTTCTTATACTGCTATGCACTTGAATGTCATCTAATTATTCATATCATGGTAGCAGATTCTATTTGAAGCTGGGGTACTTCAGATATCAGTCACTTAAGCTGTGATCTCACTCTCACTGTGAGCCTCAGACTGACATCCACTTCTTAGTTGTAAGACATGCTAAATGTTATGGGAAGAGAATACATGCTGGTGTGTGTGGCTAACATGTGGGGCTGTTTATCATATGACATGTGCTTAGAACTACGTTTCCACAATTCTGAAGTTCCTTTAAATGTTACCTGATATTAAAACTGTCAAATTTATTATCTGTTTACCACAGTACCAATTGAAATAACTTGAAAAGTAATATAGAAATGAAAATTGATAAAGCAGTGCAAAATTCTAATGCAGAAACTAATGTATGTGGTAATTTCTTGTTGGAACTTTAAAATAAAATTAGAATAAAATCAGAAAATCTTAGTGCTTTTTATCCCTGATTTTGTGGTACCTTGGTATATTTTCACATTTCCAAAGTATTTCCAAGTTACTAAAAACATTTATGGAAAGAAAAGTTGGGGGCTTAGCTTTGTGATTGGAGTATATACCTAGCAAGTAGGTGGACTAGATAGATGGATGGAGGGAGGGAAGGAAAGGAGGAGAGACGTAGGTAGGGAGGGAGGGAGGGAGGGAGGGAGGGAGAGAGAGGGAGAGGGAGAGAGAGAGAGAGAGAGAGAGACAGACAGACAGACAGACAGACAGACACTGACTTTTGATAATACTGTTTGCTCATTTAAAATAGATACACTGAAAATAGTGGAATGCAGTATCCTAAAGTAGCCAGAAATATATTTGCTATACTGAGGACTAATGAATGCCCTATAAGGGGCTGAACAAATAGTTCAGTCTATCAAGTTTGAGACTATGACTTCAGTCTCCAGAAAGAACACCTCCAGTGATTATTTTGTTCCCCCTTCTAAGTTGGATTGAAGTATCCATACTTTGGCCTTTCTTCTTAAGCTTCATATGGTGTCTGAGTTGTGTGGTGTGTATTCTGAGCTCTTGGGCTAATAATATCCACTTATCATTGAGTACATACCATGTGTGCCCTCTTGGGTCTGGGTTACCTCACTCAGGATGACATTTTCTAGTTCAGTCTTATTTGCCTGCAAAATTTTTGAAGTCATCATTCTTTAATAGTATTCCATTGTGTAAATGTACCACATTTTCTATATTCATTCTTCTGTTGAGGGACATCTGGGTTGTTTCCAGCTTCTGGCTGCTATGAACACAATGGAGCATGTGTCCTTGTTATATGTTGGAGCTTCTTTTGGGTATATGCCCAGGAGTGGTATAGCTGGGTCTTCAAGTAGAACTATTTCCAGTTTTCTGAGAAACTGCCAGATTGATTTCCAGAGTGATTATAATTCCATCAGCAGTGGAGGAGTGTTCCTCTTTCTCCACGTCCTCTGCAGCATCTTCTGTCGCCTGAGCTTTTGATCTTAGCCATTCTGACTGGTGTGAGGTGGAATCTCAGGGTTGTTTCGATTTGCAGTTCTCTGATGAACTAAGGATGCTGAACTTTCTTTAGGTGCTTCTTGGCCATTTGAGATTCCTTAGTTGAGAATTCTGTTTAGCATTTTTTTTAAAATTGGGTTCTTTGGGTTTTTTGGAGGTTAGCTTCTTGAGTTCTTTATATATTTTGGATATTAACCGTTTATTGGATATGGGGTTGATAAAGTTTTTTTTCCCAATCTGTAGGTTGCTAATTTGTCCTATTGACTGTGTCTTTTGCTTTGCAGTTTCATGAGCTCCCATTTTTCAGTTCTTGATCTTAGAGTATGAGCCATTGGAGTTCTGTTTAGGAAATTTCACCCTGAGCCAGTGGGTTTGGGGGTTTTCCCACTTTCTCTTCTATTAGTTTCAGTGTATCTGGTTTTATGTTTAGGTCCTTGATCCACTTGGACTTGAGCTCTGTGTAAGGTGACAAATATGAATCTATTTTCATTTTTCTATGTAGAGACTACCAGTTAGAGCAAAAACATTTATATAAGATGCCTTCTTTTTTCCATTATATGTTTTTGGCTTCTTTCTCGAAGATCAAGTCTGTGGGCTTATTTCTGGGTCTTCAATTTTATTCCATTGATGGACCTGTCTGTTTCTGTACCAATACCATGCAGTTTGTTTTTTTGATCTTGATTTCAGATATTGTTGTTCAATAAAAGGGAAGCATGGGCCTTGGAGAAAGTGCGGAATCTAAGACTTGGGCAGGGAATATGCAAAATGAGTGTGAGGCACCTGGTTGCTAGAGAAAGTGAGGATGTGTTTGCTTGAGCATACATGTGCATGCTTGAGCATACGTGTACAAGGTGAAGCACATGGCAGGGACACAGACAGTCAGAAGAACTTCCAGTGGCCAGAGTGTGAATAAATAATATGGTGTCGAATTAGAGCCCAAAGTATAAATACATGAGCCGATGACTTCGTACCTTAATCGGGGCAAAGGCCCCCGCTAACCATACAGAACAATTCACTTGGCCCTCAGAGAGGCTGAGTACAGCTCCTTAAGTGTGTTGTGCGTAGTGACTTCCTTGCACAGAATGTAGTATGGGAAGCCGGCATGACAGAAGGATTCTAACGCTCAGTATTAGGTACATGATATGGTCAAAGTGACTGAAAGGATGATTGAGGACACCAGTTCTAGCTGAGGGATCTTTTACAGTGTAAGTAACCAGTGCTTCCTGAATTTGTGAGGGGAGGGTAAAGGAAGAAAATGTAGAGATTTTCCTGGATTTAGCCAAGAGAAGCATAAAGAGGCATGGGTACTAAAAGGAGTGTGGCATCCTGGGTGGAATCCTGGAGTAGAAAAGGACATTCTGTGAAACCAGTGAACTGGTTAACCTTACTGTGTCAGTATTGATTGACTAATTATAAAAAGCCAGCACATTAAACAAGATGTCATAAGATTTATGCAACATATATCTCAACCTGTTGGACAATAAAATCTTAGTTTAATGAAAGACATTCTAATATGTAAAAGTCTATAAAATGCAAATAATCTGCATTGTCAAAAGCACTGCTTGCCTGGGGATTTTGACTGGCAGGAGGGAGAAATAGTAAAGAAAAAAATAGAAAAAAATAGAAAAAAATTATGAAGGCAATGAGGGCTCTCTCATCATCTTCATTGGGCATGTGATCTCACTGTTGTAGTTGTGTATCAAGACGAATGAAACTAGTGCATTCTCAAAGGTAGGGGGTTTCTAGCATGTCAAGTCTATTCATTGAAACATAAGGAGAACAACTGAAAAGAAGTTGTAGACCTAAATCCAGTTTTGCCAACGATTACATTAAGTATAATGGTCTATACAACATCCAGCAATCTGCTTTTTTTCTTGTCCATTGAATATTTTGGAGAAGATTGTTTAAAATCAGGAGAACTGGGGGAGAATTAACCATATAAATACCATTACACTTAAACCCATTTTGACAAATGTAGAATTACCTAAGTAACAAACCTCTTGTCATGTTTTTGAAGTAGGTACTAATTGATTCTATGCAATCCTCATGAAAGTTCCAGATGTCATTCTGCAAAAATACTAGAAAAAATAATTTTAAAATGTATAAGAAACAAGGCAGGGACTAGATAAAGTGGTCCTTAGGAGAATAAATGCACACTGGAATTTACTTTGGCTCCAAAACTATGAGATATGTAGAAAACTATATGCAGCTATAAACCCACATCGAGTGATGTGTTTGTTCTTTCTCATAAGGATCTTAGGTTATAATGTCTGTGCATGTTTGTAAGTGGGGGTGAGTGTGGGCATAGGCTGGGGGACTAGAAGGAGCAGGAGCTGAAGAGATGTGGAGAGCATGAGGAAGAACAGGTGTGTCATGAAAGCACAGCAGAGATGAGGGAGCAAATGTTCCAGATAGAGTCAGGGTGTAGAGGAAGACAGGAGAGTCAGCAAAGACAAGGCTTGTTTGAAATGCCATGATGAAACCTAACGTTGGAGATGCTGGTTAATTTTAAAGTAAAACAGAGAGCAAATAGGCAAAATCTAAGCTGTAGAAGTTAATAAGCAACACTATTACATTAGAATTCTCTAGAGAAACAGAACCAATATAAAGTGTGTATATATACTTTAAAGGGTATATGTTTGCCTGGCTTACAGTTCAAAGTTCAAAGTCTCTTCTGAGATTCATCCAATCACTTAACTGTAATCTCCAAGGCAAGACAGGAAATCTACTGGGCAAACTCCAAATTCTGCATCTCCAAGTTTGATGGCAAAGTGGTCTTCAGATCTCCAACTCCTTTTTCTTTTCTTTTCTTTTCTTTTTTTTTTTTTGTTTTTAAAATACTCTTTTTTAAAATTGGATATTTTATTTACATTTCAGATATAATCCCCTCCCCCCCCCAGGAACTCCCTAGCCCATCCTCCTTCCTCCTGCTTCTATGAGGATATGCCCCCACCCACCCTCCCACTCTCACCTCTCCACCCAAGATTCCTCCTGCACTGGAGCGTCCAGCCTTCACTGGACCAAGGACTTCCTCACCCATTTATGCCTGACACTGTCATCCTCCCCTACATATACAGCTGGGGCCATGGGCCCCTCCCTATGTGCTCCCAGGCTGGTGGTTTAGGCCCTGGGAGCTCTGGTTGGTTGGTATTGTTGCTCTCCTCATGGGGCCTCAAACCCTTTCAGCTCTTTCAGTCTTCTCTCTCACTCCTCCATTGGGAACCCCATGATCAGCTCAGTGGTTAGCTGTGAGCTTCCGTCTCTGTATATTTCAGACTCTGGCAGACCTTTAAGGAGACAGCTATATCAGGCTCCTGTGAGCAAGCACTTCCTGGCATGCACATCAACATCTACCTTTGTTGACTGCACATGGGATGGATACCCAGATGGAGCAGTCTCCCGATGGCCCCTCCTTCAGTTTCTGTCCCACACTTTGTCTTCATATTTGCTCCTATGAGTATTTTGTTACCCCTTCTAAGAAGGGCCAAAGCACCCACACTTTGATCTTCCTTATTCATGAGCTTTATGTGATCTGTGAATTGTATCTTGGATATTGTGAGCTTTTGAGCTAATATCCGCTTATCAGTGAGTACATACCATGTGTGTTCTTTTGTGATTGGGCTACCTCACTCAGGATGATATTTTCTAGTTCCATCCATTTACCTTAGAATTTCTCAAATTAAGGCTGCTGTGAACATAGTGCATGCAGCATGTGTTCTTGTTATATGTTGGAGCATCTTCTGGGTATTTTCATCTTTGTTGACTGTAACAAACTTCTTTCTCCTGAGCTGGTTCCACTCCCTGTGAGCAGCTTTCCTCAGTAGGTCTCCCACGGCTCTGGCATCTTGAACATCTTGGGGCCTCCAAGTCAGTTTCAACTTCACAACTTCTTGTTCTAATGTCTGGATCCACACGTGATCTCCTGGGATCCTCCAAAGGGCTTGGTCACTTCTCCAGCTCTGCCCTCCCTCTGTAGCACTCTAGGCTCTGGTTGACACCACTCCACGGCTGCTGTTGTTCTTGGTGGTTATCCTACAGTACTGGCATCTCCAATATGCTGGGGTCTTCTGATGCAACTAGGCCTCACCAATAGCCTCTCATAGACTCTCTTCATGGTGGCAAAACTCACCTTATTTGCGTTTTGCTTTCAGGCCTTGGCCATCAACTGCAACTGAGGCTGCACCTTCACCAGTGGCCTTCCATGGC